>BROE01000003.1:3988191-4022270 GCA_036571765.1 Plecoglossus altivelis
CCCATGAACAGCTGTTTTCTCAGGCCGTTTGGATTTAGTGCTGACTGACAGAAGGAAGGGATGGAAAGATGAATAGTATTTCAAGAGGAATTCTGCTTCACATGAGCAGGTGCGTTTGGACGTTGGAAGGGTGTGTGCAAGGGTGTGGGTACCAGAACTGTGAATGTGCACTCTAGTGAGGCAGAATTAAGACATGGTATGTTTCCCAGCAGGGGTGGAGGCCATGATTGTAGGGTGGAGAGGTTTGTTGCTATGTAAGTTGCTTGATTTAAGGTCCGCTGAGAAGCTCAGGGAGGCGGCATGGGTTAGATAGAGGTTGTTGTGGAGTCAGGCGTAATCTGGGTAAGGCAGTGACGGCGCACCACACACTCCTAAACAGTAGGTGGCGGTATGTGATGCAGCAATTACAAAAAGAAGAAGAACCGCCTCATTGGCTCTTGCTTGATGGTAGTAGTTTTATGTTTACTTTAAAGACGTTACAACAATAACAACAATGTTCTTTGATCAGCAATACGTACGTTCGAGGTTAGCACTGTACTTTGTTTTATGCATATGGACCTGATCCAACTTGTATAGCTCATGTGGTATGTGGCTGGCGACTAGTCAGTGAAATAGCTAGCTAGTGATTCAGTACTACAGCTAGTTGATTATTATCATTCTAGATCTTAGCTGGTGAATTTACTGTTTGTGGTTGAACTGCTAGCTACAGCTGATAATACAATAGTTCATCTGATAAGTGATTTGTTGCACAACCCAAATTGTACTATTCAATCGTATCAAGATGGACATCCATATTAGGAACATAAGCTATACATGTACTGTGCAACTATATAAACAATGCTTCGCATGCTAAATAAAACGCGTCTAGAATAATGACAGTTATTGCTGTAAATGCCAAAAGGTAAACTGTCGTAGCCAAATGACCATTTTAAAATCCGTAGTCTGTCAAGGGAAGATGTTTTTAAAAACCCGGAAACCGGATAGAGTAGATCGTGAATCATGTCAAATTCGTCTAGTCTTTTTTGTATCTTGGGAGACCCCGTGCAAGTATGTGCCTTGTATTGTTGCTTTTAGACAAAAATGGCAGAAAATGGGACATCGCAGTAAAATCGACAAAATCACACGATTGTGTTTCGTTATTTTGGAACAACTCGTTTTAGGGAACAGCTGACGCGGTTGAGCAATCGCACGTTTTCAAAACGCGATTTTCTTATGATCGCGATCGGTTTTTTATTATTATTATTGCGCAGCCCTACGGGTGTTGTATAGGTGTTGGTGGCGATGGATGGTGAACTGGAGAACCCGGAGCCCAGCAGTCCGCTCTGGGACGTAGAGGAACCCGAAACCCCGGGACCCCTTAACACAGCGGTTGTCCTTGGTGAAAACGATGTCCTATATAGCGACATGGTCAGCCCTGGTCGCAACCCCAACAATTCCCCTTTCATCATCGACGAAACACCGAGGTACAATATAGCCATATTAACTCTTATTGCTGTGTACTGTACACAGTAGTCTGCTTAATGTTCTGTCATATATTCCTAAGTATTATCTTCTGCTGTCTCTTGCAGCCCTCCGTGTCATCGTAGAAGACATCGTTACAACGGAGCTGAAAGCACTGCCACTGTAAAGTCCTTACATTGTGTACATTGCATCATGGATACCCGCACATCGTAACTGCTAAAGTGTAGCGTGACGGTTTGTTTGTATCTGCTTACCAGGCTGCCCTCGTGAGCCCTCCATCGGCTGGGATCACGTGTGTTACCCCAAGCGCTCATTTTTCCAAACGCAGGAAACTCTCCGTGCCTGCCACTAGCTTGAGAGGTGAGACCAATCCTACGTCATGGAGAACCAATGGATTTGTACCTGCGTCGTCTCTATTGAAGACAGGCCCTTTGCTGGGATCTTGGCTGGAGCCCCCTCGTCCACCCCCCTCCTCGTTACTGCCATCCCAGTCCTCCCCTGGCTCAGTCGCAGCCTCGGAGGGGGGGTTGGCGGGGGAAGGGTTTTACCGTAACACTCAGGAGCCCGCGGGGAGTCCGACAGTGGACCCAAGGCACTGTCAAAGGGGGAAACGGACCTCGAAGCAAGCGAACGCGACTAAATCCAGCTCCCTGGGACATTCTTCCACCGTTGACAACACTGACGCCACATCGCCTGTATCCACGGGGAAGAGCAGACTCAGGAAACCTAAGAAACTGGTGTTGCCCACGAGTAAGTGACTGTCAGGACAATAACCTGGTGATAACATGGATTTCTGGTCTTGGTTGATGTTGAGTTTTATTTACGGCAGTTTATTTTTAGTTCACTGCAGGACATGTTAAGAGTTGCATTTGAGGAGGATGGTTCCAAATCCAGGGTAGCGCAGTCATCTTGTGTCAAGAATCATACATTCTATTGATACCATAATGAACATAAACCACCATCAGAAATCTTTATTTCACGATGTACACAACGAAAACGCAGATTATATATGAGATGCATATTCATGAAATACTCAGCGATTTGAATTGAAACCAGGCAAAGAATGAAAGAGAACCTGTCGAAGCGGTTTGCAAGCGAACCTCTGTGGTTGCGACCGTCGAACCGTCATAATTCCTCGCGAACGCCTGAACGAGAAGCGCGATTCGTCTCTCCCTGCCGACGCCCCTTCACCCTCCCTCTTCCTGTCCCTTGCAGCTCAGGAGCAGCTGTCCAAGCACGAGGAGATCGTCATCAGCGACGACGACAGCAGTGATGTCATCATCCAGGCGATGGTGCACTCCGTGCAGATGGAAGAAGACGAGGCCTTCGCCCGGAGCCTGCAGGTAGGGAAACGCCTCACGGTCGCTCGACTCCACCGCTTCTCTCCCTTGCCGCCGATCCTTCGTCACCAAGCCCCCGGCCGAGCCGATTCGGCTAACTCTCGATAACGGTCTTTCTCGCTTTCCAAAGGAGCAGTTTGATCGAGAGGAGCAGCACCAGCAGCAGCACCAGCAGCAGCAGCAAAACAGACAGGAGGTTGTCCTCTCCCTAAGACCACAGCTTCACCATCACAACTATTCGGTAGGTCTGATTGGAGGATTAAACTGCTTGGAGTTCGGCAGTGTACAGCGTCTCGATGGTTAACCCTGCTCGGCCTACGTGTCTGGTCTGATCTCGACTGTTTCATGTTGCCTAGTACTCAGGCCTGACTGTTTTCCTTGGGAATTGAGGTTTTTAAGAGTGTGCCTGAGTAGCGGGTGTTAGTTAAAGTCGCTCCTCTGACACGAACGCAGACCAGCCGCGCCGGTGAAACGCTAGCTTGTCGTTGGCATAGCTGGTAATGGTCACGCTTGAGGTGGTGGGTTCGATCCCGAGCGCAGGCAAACCTGGCCCAGCGCAGGCAAACCTGGCCAAGCGCAGGCAAACCTGACCGAGCGCAAGGCCCTGTTACACTTGTAATAAGATCATGTCTTGGCTTGTCAGTTCTGAGCTTCGTAAATGCGACCAGCACACTCCCATGCACTAGCTAACCACAACGTGACATTTCTGAATGGTCGTCAAACCGGTCCATGAGCAAAAGATGAGCTGTCACTGTACCTTCACCATTTTCACGACAGTAGCCCTTGTACTTTGGCCTCGTCTGAGTTTCCCCACAAGAATGTGCTTCCAACCAACCAGGTATCCTTAATCCATCCCCAATGTGCTTCCATCCAATCAGGTATCCCTAATCCATCCCCAATGTCTTCGGATTTACTTAAAATGTACTTGCAATCAGATTATATTGACGTCACAGCAATAATTCCCCAAGTAACAATAATCTGTGTAATTGAGCCAGACGCCTGTGAATTTTGTATTTTAAACACAAGGCTAATATTGCATCTGTATGCATTCTATTAAGATGGGAATATCTCCAGGGTTGAGAAGGTCCCAGGTTTAATTAGACAAACTTAATTCGATTCCAGTAGTTCATTGGATTCTCATTAAAGGGTAAAGTGGAAGACTGCCTACTGCCTGGTCTGTTAGAGACGGGTGGGTGACCTGTGTCAACGCACTCCAACGCTGCTGGTGAAGTTCTGAACAAGCTGTATGCATTCAGAATTATGAAAGGGAATGTTTAATGGCAATAACCATGAGGTGCCTGGGGTCAGTTGGGTCGCCGGATGTGTACTGTGCGTGTAGAGCGTTAAGTCTGGGATGAATCTGGTTCTCCAGCTTTTCTGACTTTTTTCCCCTCAGTACGATCCTCACTTTGCGATGGGCTGGATGTCTCCGTGGGCCTCTGCAGCCAATCACGCCGCTTTTTCTCCCCTGTTGGCCGGATTCGGTAGGTGAACATCAACACGGCAAGACGCACTGTTTTAGCGCAATGTTTAAGACGCAGCCGTGCAGGAAATCTGTCCGGGTCTCATCGTCTCTCGTGTGTTTCGTTCGAAGACGGCGTGGGCCGGCGCACAAGAGCGCGCTCCCATGGTCGTTCGCGTCCCAGGAACGCCCATCCTCCTCTTGCCATGTTCGACCCCTTAAATCACATCGGAGACGATTACGAGGTACGTAGGGGGGGTTTGCGATGGCCGATTCGGGAATGATAAGAAGTCGAACGCTGTTTTGTTTTCGTTTGTGACGTGGCTGTTTTAACAGTGGCGTTGTTGATATGATTCTGCAGGCTCTCCTGGCCTTCGAGGACCATCAGGGCGCCGTGGTGGCCAAGAGCTCGCTGAGCAAGAGGGAGCTGGAGAGCCTGCCTACAAAGACCTACAACCCTGCACACAGTGCTGGGAAAACTCAGTGAGTCTAAGAGCAAGAGGTCAAAACGCTGGCATGTTCGGCTCTCTGCATTTCCCTCAGATCTCTCCTCCTTTGTCTCTGCTGGTTCCACCCACACAGGGGCTATTTCCCTCAGCTTGTTACAGATGAGCCGGGCTGAGTCATGCTCCACATTAGGGGGCCTGGCGGTATACCGACAGGCATTAGACTGCGTAGAACAGGGGTGTCAAACCCTGGTCCTTGAGGGCCGCCATCCTGAACGTTTTCGATGTTTCCCTGCTTCGGCACACCTGATTCTAATGAAGGATTCATTATCGGGCTTCTACAGAGCTTGTTAACAACCCGTTCATTTGAATCAGGGGTGCCGGAGCTGGGAAACGTTGCAAACGTTCAGGACAGCGGCCCTCGAGGACCAGGATTTGACACCACTGGCGTAAAACATGAGGCGTTCACAGGCCTTCTTTTACAGGTCTTAACCTCCCAGCAGTCGGTGACTGGGGTTCTGTCTTCCTCTTTGGTGCAGGTGTCAAATCTGTTTCTCCGACTACGCAGAAGGGGAAGAGCTTCGGATGCTGCCGTGTCTCCATGACTACCACGTGCAGTGCATAGACCGCTGGCTCAAGGTAGGTCGGATCACTACTTTGAACTGATGACGGTGCAAGTTATTGCGATTTGATACGTTGCATCTTGATGGAAACTCTTGCGTATGTAAACAGGCATGCTTCTTGACTTATAAGCATGCTTTATCACGCTATGACACAAATCTTTGATAGATGCAGCGTTTTAATGCAGTTCAATCAATTGGTTTGAAGAAGTTGACATTTTTTGATGGTTTACATGGGCTGAATATTTGAATAATTTATTTTGTTTTCAGGAAAGCACCACCTGTCCTATATGCCGAGCTGATGTGTCCGAGATGAGAGCTAACATGGTTTGATTAAGCCTGTGAGACCTTAGAACATGACTTCTACCTCAGTAGAATGGAACCTCTTACACTTAAATAGAATCTATAATACAGACCTGGGGTTGGATCGAATCCATTCATGTGTTTTCCGAGATACACCCTAGATCGAATCTATTCCTTTTTTTATTTGACCTGCATTGTAGTCCCCCCTGATGTTAACTCCACTTGTATGAAACTCAGGTTTTTTTGTCTGGCTTATGTGAACATTTTTATTAAAGGAACTATTTTTCTGTCATAACTTTGTTCAACTTTATTACGGAAATGTCCCATGCCTTTCTTGTAGCGCTGCTTCACACAGGGGGCTGTGTGTCCTGACACATCTGACTGACGGATGGGAACCTTCCTTCAGTCAGTCTCAGAAGTTAATTCTGCATCCTAAAGTAAAGGTGGTGTTACAAAACAGCAGAATGGTAACAAGAAACAAATGGGTTCATATTCACAATCATCATCTCACTATAGTCAACAAATAGTCTAAATTGATACTAGCTTCAAACCTATAAGAAATATTTAACAGTTTACAGTATTTAGTTTAGTATATTTTCATAATTACATACCAAGACAAATGACATTGTATTCTGGATATACAGACTAGAGTTTAAGAGGAAGTATGTTTTTGCCATGTAGTACATAGCTTTATAATAATTTCACCCCATATTATATTTAGCCGTTTCTCCATTTGTTATAATGTGCAGCGTAAGCAATTTACGAATATTTCGTTATATTCAACAATGATTGCCACACTCAATCTCATCATTGAATTAGCGACCAAACAACCTGGAACACGTTTTCCAAGAAGAATGACTTAAAACCACTGACACAGCAATAACGGTAAATACCCCAGAATTATAGCTGTTAAGAATTTTATATTTTTCCTTATTGTGTCTCAGCATTAACCACCATGTCATCTTAAGTAATTATTTTGGGTGTAAGTGTTATAAACGAAATATTAAACGGAGCATCATTTCAAAGGACCTACTGAAATTCATATTCGTATTGTATATTGTCGCATTGTGTGCAAACTATTGTTTTAAAAGTACACAAAAACGTCTCCACGTTTCAAGAACTAGAACGCAGTCCATTTTTCAATCTGTCCCATTGAGGTGACGTTGTGAACTGACTTAAATCTCGGATTTTTTAAATCATTTTTTATACTACTGTTCAACTGCTATCCTCCCACCAAAAAACAAGTCCTTGTCTGTATATATTGTCTGTATATATTTCCCCTAACACAAGTCGTTCTCGATCATCGCTTGGCAGTCCGTCCTCTATGTAGCCCTACTTCCTCTGTGGTCAAACTCTGTGCATCTGCTGTCTTCCCGTAGCGTTGCTAAGCTAACAAGCTACAGTGTAGCCGGCAGTGGACCCGCGTATTGCCAGACCACTGAGCTGATACATTGTATTTGTCTTCGCTTGACCTCTCTTACATGGCTTATAGTTAGCAGCGAAAGTGGTGAGTAGTACTATGTTGCCAGCTAACACAAGTGTTTGTGATTCGTGCAGAAATAAAGCACACCATATTGCTAGCTAACACGCTACCTAGCTACTACAGACAGTGTGTTCCAAGCATAACGCGTGAGTTGACCAAGGTTGATGATGAAGCCCCGTAACTACTGTGATACTAGCTACTGTATCTAACTCGGTCACATTTTGTTTCAGATCGAGAGTCATTGCCACACATCGCTTGTCTTCCTTATATCCCTTGAATATAATCAGCCTTTCACTGTACGTTGTACGTAGCGTAGCTTGGTAAAACAGCTAATCTAACGCTTGTACAGTTTACGAGCAACATGGCAATGAGACAGACCCCCCTAACCTGTTCTGGCCACACGAGACCAGTTGTGGATTTGGCATTTAGCGGAATAACACCATATGGATATTTTCTCATAAGTGCATGCAAAGGTACGTTTCCCCCCCTCAACCCTCACACAACACTACTCAATGGAATTACAGACATCACATACTCCTTGTTCACTTCTGTTAATGTTGTGTCCATACAGATGGCAAACCAATGTTGCGTCAGGGGGATACAGGTGACTGGATCGGAACATTCCTTGGCCACAAGGGAGCCGTGTGGGGGGCCACGCTGAACAAAGATGCCACCAAGGCGGCTACAGCAGCAGCGGACTTCACCGCGTAAGCAGAGCTTGTGGATGACTACTGAACTCCCAAGGAGATATTTCACGTGATCAAACCGATCCGACACACTGACAAAAAAAAACTGTTTCTAACATTAATGGTGGTTCACGATGGTAGTTTTTGCTGATATTTCCACATGAACAGACATAAGAAAACCGAATAATATACGATGTTATTGGTATAACTGAACACAGGACTTTAAGATCCTCACAGGGACTCACATGTGAACCCATGACAGTCAGGCTTAAATACTTGTCGCTTGCTGCTACAAAGCTAATTCTAGTTAACCAATGATACTTTATATTCATACATCAACTATTTTCAAAGTGCTGTGTCAAATGTAAATGATAGACATATTGCTCGCTGATGAGCACAGTGTTGATTTCATACTGTTTATGATCATTATGTCTGGTCCTCATTGTTTTCATCTTCCTTAATTAGTCAACCCAATGTCACATAGAATGATCAGGTCTGACACTGACCCCTCTTCCTGGTTCCTGTGTAGGAAAGTATGGGACGCAGTGTCGGGTGACGAAGTCCTGACTCTGGCCCACAAACACATCGTCAAATCTGTCAACTTTACGCAGGTAAGAAGCATGGTTACAGACTGACAACCCTTCATTGCGTCTTGATTTAGATCTTGCACAATTCAGGCTACTGGTCTCAAGAGAATATAGCCACCGTAATTCTAGACTACAACCGCTTTGAATACTGTTTCGGCCCCGCTGCCTAGTGTTTAAATCAATTACAGGAGGTAATGTTAGAGCGAAAGGATTTATGGTCTTAAGGCCTTATATGTGTAGCATGGAAAAGGATTGTTTGTTCAATGATTCGTTAGAAAGTCCTCGTCCTTTACAATGTATTTTTTTTAAAAGTATATAGTGAACTCCAGGCTATCGAATTTGCTGCCATTTGTGATTGAACGTCGGTTTGTGGTTAACGGGAGGTCATTGTGTTACCATTTCTAGGACAGTAACCACCTCTTGACCGGGGGGAACGACAAGGTGTTGCGTATATATGATCTGAGCAAACCAGATGCAGGTAAGCTAGGCCGTTAATTTGTTGCTGTTTTATTTGTATCATTAAATATTCGAATACTATCTGTCTGATTGGTTCCTGTATATTTGTGACTGAGCACACGTCGTTTGCTTGCTTCGCGGCTGTTTCGTAGAGCCACAGGAGATTTCTGGTCACAACGGAGCCATTAAGAAAGCGTTGTGGTGCAATGAAGACCAGCAGATTCTTTCAGCTGCAGACGACAAAACAGTCAGGTGAGACGACGACTTTGCGCTCAGTACAGACTAGCCCCTGAGGGAAGCCATTGAACTCATGAATTGAAATAGATACATTAAAAAAACAACCCAACAACGAACATTTTCTGTGAAGAAGAGTCAGGGTGTGACGTGACGGCAATGTTGTCTGTCAGACTTTGGGACAGGAGCAGCGCAGAAGTGCTGAAGAGTCTGTCCTTCGACACGTCTGTGAGCAGTATGGAGTACATGCCCGACGGTCAGATCGTTGTCATCACCTACGGCAAGACCATTGCTTTCTACAACGCCCTCAGGTATGTTGGCATTAGAAGATGCTCAAAATAGGTGTTGCCCAAAAAGTCCACAGACGATTTAAAGTTGAATGTGGTAATGTCACCGTTAGGCCACTAGAGGGAGACGTGCCGTGTGTACCAAGCGTGAGCTACAAACAGCACAGGAAATGTCGAGGTTCTCCTTGACAGATGATGCTAAACAGGATACATATTACTCTTAAAAACAGTATCATAGGCCTAAACTGATACAAGCAGGATGAAGTTCTGCTTATACAATGTATTCATTTTCAAACCATCTGTATTAACATGTGCTCAACAATTTTGAAGTATACTGTAGAAGTTTGTTGGAGGACACGAGCGTTGTGCTTCGCTCTGGTAAAGCCTTGTAATAGTTTGGCTCGTCTATGAAGGTCTTCCTCTGTTCCTCCTCAGCCTGGAGCTCATCAAGACAGTGGACGCCCCCGCCTCCATCCACTCTGCCTCGCTTCACCCCGAGAAGGACTTCTTTGTTGCTGGAGGAGACGACTTTAAGCTCTACAAATACGACTATAGCACTAAGGAGGAACTAGGTCAGTCTCGCCCACCCAGTTCCTGTTTCCTAGAGTTTGTTTTTTGAACTTTGACACGACATGCTGGTCTTGCTGAAATAAAACAAACCTCAAGTGATTTTGTCCTGGTAGAATCGTACAAGGGACACTTTGGGCCAGTCCACTGCGTGCGCTTCAGTCCAGACGGGGAACTGTACGCCAGCGGTTCTGAGGACGGGACACTGCGGCTGTGGCAGACGGCTGTGGGGAAGACTTACGGCCTGTGGAAATGTTTACTACCAGGTGAGGAAGACCAATACCTGCTTCCTATGCAAAGGGCTCCATCACAGCCATTCATCTTCATCAGTCCTTCTTCTTGAGCAGAGACTTCCAGCGAACAAGTACTTCGTTTCACGCAGAACGACGGCAAAATGGCTCATCGCCGTTTCTTTTCTCATCGTAACTTTGCTTTGTGTCGTTTTACAGAGGAGTTGATTTCCGACAATACTGAGACGACCTACCCAGCCCCTGCTCCTGAAATCAAGGCCTGAGACGCATGGTAGCGTCTCACCCCCTCCCCACCCCACCATCAACCGGCCACGCTAGAACCTGCGTAGAACAGATGTCAGTCTTCGGAGCTGAGACTAGCCAATCAGGGGGGACAAGGCAAGTCTTAGCCCAAGTCTGCTAGCTTTTGTCTTAACAGCTGCTTTCGTCCACGGCCTCATTTAAGTGTCATTACCCCCATCGCAAAACCACATTAGTGGCTTTTTCGGCTGAGCAACTCATTAGTTTTACGGATTTACATGACAAGAGAGAATTGTTTACATTTGCAAAATCCAAGTTCTATTTTACACTTGGAGTGTCGATCCTGAATTTGTTTGTTAAATTAAACTGTTTGTCATCTGTAACTATGGACCTGATTCTTACACTTTGTCGATGCGTCTTTATGGTGTTTAGCAAAGACCAAATGGATGAAGTGCATAACTAATATTTATTTAAACAATTCGTCACTGCACATAAATGCAAAATAAATGGGAAAACCTCCGAGGCAAGCACACTTTATAGAGGCACGTTCTTCCTTGGCATCTCTGATAACTGCAGAAAAATGACTTCCATGGCATGATTGTCTTCCTCCACAAGCACAAGCTTTTCCCCCCTTCGGTTCTGTCATGGTTTCTAGACTCAGCCAACATCTAGGCCTCGGCTGCAGTTCAGCTTTAATCAGAACTAGGTCTCCACCAGGTCATTTCTCAGATCTCACTTAACGACGTATATTTAGAATCACTACAGTGGACTATGTGCCATATACTTAACGGGACTCTGAACAGCTTCCTAATGTTGGATGTAAAATAGAGCATAACATGGGTTAAAGTGGGCTGAAGCCATAACCATGTTCTACTGACTCTAGGTCTCCAAGCTGTTAGTAGCTTTGTGCCAACGCCACAGAAACATGTCAACACCAGGACCAAAAGAGAAACCAAGTTTGACGTTTACCGCTTTGGTAAAAAAGGCAATGCAGTCCAACTACATGGAGCACATGTCTTAGCCCTTGTCTCACAAGTGAAGGCACTTCAAATAAACGTATGGTAAACCCCCTTTGTAAGCATGCAACTTTCCCAAGAAGGCTGGTGAGAGAAATTACAAGGTGATTCTATTCGCCTCCTAATGGAAGTGAAGATGTGTCCCACACCAGTGGCTGACGTACAGACCAGGACAGCGTGGCTGCAGGCCACACACCTGGAACTCTCCGGAAGACTCTTAAAAACATACGTGTCATGAACGACAGTCATCGTTTACATACAAACAATATTGGTGCGTCAAGTTCAGCGTGTCAGTAGTTCGCCCTGAGTCGCTTGTTCTCCTCTTTAAGTTTCTCGATCTCCTCCACCAGCGAGTCGTTCACAGAGTACTTCTCGATCAGACCGTGGATCTCATTCTGAAACGCACAGAATGAGGCTTCAGTTTAGCCTTTTTGCAGGGGACAGAAGTGGTGTGGATCTGACTTCATAGATGTAACGGAACAAGGTAAGGAACAAGGTAATCAAGGATGTGTAGAATGCTGAAGTACAGCCTCTTCGTCTCAGTTCAGGGAGGCTTTGCAGCACAACGTACCAGCTGGATGTAGAACTGTCTGACCATTTCCACCTGGAGGTTCACAATGTCTCTGTGGCACGTGTCTCTGAGGAGGGAAAGGAATGGCAGAGCACAAGCTGTTAGCAGAACAAGGGTCACCAGGTCAATATTTCAAATCTACATTGCTTAGTGCATTGATTCGGTTGTGAAGTTTTCTGCATTTATGACTAAACAAATCTTGCTACCGATCAAAAGCGTGAATGAATCCGTTTACTTTTATCGGTGAAGCCTACAGTGTCTGTCCAAGCATAACTGTGACCAGATGGTTGCTAATATTTGTAATACGCATGACCTCCAGAAGAAACGAACAGATTAAAGCTTCGGGAACGCGTGATAGTCGGGAGCTGAAATGATTCACTGACCGGAAGTCTTCCAGGGTTTCGTGGATCATGTTGCGTATGAAGTTGATCTGCAGGGAGGTGAGAGGAGCTCCGCCCCCTTCGACGCCTACGGCGTCCGTGATGCGCGTGGACAGCGCAGACGCCACCGCGGCCGAGTCTGAACGCAGAGCAGAAAGCATGAGGTCGTCTGGGTTGACGATGACACGTTTGGTTTTTCCAATTCGTGGTTTAACCACCCTGGCATGTAAACCTGAGTCAATCTTCCTTAACTATCTATTATGCTCCAATTCTGTCAGTTTACCTAATAATATAGAACTCGTATAAACACAAACGTTTCTCCTTGGCAGAATGTATCTGAATAAGAAGTGAGACACACAGTCGATCCTGATATCACCTGGTGCTTTAGTGGCTGCAGTTCCGTTGGCAGGCGTGTCGTATCTCAGCTGGGTCTGCAGATCGCTGCCTCGCATCAGGCTGGGTTCTGGGGTGAAACAGGGAGGAACCTTGTGGCTGTAGGAGGTCTGTGCTGCTGCTGCTGTTGATGATGATGATGGTGATGATGATGATGCAGGTGGGGCCACACAGTCCCCGTCCAGACCGGGCTTGTCACACTACGGGGGAAACAGCCAATGAGACGCTTCACGCCGAGGAATGAATGGAGTCAATAGAGTTGCTTCTGAGAGTGGGAGAAGTATTCTACAATGTGGAAGCTACAAAGTTGCTCCCCACCCCCCAACTCTGGGAAACTTCTGTCCTTTACATCAGCCATTCTCAAAGCACCATAAAGCGAAGGAAACGCTCATGAATACTCTCCCATATTGAATCGATTGTTCTACCATTACTTTCCAGTAGTATCTTTCTAACTGAAGGATACAGACCCATTATTGGGTACATTTGTGCATCAGGGCAGAGACCAGACAGTGAGTAGTTGCACGCTGTAACTAAGTAACACACCGCATGGCCTTGAGCCAGACAGAGAAACAAAGGGGAGGAGGGAGACTCAAATATCAGAAGGGAACTAAGGTCAAGGATAATGGAGGAAGAAAGAGATAATTGGGACTTGTGACAGGTGGACAGAACAGAAGGGGAGCACCCCCACTGGTGTTCGCTCACGGTTATTCAAAGTTGAGTAAAAAAAAAAAAAAAATCTCCTCCCATAGCAGCAGCCAGAGATGGCTTTTATTAAAATGCACCAAGACCGGGTACAAGCCAGAAGGGAGGCTGGGCGTTAGTGAACCGGGTACTAGCCAGAAGGGAGGCTGGGCGTTAGTGAACCGGGTACTAGCCAGAAGGGAGGCTGGGCGTTATGCCGGATGGGGGACAGGCTGCGCTCACCTTCTTCAGGTCCTCTTGGTGTTTGTGCGTCCCTGCCGGGGGAGGGGCCTCCTCCTCTTTGATTGGTGGAGGGGTTTGGAAGACGCTCAGGGGGCTGTAGCAGCGACTGGCCGTGGTGCCCAGAGGGGTCTTGCGAAGGGGAGGGCCTCCGGTGTAGGACTGGGAATCAGGTTCTAAACACAAAGCCCATTGGCTCAGGCTTAATCATTGTTTCCTTCAAATCTTGCTCATTGGTGGTAATGTGAAGTAGACACGGGGGGGGGGGGGGGGACAGCAATGAAACCAGGGACAACGTTTAAAGAGCACCTCACTTCAAATGGCAACATCTATCAACATGTTTTTACCAAAGTCTTTCTTAGCGCTCAGTGAATCAGTCCTCATGCCTTGAACTTTGTAATCTGGAGAGAGACAGACAGACAGACAGACAGACAGACAGACAGACAGAGACAGACAGACAGACAGACAGACAGACAGACAGAAAGATGGAGAGGAAGAGAGCAAGACAGAGGTTAACCAAAAGGAAGCGTGTATATCAGACAGGTGAAGTGTAGAAGCACCTGGGTATCTCACCGTCCCTGACAGGAGAGAAGATGTCCAGGCTGTTTCTCCCCGGTTTGTGGAAGGTCTCCGCGCTGTTCTGGCCCTCGCCCGCTCGCAGGAACACGTCCACACTGGTTCCTTCACCACGTTCAGGCAAAAGATGAGAAAGTAAAACAAACCTCATTGGCTGACTTTAAATCAATACAACCAGGCTGTACAACTGATGGGGATCTTAACATACCGTTGCCTTTGATTCCTCCTGGAGCATCTCCTCTCCCCAGGGCTTTGTAGTCTAGAGGAAGGTAGGGGGAGAGTGGAGGGGAAGGGGGGGAGTGGAGGGTTAGACAGAAGGACGGCTGAGGGGGATCCACAGACTGGAAGGTCGGGCGAGCTCACCATCTCGTACGGGTGAGAAGATGTCCAGGCTGTTGCGACCCACGGAGCTAAACTTCTCCATGCTGGGTAGGCGGTCAGCACTTTGATGACCCTCAGCCTCCCTACTCAACACCTCCGCACTGGAGCCTGCAAACAGAACAAAAGGGGTGAGCTCCCAAACTCACACTGACAGGGCTTGGTAGCTTGAGTAGCAAAGGTTCAGGTATCAAGAGTCATAATGCGACCGTGTGATGTTCTACCCATCCACTGACCGACTGACTGACCGACTGACCGACTGACTGACTCCAACCATCTAGATCAGCTCGTCAGCACAGCTTACAGAGCAGACCAGTCACATCTGCTTGATGGGTTTCAAGGCAAGGATGGATGGAGATCAGGTGACAGATCAGGTCCAGTTGCATTCTAACCTGTGGTTGGCAACTGTCCCTCCTCCCTGTCTCCATTGCTGGGGGTGAAGACTGACGAGGCGGCCCCTGGTGCGGGTGTGGTCACGCCGGTGGTGGTCTGCAGACTGCCCAGCTTGGCAGATACCCTCTTGCTGCTGGATGTCTTGCTGGAAACGACTTTGCTTGACTTTAAAAACCAAGAGAAATAAGGACAGGTTAGCACAGGACGAAGGCATTGGACACATTCGCAAACTTAAAGACCAGAATTGAGGGCTAAATTAGCCCAAAATCTCACTGTGGAGTCATTCACAACTCATACTTGCTGTGTAACATCATACACTGGGAGAGCTTCATGAATTGCCAGATCTACCAGCAAATCCTAACCTGAAAGCAGTATCTGCTACCATCTCAGCTAGCAGATCTTACTGATCAGCAGATGAAAGCTGCAGTGCGTTTACTTGCTTGCTGTGCACGCTGGTTCAGAGGCTGTTTGGAGGGGTTGGTTGTAATAAGAGCATGCAATCTAATTTGCTGAATGTTTAGATCAAATGTTATTAGCTTTTTCATGCCATATTTCATATTTTTGTATGTGCATTTGAAGTATTTAAGCCCTTCACTTGATTACTTTTGGCACATGACAGCCTCTCTCTAAACTAGACATTGCTTTTATTTAATCCAAACGCAAAACCTCATAATACCGTAGAGGGTTTTTATACAAATACATGTCCATCGGCAATGTAAAGACCTGAGACTTGTTGGTAATGTTTCACACACACAAAAGACCCATGTCAGTATCACTTGACGAGCGTGTGTGTGTGTGTGCGTGCGTGCGTGTCACCTTGAGATGCCTGCTGTGACAGCTCTGGAAGCGCAGGCAGGTGACAGATGTCTTGTGGGCTGCGGCCGTTTTGGTGGGAGCGCTAAGGTTCCGCAGGTCGTACTGGTAGATCCGGCCCTGCGTAGAGCCCACCACCAGGCCCGTCCCATCTGGCGTGAAGTCAATGGCTGTCAGAGGAGACTGGATCCTTATACTGCTCAGGACTCTGGTGGAGAGAGGGAGGGAGGGAGACGCATACCAAATGAGCCCCGCGCCGAAGCCAAATCGGTGGACGGACCTTCCGCAGGAGGTCGGAGGCTCTTACATCTTGCTGGATGTGTCGTAGCAGATGATCTTCTTGTCCAGGCCCACGGTGACGAACAGCAGGTCGTTGGTGGGGGAGAAAGCCAGGCCAGAGGCCGGGGCCTTGTGGGCTCCGTCGAACACGTGCAGCTCCTTCTGGGTGTTGGAGTCCCAGAGCACCACGGTGCCACTGTCCGACACGCTGCCCAGCAAGGAGCGCTTCACCACGGAGTACTTTAGATCGTGGATGGGCTGGAGGTGGAGGGAAAGGAGAGGAGAAAAGTACAGCTTATTTCCAATTGATCTGTTAAGTGCACTGGGTCACCTGCTCACAACAATTGAGGATACAGGTGTGATATATAATGAATCAGCTGGCTATCACTCACTGATGACACTTGGTGTATGTTACACCTATAATATATGATACGCTTGATGCATGTACACATTATACAGTTTGTGTCGTTTGAGCCTGGGGAAGTGGTCATTTTTCAGTTAGTGATGTTGAACGAGTGATTAAAATATCCCCCACTGGAGGACCACTTAGCAGCTGGAATATTGTTTAAGAAAGTTAAGAAATCGTATCCATAGGTTACGGTTCCACTAGTGAAGGACATGGTTTTGGCACGCACTTGGTTGGTGCCATGGCCAAAGGGCTTGCTGGACAGGTTGGTGGTGACACTGTGCAGAATGATGTCACCGCTGGTGGAGCCCGAAGCCACGTAACTGTCGTTGCCGTTGAAAGTAACCGATGTCACTTCCTCCTTATGATCCTGTAGGGGGGGGGGGGGGGACACACATTATTCGTTTTGCACACATAACAGTGAAGGATAAAATGTTGACAAAGTGGAGACCTACAGCAGATAGCTGTTCGTAAACTGCAGGCGTACACATGTAAAGGAGGACAAACTGAACCGTTTAAAGCCTGTTGGACCTGCTCGTGTCTAAAGTGGTGTGAGGCTGAGGTACCATGAGGCTCCGATGAAGCCTTTTGTTCTTCAGATCCCAGATGTTGACGGAGTTATCCAGACCTCCGCTGACCAGGTAGAGCGACGAGGAGTTCAGGCTCACGCGGGTCTGCTTTTTCTACGGGGATCAAAACCGTTTGGATGCCATAGGTTCATTCGTGTGTCACGTTAGCTGGATTGTTAGCCGGTTGGCCAAAAGGGGGAAAAGTTCATCTTAAAAACGTGACGTTGAATACGACTCACCCCCTCTCCCAGTTCGAGGACGGGGACAGCAGACGACTTGAGACTTGACACCACCAGCTTGTCTCCCAGGCTGCTGGCGCTGACCAGGTATTGATCTAAGCAGACTCCGGTCAAGGACATAAGCCTGCATATTTATCGAGTTTCGCATGCAAAAACAGCATCCATCCTTACTGTTGCGAAGGGATTCATACGTGATTTTTGTGGGAACACTTCGTCAAACATTAAATATCATGCTTCATTCAAGGATACTGTTGCTACTCCAGCACACCTGTGCAACAGGGTGAGTGGCACTATGTGGGTTAAACTGCTCCAACACAGTCATAGAGGCAGAATCCCATATCTTCACGCAGTCTCCTGACGACACCAGGCGTGTCACCTCCTCCATGGCAACAGCTAGAAACACAGGAGCAGCTGTCAGCTGTTGGGCTGGCATCCAATCACATCCATGTGGTCTGAAAGAGCCAAATTAGTCGGACTATCCAGGGAGATGCTTCCACTGCGAACTCTGGCTGCACAAGCAAAGCCTTATCGAGCTCATGAATAGTTTAAGAAACGACTATATCCATGGCCTCATTTCTAAAATTTTCCGACACAAACTTCCATCTTCACACTTTCTTACGCGCTCTTTCTTTCCTAATGCACTGGAAATATGCAGGTTGTCGTCCAAGACAGCCAACTGCGAATTTAACAGAACGTGTTTCAGAGAAATAAGCGTTCTACAGAAGTGACACATTTACACAAGACACTAGTTATTCCATGTTGCTTGGTTAGTATTTTCACATTTAGACACGGAAAAACATGCCATGGGTGTTGTCCATGCTCTGGCTGCTCGTTTGAAATGCCAACTGTCAATGCTAGGCTACAGTAGTTGTATCCAGCCAAACTGCAAGTTACCCAGCTATACTAAGAAAACAAAAAGGTTAATGTGTCTACCGAAATGATGATAAAGTGTCAATACATTTGTTGAGTACATTTGTGCATGTACCAAATTGTTTATGTCGGTTTCAATAATGTATAAGGCCCTATTGTTGCATGGAATATTCACACAAGACAATGGGGAAAAGCTTCAGGGTGTGTATGGAAAACTAGCATTTTATATAGACTACTAGCCTACGTTGATAGTATTGTTTCATGCAACCATACTAGACATCCTGACTTTGCAGCCTAAACTAGACTAGCTTTGTTTGTTTTCAAGATAGCCTAACTAGCTACTTAGCAATTGGCTAACAAACAGTACGTCCACATCTACAAGAGACAAGCATAACTAGGTAGTGCTAAGTAAAAAGTTTTAATTACTTATTACAATCCAATCGGAACACAATGTTTTAACACGCTAGTTAAGCCCATAATACTTGGAACATACCAACCGGTTTATCAGTTCACTTCAAAACTTCAGAGATAATTGTCCAACGAGGAGCTCATACGTTGGCTTTGCCAAGTATTTGGAACTGCCTTTGAGTAACAGGCGGTTCGCGAAATGATTCGCTCAGATTGAATGACTCTTTCATGGAATCATGTCTGAATCATCTCTGAATCATGTCGGAATCATGCGCTCAGTCTTCGATGTCAAGTCCCTTAAACCTGATTCAGACTTTGACAAGTAAGGGCACGTAAAAAATGTGGATACCTTTGATATTATGACGGCCTCAAAACATAAAAGACGATGACGTCCTTGATTTTGGATAACATATAAAGGCAACCGTGACATATGATGACAATGAAATATGTTTCAAAATGTTTGAAGAAGCCTTGTTTCAAGAAATAGAATAGGTTGTTTATACATTTTGGACCTGTATTGAAAACGTGAAAACCCTGACCAGTGCCCAGTATGAAGAGGCATTTAAGTAATTTATCATCGTGGGTCAGTTGCGACACATAACATCACCACCAGTATATTCGCATTGTATATCCATAATATGATGGCTAAATAAGCATTATATGAGCTACGGTTGCAGATCACAAATATGTACCTTGATATCAGAAAAAAAACATAATTGTTCATAAACACCTTTGGCCGGTATTATTTTTGTTTTAGGAGTTCACATTTAGACTACTATTGGCCCGCATCAGATCAGTTAAATCGACGTTGGCCTGAGTAGAGTGGGTGGCCGCGTTTGAATGCAGCGCCTGAGTTTCTGTTAGCCGACTTTCAGGTCTGAAAATATTGAATCAAACCAAACTGATGAGTCAAAAGAGTCATTCTTTACGGTCAAATTGAAAAAGCTTGCTTCGATTTCAACAACCGCCACTACGGTACACCAAATGGTCCAAAAGGTTAGAGACCGCTGTTGTTGAAAGGCTACATCAGGACTCAAATGGATTGTTGTAAACAATTAGAGATGTACTTTTTAAACCTTTTTATTAGCATTTTCATAAGACGTGTAAATCTTTACAAACACAAAATTCCCTGTGAAACAGAGAGGGTAAATAATAGGTGTTAAAATAAGAGGAATTCTTCAGTTATTTCTGCATGTCCATATTCCTCACAGCTTTACGGCTTGAATCGTATAAAAGTCTTTAAAAAAATATTCCTAACATTTTATGTATAAGAGCCAGGTCCATAAAGAATGTGTCTCTAATAGCAACTAGAGATTATGCATAGAGTCTGCGCACACTTGACACGTGCAGTAACATTTCAGCATCAGTATTTCCGGTCGTTGTTCCAAACGTAAACATCTCTGGTGTTCTGCATATAAGACACCAAGAACACAAATGTCTAAATGTCCAAAGTGACCATTTCACGTCTTTTAAAGAGAGATTTGCACATATATAGTTACACTGTGTTTCTCTTCACTTCAAATTACCTGTCTGCCACCATCCGAGGATTCACTTTAATACGACATTTATTTAAGAATCACCAAATGCCAAAGAAAGAAAAAACGGTAGGATCAAGGTGTATGCAGTAATGTCCTTTGACTTAGCAAGGTGCGCTAACGGGGAATCATTTGGGGGTTTCCAGTGTAAAGGTTCACAGAATAAGAAGTCGGAGGAGACACGCGTGTCCCCATCAGGTCCTGTGGCTTGTAACAAGAGTGGAAATGTTACCATATCAGTTCACGCGAAGCCGGGCTCTAAACAGAACGCGATTACAGGTATGTACATATGCTTGACTTACTTTTCTCAAATGAATACGGACACGCCCGATATATTTCTCCTAAATACGCAAGTTAGGAGATACATTCAGCCTTGAAATGTTTTGTGCGAAAAGACGTGTTGTATAAGTATATGGGTCTAAATATTGAGCTAGCTACCTCAACATTAGTCTGTAGACCTGCCTCTTTGACCAGAGCTGAAGAACTAGCATTCGTGTCATAGATATTTTTACTACCTTTGATTAATCTTTTATGAAAAATGACCACAGAGTTAATTCATCAGTCAAATTGTAAGGCTCATTTGAAATTGTTTTTTAGACCTTTTTCATTTTGTGTCTGCTATTTACAAATATTGCCGTTTCGCCAAGCAAGAAGTCTCGAAATTAAACTTCATAATCAGGTCTTTTATACTAGTCTGAAGTAATGCCAGTAAAAATACTGATGTACTGCGTCAGAAAACGGTCTTCTCTTCTTCAGATGTGACAGCTGAAGCTGTAGGTGTCGCCATTGCTGCACCACCAACAGATGGGGAAGCCAATTCTGAACTGGTCCGGTACCTCTCCAAGGTTCTGGACCTGAAGAAAAGCGAAGTGATTTTGGATAAGGTGTGTTCTTAGCTATTCATTTTCAGTCTTACGCCCATCACACAATGATTGAGGTCTACTTTCACTGCAGATGTATAAACGAGTGTGCTCCAAACATCCTTTGCCTTATCCATTCGTCTTACCAGGGCTGTAGATCCAGAGAGAAAGTGATCAAGCTGTCAGGATCCCTAACTCCAGAAGAAGTTCTGGAACGGTTAAAGAAAGAAGCCGCTGGGTAACTTCTAGAACCTCGTGGTCTGTAAAGGGCGTCTCTGGCGCTGTCTTTGCCTTCATGTTGCAGCAGGCTCTGCACCAATCAATGCAGTCCGCTTTAGCACCATCATCACCACCACAGTGTAATAAGTGCAATATACATTTCATTTCCATCACTCTGTCAAATATTTGGTAACACGCACATCAACAATCTGTCAAATCTTCTACAGAAAAACCATTGCCGTTTTGTGTCATAAACGAACCCCAGAATACAAGACTTATTCTTCGTAACTTTCTCCATTTATTTCATTTGCTCACGCAGCCACACTGCCAAACCTCGACGTTATTACCAAACATGCAGCAACGCCCACTGATGCAATGGTTCTAAGGATATATTAGATCTACCTTTTCTTTTCTTTTTTGAATATATATAAATGCGCAGACTGCACCTTTAAATTGCCTTAAACAACCTGTCAGTGGTGTTCTTAACAAGGCTAACAACTTTTAAAAAGCAGTCCAAAACTTTGCCAATTGACTTCAGTGACCTGTCAGACTACTTCAAAGGATTCAGGCAGTCATGTTAATGCCTGATACCAAGACCCCTGGCTGTGAAAAGTGATTATACTTTTCTTTTTTATATATATATTCTCTGCGCTGTCATCTGTTGTGGTGGTTCGATGAGAGCCTGATGGGCTGTTCACTGAACTAATGCAGCCAGTGAAGAAGAAAATGTGCGTCAGCATTAAGCCAAGGCATGGCATGCTCTGCCCTGGCTGAAGGAAAAAGAAAATGAAGTGTGACTCATGCTGGGTGGGGGAGGGGGGGAGAGGGGGGAGAGAGAGGCTCAGTCAGAAGATGGACTAAGGGTCTGGGACGAATTTTCCGATCTCGCTAGGCTTGAGAGCTTTCAACGTAGGCTGAAACGAATATGTGAGGCGCTTGCCAGGGTACAATAATATATCTTTGAAGACTGAAGGGTTTTGAATCGGTAATCAAAAAAAAAAACAAGCCAATCCAAGGCGCTACACATTTCGAAACGCACTTAATGTCATGGCGTGTTAATCGGAGCAGTTGCTTCAAATATCCGTGATCCACAACGGAGGAGAAAACACTGCCAAAAAAGACCTGCTAACTATACATCCAACAAATATATCATCCAACAAATATACCATCCAACAAATATACCATCCAACAAATATACCATCCAACAAATATATCTATTCGTAACATCATTATACATTATATGGACGTCAATGATATGGGAATCAATGCCTTACATACTAGCTGTGTAGACTAGTGTGAAGTTGCTGTCAATTTACCAAACCCTGTCCTCTGTGTGTCGTTGCCCCACCCTGTATATCACTCCTCATTTTATAGTGCATATCACATATCACATCACACTGTTATGGTGTGATTCAGAAGAGCCCAGCCATCTGTCTGCTTATAAGGATAACTGTTCTTTCTGGTTTCCATACAGGCAAACAGAGCGTTTCAGTTCTGCGTTAGGGTTGAAATCAATAAACAAAACGTATTAACCACAAGCACAAATGACAGTGCTTGCACCAATAGCCGCATATGAAAGACAGTTTTAATGAAAGGTAAAGGATTTTTAAATGACACGGTTTCACAATTTAAAAATCCAATGACCTCGTTCCAACAGGTATTTTTCGTGCATTAAAGTATTATTAACAGAATTGTTCGTTTTGCTGCGTCATCATTTTGTGTTTGTTGTTGTTTTTTGGAAAGAAAATACATAAAAATGAATGTCTATTATTCACGGCCCTTTGCTTTGAATCTGTAGCCGCACATGAGGAAAGCTTTTCCCAGAGGGCTACATTTATATGGACTAATAAATAAGTCCAAAACATGTTTACATATAGAGTTCCCTCTTCCACATGTACCTCTGGGAATTAGCTTCAGAGAGTTCAGCACACATGAATGTGGTGCGAGACCATACGATAAGTGGCCTATACCAACTCTAAATGTGACACTCTCCATGTAGACACACTAACAGTATTGCAGGAGAAACCTCAACCACCACAAGTTCTGCATCCATCTAAGCAAACCTGGGACTTTTTATTTGGTTCAGAATCATTTATCATCAGTTCAAAAACACTTCTGTGTGCGTTAGGGAAATTCATGTTCTGCCAGTGGGCTTGTTTGCTAACAGCCTCTGAACATACTTAGCACAGTGAGTTGCCCAAGTCAATACAGAGACATCTTAAATGGATGATCCTTCTCTAGGGTGATGGTCCCAACCCTGTTTCCTGATGGCCTTAGCCCCTTGCGCTTAGCTGCACGTCAGTATGAGGCATTGTGTAGGTGCTGCGAAGAGCCTGCAAGTGACATGGCATTTAAATTTCAAGGCCGGAGACCACTAAAGGGCTGTTCTGCGTTCGCGTCTGCCTCTCAGTGCTGTAGGAAAGATTTCTGATGGCCATTGGCCTGCCTCTCTTGTGTCCGATAAACCGGATGACAAATCTGGCAACCGTGGCAACGTGTCTGGGGAAAGTGAATCTGCCTTCCTGGAGTTTTCCAAGGATTGTGTGACCTTTGATTCAAGCAACTGTCACTTGTCTGTCGTCTTACAGATCTTTCGAGAATCTTAATGGGACCTGACAGTTTAATTGCCAGTGTAACAGTTATCTGTCATGTATTCAATGTATGGGGGGGAAAAAACACCCGCTCATGGTTATCCTATAATTGGTTATCCTATAATTGGTTATCCTATAATTGTTGTCTAGAAAAGGATCAAATCATCTGGAACATGCTAAAACGATGAAAACACAAACCAGTGACACAGTAGTAATCAACTTCCTCAGACATTTTTCCATATTACCGATACATTTTCTCTGACTTTACAGGAATGACTTGTCATTAGAATTACAAAAGTCTCCATTTCCAGAAAGCACATCGTTATTCAGACTCTTCAAGGCTTAGTTACTGTCAGTGTGCCAGTCGCACAGGTGAACAGCTGTTGGGCTGTTGTCTGACAGTGAGTTGTTACCTTTAGTTGGTGTAATTCCACAAGGTCATACCCTTTACAATGGCTGCTGTCCAAAGGAGTCTGCAGGATGGAAATCTAACTGTGTAGGATCATGTAATCCTCTTAAATACATGTCATAGAATGCTCCGAAATGTTTACCTCTTAACACTGGCAGAGAAAATGCACCTGGAAAAAAAATGTTATTCTTGTTTTTTAACCTGGGACTGTGACACCAGTCTTAAGTTTGAGACAATATGTTTGTACTTTCTCCGCTAACTTGTGTAGTTTTCTTCTGCCTGTGGCTTTTTACCAGAAGAGGAGCGAGAGTGGCAACGCTGTCTAAATCCTTTATGCATATTTAACGCTGAGGAGGGGGAAAAAAGAAGAAAAAGTACTTCAGAATGTAAACAACAAAAAAAAGTGAAACTCTCCCAAAGTGACAGTTGACCACAAATGAAGTATGACCCTGTCTTCTCTGATCAGTCAGTCTGCTTTGGGCAATCTTTTATGTAAATCAAAGAAAGAAAAATATAAATATTGAAATATGTAATGAGGGGAATTACCATGATGTTCTAACATAATGAGGTGAGACGACAGGAAAGGACGTCAAAGATGAAGGCAAATGATAGATGGTTTTGCATGTCACATCAGTGACAGACTTGTCTATTCTCATGTCATTTTTATTTGACCTTAATTGAAAATGCCTAAATAGCGACCATTAATTTTGTGAGAGCCAATCACTCTATTGGTCAAGAACCTGTCTAATTTTGGCAGATTTACTTACCTCTGTAAATACACACTAAAATGTGTAAATGTCCCCAGACCATAAACACCCCCAAATATGATCTCAAAATAGGATTTCCAAACAACATGATTGTTAAATAAATCATAGAACATTAAGTGCCCAAAAACTTGCACGAATACCGTGGGAGGAAAACGTGTGTTGAGGAGTGAGCTAAGCACTGAGGGGCGAAGGGGGACGGGGGGGGGACTGAGGTGTAAAGTGGCACATGGCTGTCCCTCCTCGAATGATCCCATAGGATGTTCTAAGCCGATCGGAACAGAGACAAACGCAACCAAATCTTGCCCCATAGCCAGGCAGAAAGTCAGAGAGGAACAAGGGGAGGATTTAAACCCCCTTTACTCACCCCTCTGCAGATAGGTATTTTTAGCATCTTTTCGGCTTTGAATACGGTGCAAATACCCATCCTGCCCCAGGCCTCTGGAAGTGCTGTGCTTTCATCCTGTTACGCTTTGATTATGACGGGGCTCTCATTATAATCTCAACTGGCCAAATCCTCCCTTACATACCAGTGCAGAACTCATAATCTGGAATAAATGCTCTGTTGATGTTACGTAACGACATTTTCAAAGAAACACTGGAAGTGACACCCCTCCCCCCAAAAAAGTTTCTTAGTCAAGCTTGTGCATTTCAGAAACACCTGCTGCACTTATTTTTCTCTCCAAGAACAAGACCGAGGGAAAAGTTTGGGAATTTTAGATGACAAAAACGCAAACCAGATGGCTGATCTGCAGAGATTCTCAAACTTTTCCAGCGAGGATGCCGACCATTGATCATTAAATTAAAAAAATAGAACACCCTCTGTTCAAAACTTGTCTGTAAAACATCAAAAAATGCTCTGCTGTTGGACGACAAACAAGCGTTTGATCACGTCTAAAACGATGAACCCCAAAGCAACAGCATGGTTTTTCATGGAAATAAATGATGCTGAGACTGACTTGGGAGCTAAGAGGGAGGAGTCCGTACCCCAAACAACAAATATATCCATTGGAGTTTGTTTATCCTGTCCCTGCTGTGTCTGACGCACACCACAGCACTGTTTTTTGTTTACCATCACCGTGTGAGACTTGAATATCTAAAAGGCTGTGTTTGGGCACTTAAATAACTCATGCATAAATGTCCTCACACTGTTAGATCTCCACCCAAATGACACAACCATTCATATGAAGCAGTTATTTAATCTACAGTATGCATCTGCAGTGGATTCTCAAGGGAATAAAGTGACTAACTAACCAACGTATTCCAGAACAAAAATCCGTTTGCAACCCTTTGTTGGAGCATTTGCGTCGCCAAAATCCAATCAATCCAACGTGATTAAGTATTGTCACCTGTGGGCTGTTCTATCCCAAACCGCTACAGTGGCGAAGATGCTTTTGTTCATGTGATCAAAATACGTTTCTGGAATGTCCTGGTGGCTCACAGCAGTGAGAGTGGACCGTCCAGGTCTCAACACAGCAGCCTGGGTTTGACTTAGGCCTGGGCCTCTCCTGTCTGTCTGCCTCCCTTCCTCTTTCCCCTCTACCTTCATGTATTTCCCTCCGACTGTTTTATAATTAAAACACTAAAACCCAGTCGTGGGTTTGTTGTTTGTTGTGGGGCCATTTTCTCTTTGCCACTTTTCCATTTCCGCTGTGATCAATGCGTTTTTGATTGTGCGTTCCCATGACAGCGTTTGTTGCCATGATCACCAGGACAGAGAGTAATCATCCCATAATGATACGGGAGGGTCTTGCTGATCGCCACGGCCGCTGGGATCATGGTCACCTAAAAATAATTGTTAACACACTCCGCCGTGAAGGACTGGAATCCTGCAGCGCCCGCAAGGTACAAGCCTGTCTGAAGTTAGCCGACGCGCCTCTAAATGATTCAGAGGAGAACAGGGTGAAAGAGCTTGGATCAGAGGAGACCAAAATCGACCTCTTTGGAGTCAGTTCACCGCACCGTATTTGGTTGTGTGTTTTTTGTTATTCAGTCTCTCATTGTTCAAATAAACCAACCATTAAAATGATAGACTGATCATTTCTTTGTCAGTGGGCAAGCATACATCAGCAGGAGATCAATTATTTTCCCCCTTCACTATATTATTAATGATTATTTATTTATATCTCCAAGTTAATCAGAAAAAGTCAATCCAGCATGGAACAATCAGATATTTTGTTATTCATTTTCATTGTGTATCAAACCATTTAATCTGCGGAAACTCGGATGAACGCCCAGCACTTGCCTGGCATATGCCTGACTACTACCGCAGCAAATTAGAGCAGCGATTTACAGCTTTGGCTTGTGTTGTCACTGCCGTAGATTGAGCAGACTGCTCCTAACATAAAATACAATTGATACATTTAGCTGACAGATGGTAGTCGTCGCATACCATTGATTCATGGGGCTGCTTTGTAAATAAATACGCTATCAATGAACTTGATTTCAGGTTAGTGCTGGGCAGACCGGGCAAGTTGTCTGCGTCAGTTTGCTGTCAGTGCTGTGTAATGTGATTAGACAGTTCTGCTTTGAAGTTATTCATTATGATGCATGCACAGGTGTGCTGTAGGTATGTGCCATTCATGTGTATTGGTGAGCCTTGAGATAGCCATAATGCTATATCAACCTCTGCTGGGTCGATTTCATGTTGGATCCCACGCTCATATTTAAACTTTCATTCACAAATAATGTCACAATTTGCTAAATAAACTGTAAATTGCCCCTTCTCAAATGTAGGCATACATTTGTACGATTAGTCCTAACCACATATTGAACAAGATCCAACATCACAAAATTGTTACTAATTCTAAGTATATTTCAGTTAGTTAAAACAGGCTTTGATGCTTGAAGTATCTATGTGTTTTTTTACCACCCTATTAATAATGTACAAGGGAGTTTTTGTGAAACCACCTAGACAAGTAGACAAACGACGTAATTTCACTTACGTAGTTAGGGGAATCAATGTACAAGGCGGGGCTAATTCATGTCAAAGTACATACAAAAACTGTAGAGCATACAAAAGAGGCAAAACTGCGGCTATTGGTCTATTGAGGCGAATCATCCAAAGAGCAGAACTTCTTGCACCTTAGTAACAGAAGCGCGACTCCAGATCAGCACAATGGAGAGCTCCAACTTGTGGCCGAGAGTTCTGGTTTGCGCTGCGCTGCTGTTCCTTCTATGCGGTGCTGAAACGAACGAATCAGAGATGGAAGTGGACTTGGAAACGAGAGCAGTACAGGACTTCTATCAACAAAATCCAAATCTAACGAACGAAAAACGTCTTGTAAGTTAACTTAAATGTATAGCATTTTCTCATTCAACACCTGCGATTATTGACATATCTTGCTATTTGTTGAGATAGCTTTTCTTTTGGATACTTTCCGAGAAACCAATTATTTCCTGTATCAATGTAAAGCGAATGTATAGCAGATTGTATACTTTTTATATTTTTATGGTTAAGTTATTTTATGATCTTCAGAATGTGGCAATTCACCGACACTGTTGATGTTCTTAACTAGTCAATGTCTCTACAGCTTGGAGCGCTACACGACGTTCTCGAAAAATTGCAAACCAAAAGAATTTCCCCATGGGAGAAGAAATTCGGACAAGTTCCAACTGTAAGTGATCTGCGTCTTGACATGTTAAATGATTTCTATATAGCCTCGTGTTGATTTGATCAACATTAAATTGACTGATATTGGCATTTCTTAACTTAGGCTAGTCCATATTTAACTTTGAAGAATCCTTAGCAATAGCAGATCAATATACTTATATATGCCTAGCTGCACCAATTAAATACATGAAAACGGATTACTTAACGTTTACACTGAATAAAACAATTGTATTCTACTGTTTTTCAGTGCGACATGGGAGAGCATTGCGCAGTGAGGAAAGGGGCGCGCATCGGCAAGATGTGCGACTGTCCGCGCGGGGCGTTCTGCAATTTCTTTTTGTTGAAGTGCTTGTGATTATTTTGTTATCGCGTTTGGTGAAAGTAGTTTCTAAATCGTTGTCATTGACTGTAGCATAGTTATCTATATTGTAAATTAAAGACGTCAGTTGTTTTTTAAAGGACTGTTCTCCCTTCAATGTAACATTGATTATGTGTTGGTCCTTACAACATAATGACTTAGAACAGTAAAGGCTATTAGATACCTTAGCTTGACCATCTTATTTTTTGCATGCGTGTAGTAGAATTACGACGGTCTCAGCAGGACACTCAGGATGCCACATCCCAAAGTGAAATGTAGAACTTCATTTGGGTTTTCGACAGCCTTTTGGGGAAAAGCCGCGCGTAATGACGTACAAATTCTGCACAAACGTCCCCTTTGTTCATACTTGAGTAAAATGAACAGGATCTGCCTTGTACAGGTAAATGTGACAATAGGTATGTGCATTTTGCGCATTATGTGCCAAGTGCACGTGTCCAGGCACGAGATAGAATCCACAGACAGACAAATCTCAGCTTGAAATATTTGCAGGTGTGAGGACTATAAAACGATTATACAATAATTACATAAAAATGCACTCTCAATTATGGTTCTTCAAAAAACATGGAAGGGAAAATTGATGGGGGTTTATATATTGAATGGGTGTGAAGCCTTCAGACTAGTTTTTAATTTGATCTGGTGAGCACTCCAACTTCTCACATCAAAGTAAATATTAGGACAGGGTGCTGCTGGCCACACACACACACACACACACACACACCCGTGCCGTCTGCTGAAATGATTCTAACCTTTCCAAAAGCATGCCTGTCATCCAAATCAAACGGCTGCACACATCACACTCTAACAGACAAGTGTTTCACATCAAAAGAAACTCTGGACAAATCCGTCTTTTTTCCCATTTATTAAGAGATATTAACAAAACGTCTAGACTCCTCGAGGTGTCTTGAAGTTCATTCCAACAGTGGGTTGGGTCACCTGGAGGTTGGACAGTCCACCAAAGTCCTGCAAGGATGGACAACAAGACATACTTAGGACAAAAAGATAAGGCTGAGGAGATCAGCGGTTTTCGTGAATGAGAATCATGTGTGAAAGCTACAGGGTTTATCTAGAACAAGTACTCCAATAAACACGGGAAAGCTTTCAAATTGGTTTTTTCTTCCTGTACTATCAATGACCTGGTAACAGTCATACCATAGTCACTTTCGATACAGGGTCTAGATGACACGTGCACCATGATGGTGCCACACACAGAGCACCAAGCTCTTAAGACAGTCGTTTCTTCGGTTCTGCTTTTCAGCACAATCAAACCAGCAGAACAAGGAACTAAGGACCTGAACACTTGTGCACGTAGACAGAGAACAACGTCTACGTTAACATCTAGGTACATCACCTACGCAGCCACCAAAACACCTGAGGGGCCACTTCTCAACAATAGTAAGTTCTAACAGTAAGAGGCCAGGCTACCATTTGCCTCAGGTACTTAAAAGAAAAGGTCTACGATCTGAAGTGCATCACATCAGTGAGGCAGGTTAGTACTTGTCCTAAATACAAGCAGGCGGTAAAGATGAGCAGGAACTGAAGACAGAACAGACACGAAGGATGATCTCTTCACCCAGCATCTGGTCCCATCTGCGCTCACAGACTTCCGTCTCAAATGACAAACGACCATGTATTAAAAATGAATTCTTGGTGCTGAATTACTGTCCACAGACTGGGGTGGATTTAAACCGGGGGGATCAAAGTACTCAATTCAATTCATACCATTTCTGATACACAAGCACTGTACACATCTACACACACTTATAACCACAACAGTAGCTGCTGTGAAAACGTACCAAAAGCTTGAGCATTTCCTTGGTGTCGGGGTCAACCTCGATGAGCTCCTGATCCAGAGCAGAAACCTGCAGAATGAGAGCACAGCTTTAACCACCACTGCAACCACCGCAGGACCACAGGTAGCATTCACATGCTACGCCAGCTGAAAAGGTGTACGCATTATATTTTATATACACGCGTGTACACAAAGAATTGTGGTTCTTTTACAGTGATTTGGGAACAATGCATGTAGGTGTTTTAAGAATTTACAGGAATAACAGTTGGTTTCAAAACGACAATGTAAGAAAGACACAGGGTTTGAAAGGAACGTGGATTCCAACAAACACGGGAAAGCTTTCAAAGTTGTTGTTCCTGTACTATCAATGACCCGGCGACAAACACACCATGGTCACTTTCGATACAGGGTTTCAATGACTCAGGAAATTGACGGATAAATGCCAAGTTTCAATGACTTGGGGAATTAACATGGATAAATGCCTAGTTGTAATACCATAAAATATCATAAAGCCTCCTAACTACATACTGGACAATAAAGAACATTTACAGGCTTTTAAGACAAAGTTTACTATTGCAATAGATGTTACCATAGACAAGCAGGCAACATTTCTTCCACAGACACTTGATGGATCAAAAGTACTCAGTCAAAAGCTTAATCAACTGGCAACTATTACATGAACACATTAGGGGATGACATCAACGAAGAGCGGGGGGGAAAAGAAGCCTTCCCAGCAAATCACAAATGGGCCACGCAGACGTAGAAGGAAATAACCCTCCCATCACACAGGTTATGTATGAGGGCCACTGTTGGAGAGGACTGAATGAGGACAGGACTGACCTCTGGAACGTAGTTGTCCCTCCTCTCCCTCTCCTCCTCCTGCAGCTTGATGGAGATGCCTCTGACGGGTCCTCTCTGGATGCGCTTCATCAAATGGGTCACATACCTGGACGACACACGCAGGTCACAACACTGTATCAGTTCGACTAAGGGGTGGGGACAGTCAAGAATAACTGTTGATTTGAGACAACAGCGGTAGATGTATGAAAGACACAGGGTTTGACAGGAACGTGGATTCCAACAAACACGGGAAAGCTTTCAAAGTTGTTGTTCCTGTACTATCAATGACCCCGGCGACAAACACACCATGGTCACTTTCGATACAGGGTTTCAATGACTTTAAAGTGAAATGGGATGAACGCAAAGTCACAATACTTCCTTGTCCCAAACTTGCATTCTTACTTCCGTTGCAACAGACAATTAGTTCTTAAAACGAGTACTGAATTGAACATAGATAAATGCCAACCCATTTAACGTATCTTCTAGTTCTGTTACACTTGACTTGAACCACATGGAAGACGACTTGCGTTGAACGGCATCAGAAGCAACTACAGCAGGAGTTCGAAGAGACTCACCCAGCGATCTTGTTGCGCAGTTTCTTGCTGGGGATGATGGCGATCTCCTCACACACTCTCTTGTTGGTGTGGAAGTCATTACCCAAACGAGTGTAATACTTCTCAATAATGACCCTGGCCGCCTTTTTTACCGTTTTAGTCCTGACTCGTCCCTGTTGGAAAAGAAAGAGTTTAGGATTAGGGAAAACCTCTCTTGCCAGGTACGTTTTGGAACAAAATCAAACATTTGGACATTTGCTTAGCATCTATTAGGTTTAAATTAAAACTTCGTATGAATCGGTTTTCCCTTATACGCTCAAATCTAGTTTGTTCAACTAGTCGGAATAGGCTAGTACCACCAACCAGCACGCAGCAACATGGAAGACTTTTAACCACAAAAATAATCTGTCGGTCACGCCACTATTTACCTGTGCCTACAGTGTTTGAGCAATTATATACGCATACGTCCAGTGCAACTACTGGCCGGTAATTTATGGTGTCTTTTTTTATGAATTTGTGAGGCTTTGCCATGGCTAGCTTCTTTTTGTCGTTAGCATCTTCGGACTTCCTTACCTTTCACATACGCTTTCTATCGCTAATAATAATGCATCACTAATAAATAATTGAACGAATGCAAGCACCTAATCTTTGTTTTAAATTATGCCGTAACACTTTACGGATTGATTTCTTTAAAACAAAGGATTACGCTTGATTCGGAAGGACTGTAAATGTTCAGATACCCACCATGTTGAATCGGGCTGGTAGAAGAGACCCGACGATGTCTCAGGCGGAAGTTAAGAGGGATGTCGGAAGTGAAGATTCTGTCAAAAGAGGGCATATTCTCTCTGCCCCCTCCCTCTGACGGGCGGAGGAATTACATGCAGTAAATGATCACAGCTTTTGTTCAACAAAAGTGGAATCATCATCAATTATAACAAGTTATCGTTACAATGTGTGTGACTTGTAAGCCTATTTGTTTTTATATTTCACAGGTGAGACACTGTTGCAGTTGCTTCAAAGCAAAGGTTTTCTTGGTGTCATTTTACATTCATGTGTCAAAAATTCAGTGTGGTAGACCATGCCTGCACAGAAAGAAACGTAAGTTAGGGGTCCCCGAGGGTAGGACAAACCTATTGTTAATTATTATCATGCTGCTGGTTCCGTGGGAGTCCTCAGGATGAATCTGGCATATTGAGACTACAGTGCACTTATGACAACACACCAAAAAATTGTCCAAATTAGACTATATAATTTTGGAAAATGTTTGTGTACTTTGTAGGTGTTCATACCCATGGCAATCTAGAGCATTGAATGCATGCATGTTTTTCTTGCTTGTTATCTTCCTACAGGCGATGTAACACATTCCTGTAAAGTATGATCGGCCGTTAAGGAAGGAGAGGCTGGAACAAGGGAAAATGTTGTGGGTGTTTATTGTTTGAAAACAAGTTCAGTGCTCCTTTGTGTGAAGGGAGTACAATTGTTTGGTGTTGTGACATGTTCTGTTTCATTGGGAAATGAAGCATTTTAAAAAGAGAAACTTTTTCCTGTAACTTTAAATAGAAATTAAACTTGTGAAACAAGAAAACTCGCCAACTGCAGCCCTTGATCAGGTGGAATAGGTCCAAATACACTTTGCATTCACATTTCAACACAATAATATTCATTATACACTTTAGATACGACATGACCATTTTTCATGGCTTTAAACGTAATCATGAACAGCCATTAACAGGAGACAGTATTTCCTTACATTTTGGGGAGGAAAGAAAGTCACGTTTTTGTAGACGTAATCTGAGAGAACATGACATCTCTTTTCATAGCCTGTTGGCAAACTCCATTTTGTAGTGTACATCCCCCCTCCCCCTCCCTCCCACCTCCACCCTCCCCCCTC
>BROE01000003.1:4022568-4100068 GCA_036571765.1 Plecoglossus altivelis
CTCCCTCCCACCTCCCCCCTCCCTCGAAAAAACGTAAAAAGATGCCAAGAACATCGCTTTGGTTGTGAAAATGGAGATTCAGAGGTTAACATTACCAACAAAAAAAAAACTTCAAACCGATGGGAGCGACATTAACATTCTTTGATCGTGCTCAGTCAGCTCAATCCACCGAAACAAAACGTCAAAAGGAAAAACTTCAACCACGTGTATACATGAGAGATACAATGATAAAATGGACAAGACATTGAATGATAAAATCCTTGCCGAAATGTTCGCTTCCCAGAAACCGAGTCATTTCAAATCCTATGCAAGTTTTCCTATATCAATATCACTTATGGCAACTGATAAGCATTGTGTGTCTAAATGTAAGCACTAGAACTATACTGCCACAAGGGAAAGACTATGCTGGCACTGAGGAGTTAAGAGATATCTGGTGTTGTAACGTTGTACACACATTCTCTACAGTTAGAACATCCTCATACAACTGGGCATCGAAGTAACGAGTGAAGGGAAAAAGGTGGAAGTTAAAACTAAACTAAAAATGAAAGCCCTAGTTGGCCCATGGGGCTTGGCTAAAGCCGTAAGGATATAATGAGCGTGAGCTTATCTGGAACACTAGTTGAATGTGTTGCCTTTCAAGTGCAATGTCTCAGCCAATTGCCTTTGTATTGTCTTGTGTATTTGCATGCCCACAGACTGCCCTCTACCTGATTCATCGAGACAGACATGTATCAAAGAATCGTCTAGAATATGAAGAGGGAGGACAATCAATATGGTATTGGCCAAACTTTAATTCATTTCATCCTAAATTTGGATTTTTAGATGGGCGATTAACCGTCCAACTGGTATAAATGATGTAAATCAAATACGTTTACCAAAAAAGTTAAAAAGTGTCTTAATGGGAAAAAAGGCGTCTACATACTTCCGGTCCAAAAACACAATCCTTGGATCAAAACGTACAAATAGAAGCCAACTAATGCAGCGTCCCTATTGACTCAGGTGCTCCACTAGATAAACAGTGTTTTAAATCTGCAGTTTACGCCAAATAACATTTAATATGAGATCATGTTGGACATCGACACACATTCACAAGAACCTTGATTTAGGGTTTAAACATCTACAGTGGAATTCTGCAAAAATATACAAAAACGTTTTTAAGAAAAAAAGAAAACAAAATGGTAAGTTGTGTTTTTCCATCCATTGTTTATATAAGGGAAAAAAAACACTGATCTTAGTATTCATGGCATCAATAATTTGACAGGAATTATAAACACTTTCACAGTAGAAGCAGAGGAAGTGAACCAACCTCACTACTTTCCACCACCAAAATGCAAAGGTTTTTTGATTAAAAAAGGCTAAAATACAGTACATCATACATTTCTGGTTCACATTTAATACACAAAAATGAATTTAAACAACATATACTTGTAAGAGTGAACACTGGTGCTTTAGCAAGACATCATCTTTGCCACGTTTAGCATCTTAAAACTTGAACATTCGTAATAGAAGAGGTCAACTGAACCCGAGGAATATCGACAAGCACATTCGGAGATCGAGGATAAAAACGTTGTCTCCATCATCTAATCAGTATTAATAGAAACCAACAGTGAAAAGTGAAGGAATGTGACAAGACTCAACAAGTATTCAGTGACCTCGGCATGATCCAAGTGCTTGGCTGCATTAAAAAAAGACTGGACAGTCCTTCCAGCTTTTTGCACCCGTCTATTCAGTTATTTTCTTAAAACCGGCCGAGGAGACAAATGAATTCAGTCTAGACAATATGGTCTTGGTAGCGGACGCATCTTACAGAGTAAGGGGTTAGAGGTCAACAGTGTCTGTGACAGGCCAAGAGCAGTGAGGGAGCATCATGGGAAGGGGCGTGTCCTTTTCATGGCTGGTGTCTCAATGCAGTGCACAGGCACCTGTCCTGAAAGGCGCTTTTTTTTTTTTTTTTTTAGACAGGTGGTCTGATTAAGGCATTACATGGTCAGGCCAGAAGAGGGCGCAGTAGCATGTCAATGATCATCTGTACCCAAGCAAACGGAAGTGTACTGTCTTTGTCCCAGATCCTGTCCCCTTATAAGACAGACAGGCAAGGCTGGTGATGGAACGGGCCTCCAAAGTTTCGCATCTGGGCCAAATTTAAAACACATTCTACTTACTTAGTGCTTAGAGACGACGACAAAAAAAAGAAAGAAAAAGCGCACATACGTTCAACATTTCCGATCGACTTCATTCTGCAGCCCCGGACTGACAGACACAAACAAAGCTATAGAGACAAGCAGATGAAGCGTGTCAACATCTGACATGTCATGACAGATCGTTCAGAAAGAAAAACTGGACTAAGCTCCTGATCAAAGCCGTGGTAATATATATATATTGCACCAAAACTGTACAGAAGTTCAATGTCTGAACATCAATGGCTATGAGGGGTGCATGGATTATAATAAATACGCCTCCTTATACCAGTCCATCCATATATACACATTATGTACAAACATGAATACGGAGCAATAAGAAACACATTAATTCATAAAATAAAGTCTTAAATTCAGTTATTTGCACTCGGGATGGTTTGAGAGAGGAGACATAGGAGAACAGGCAATGACAGAAACGAAAACGGACAGATGAACGATCAGTTCAAGAGACTGAACTGTGTCAGTCAAAGACGAGTAGGAGCAACAGGGTTCTGGATAGATATCCAGTTTAGAGAGAAAATAAAGAGAAACACAAAATACGCGAGGTGCAGATGTTAAGTGTGCCCCCGCATTTGAGCGGTTTGGATATTCCCATCATGTCAAAAGTCGTAAGAAAAACACAGGTGAAGCAGAGAAAAATAGAGGACTTAAAGTTGAAGATATTCTGTCTGAATCATTCCATTCAGTGGGCCCAGAACCATTAAGTACGCATCCCACTCTTCTCGTTTAGTGAATATTTCTCCCTCCCATCGTTAAGGATGGCGTTTCTCAGCTACGACGCAGCGCGACGAGCTCATCTGTGCCTCGGAGAGTTCTTCTTTCGTTTTCGTTTGAAAAAACAACAGCACCTGTGGACAGAGATGGAGATTTTACAGATGAACTTCATGTCTCCACGAAGAAAACCTCACGCCGTCTTGTTCATAGGTATTCACATTTGTTGCTTGTGACACAACTGACAGGAAAACTAAAGGATGGAGAATGAAAACGGGAGTGCGAGGAACACGGAGTCCCAGTGGAAGCGTCGCGTCGTACGTGCAAAGCTGTGTTCATTCTAGTTCCTAGTCAAGGAGGGTTATTAAGATAAAAAAACATCCCCTTAAATACCTACATTTAACAGCAACTGCATAGTTTCCTTAATCAGTCAAGTATTTGTAACTAGTTGTAAATGGTGTAACACTAAATTCAGAAAGAGTATTTTCAAAACACCTTAGCATTTGCTCCTCTTATCGGATCCGTGTCTTAAATACGGTACCGGATTAGACGTCAGATGTTAAAGACAGGACGTGTTCCATAGTCTTAATTCAGTGTATGAAACGAGTGGATTTTTGGTAAAAGCATTACTGAATGTTAGACCCCCCCATGCTGTCCATGTACTGTTCTATTGTATGAGGCAACATGGGCTTGTTTAGGAGTTGAACCGGTTTAAGTCTGGCCCACACCCTCTGATGGACTGATATGTATGGAAGAGAGAACTCACCACAGGTTGAGCATTTTCACACAGCTACAGAGAATGAGAGAAGAGAGACATTAATACTAGTGCATAGACACACTCTCACCCTCATCCTCATCCTCTCCCCCACCCCCCAAAACAGTCAGAGCTTTGGTTGTTTTTGATTGGCCTTTCCTTCGCTTCGTTAAACCAAAAATATGAACACAAAATTTACTGTTGTACAACAAAAAGAACTGTAACCTCTATTACTCTTGTGTTGGGAGTCATTATTATGGTAAATCTAACAATCATATCAGGGAGGGACCTCAAATGTCCAACCCATGTTTCAATCTTTAGTAATACTGAGTTTAAATCCATTTTCATCCAACAGTACAATGGATCAATCTGGGTTTAGTTTAGCCTCATCACAGCAACATCATTGGTCTTAATAATCTTGTGGCACGTATACATGTACTTCACTTTCTATTGACCTATTTGATCAATGGTTTGGGTCAATGTGTACATATTACAGATACTTCAATGAAATAGAATCTTTTTTGAGTGGGTAAAAGAAAGAAAAACAACACATACTTGGCTTCATCCACAACCTCCACCTCAGCCTGCGTCGTGATTGGTGCGTTCGAGGGTACTGCCAGCGGATCGTCCGTATTCAGCTCCCCATTGGTGGAGCTCACCACCTTAAGCGTTTGGAAGGAAGGTTCAGGAAGGGGATTGAATCCGTAACAAATCAAGCATGCTTTATTGATGACCATAGGAGAAGAATTGTGCATTAAGTCATGGCGTCTTATTAAACGTCCCACCGTTACGACAAAGGGCACCTTACGCTTGACTATATACCGTTTCGTCTCGCTAACGCTGATCCACTGTTACAACAACGTCAAGTTAACCATGTAGCTACAGTTTAAGGACTTATGGACTTGTCCCCTTATAGCTTTTCCTGACATACATCCTCATTTATATCCAGCCATGTACACGTGACCTCATTAATCTGGCTCAGTAGCTTCACCCTAAGGACAGGCACTAGGGTCATGTATCTGAATAACCAATCAGAGAAGGGGACCGCCTTAACTCATTCAAGTCAGTAACGCTGAACAAACCAAGATATAGAAGAAGCAGCTAAATGAAACATGTAACTAAAAAGGTTTTGTCTCATGTTCACGTTTTTGTTTATTTCAAGTGGATGAAACGAGGCTGTCTCTGTAGACTGGTTCTACCAGTGAAACGTTGCTGTACCTGCACAGAGCCCCCATGTCTGTCCGCAGCCAGGTGGGAGCTTAGGTAGGAGGAGTTGGTCTTACGGTGAGGCTGTGCATCCCACGCACCCCTGCCTCCTGAAGCGGCTGCCTGGTGGGGGGGTGAAATCGGTGGGGTTGGGTTGAAAGTGAGGAAACACCGAAAGTAGGGAGGACATGCAGAAAAACTCAACTCAAAAAGGTCATCTGAGGCCATATCAAAAGGCTATACGCAGTATCTTTGAGTAACGATTTACGTGGGGGGGGAAAAGGCCATCTGAACTGTAATACTTTGTGGAGAACCGCATGTTGCATAGCTGGTGTGTCTTGTTGCTTAATCATCCAGGATTTGCCCTGCGCTGCCCCCCGTGTGTACCTGGTTCCGTAGAGGTTGCTGCGTGGTTCTGTCTCTGTTAGCGTGGCTCTCCCTCGTGATGGCCGACGCTCCGGAGTCAACATGAGCAGATCCAACTGGTGTAGGCTGCAAACAAGACACAAGCTAAATCCTCCCAGGAATAAAGCAAGGTTTGCACATGTTCTGGGTTTACACACATTGTGGGTTTACGCACGTTCTGGGTTTACGCATGTTGTAGGTTTACGCACGTTCTGGGTTTACGCATGTTGTAGGTTTACACACATTGTGGGTTTACACATGTTGCAAGTTTACACACGTTGCGGGTATAGGTGCGTACAGGTCAGGTAAAACAACGGTTGATAATTGCGCACCAATGCTAACTAGCGATCAAATGACTTACGATCGGCTTGCCGACCCAGTCGTACGTGTAGTCGAAGGTGTAGCCTTTCCTCTCAAACAACTCGGTGAAAAGCATCCTCAGATACTCGTAGTCAGGCTTTTCGAAGAAGTCCAGTCTTCGAACATAGCGTAGATACGTGGCCATCTCCTCTACGCAGTAGAAATACAAATCCGTTTAGTTTTTTTAAAAGTCACATTTTAAAACTTCTCCAAGATTGAATGTTCGAATGAATTTGCTGTAGTTTTTGTATGAACAAACGGGAATCTATTTGTTCATCTTATTGTTAAAGCAAACCATTTCAAAGAACCAACCGTGTTTTTTGGGTAAACATTGTTAACAGCTAGCTTCGGGCGCATGAGAGAGAGTTACAGATACCTGGGAAGCTATCACAAAGAACTTCAATGGGAGTGTTGCGTTTGGTGTCTCCTATCTTTTGGTATCGTTCCTTCAGGGTGTCAGCCTGTAAGAAAGAACAGGGTACAGCTTTTAACTTTCACTTCTCACTCTGCTGTGAAAGCGCACTGGCCTGAACTCAAATGTACCCTGGCCTTAAACGACATGGTACTACAAACACTTGGATGTGTGGTGTACTACGTCTCTACGTTTAAAGGTTGCTGGAAACCAATTCAGTATGTGACGGGTTGATTGTGAAAACCCTTCAAATCAAATCAAAATGTCCATAAGCCTTCCATGTAACCAAGACACAAAGAGGATCACCTTCTAAGACTCTGGGATTGTATCAAACTGCTTTGTTGAATTTGACATGATGGTAAAAATGTGCAAGGAGTATTATTTCTCATGTCATTTTAAAAGTTTATAAATGGAAAGATATAACCTACTGGTCATTACAGAAATAAACTGTGCTGGCAAAGTTGCTCAGTGGATGGCAAATAATTAACTAAACGACTCCAGAAAATTGCATCTATTGCACAACCACTTCCACGTCTTAGACCATCCAACAATAAACGTGTATTATGTTGGTCAGAGCCACATTTGTTTCACTCCATTTCTCAATTCCCTTGGCTAGCCTGTGTACCTTGAGTCCTTGCCACGGTAGACTCCCTCGCAGGAAATACATGAACATGTGACCTAAGGCTTCCAGGTCATCACGGCGGCTTTGCTCTGAAAACAGATTATTCCCTTGAAGTTGTGAAGACATAAACCCACCACGGCTGCCAAACATGCACTGCTGACAGGCAAACATAGCAGCAACGAAACTGGGAGTGGCAGAGAGTGAGACAGGGAGAGTGAGACAGGGAGAGTGAGACAGGGCACATCGAAGCAGGTTAGAAGACCCGCAGTCCTACCTTTCCCCAGGTGGGTGTTGATAGACATGTATCGAGCAGTCCCAGTCAGACTCTTGTGCTCTCTGTAAGGTATGTGTTTTTTGGTCTCCGGGTCGATGTACTCCTTTGCTAGGCCAAAGTCAATTATGTGAATTATTTGCTCCTTCGTGTTCCCCTGTCGCCCAATGAGGAAGTTTTCGGGCTTTACGTCTCTGTAGATGAGATTTTTGGAGTGGACATACTCCATCCGCGAGAGCTGAGCCAGAAGGATACAAAACGACCACAATCACAAACCAACACAGTACGTTGGCTCGCCAATAAAGCGAGAAAAAGGCTCATGCTCATGTCAACGTTCGAGGGGTCCGTTCAAACGCCAAAAGGTTGAGAAGGCGTCGGAAATAGACTTACCAACTGAATGGCTATCATTAAGACGGTCTTTAGAGAGAAGAACCGTTCGCACAGATCGAAGAGGTCCTCCAGACTGGGCCCCAGCAGCTCTAACACCATGGCGTTATATTTCCCACAGGGGCCAAAGTAAAACACCTGGGGAAGGCCCTCAGCTGAAAAGGGGGAAATGATCTGTGATCATAAATCAGCGTGAAAGAACCAACAGTAGATACATGGGTGATTTGTATGAAAACGAAACGAAAATTCAGTTCAAGTAACAGATTGGAACGTGAGATCCTGCTCCTCCGTTTTCAAGTGATTCACAAATATACGGACGCCATGCAAGACAGACGTTTGTACACATAATACAGAGAAAATTCAAATGTTATTGAATACCAGCGTCTTCATTCCCAGCCCACTCAAACATCTTGAAGATGTTTGTGCCCATGTGGGATGTCATTAAAAGGGTTTTTGCATTTCAATAGTGCGTGTAGTGTAGTCGTTCATGTCATTAGAGGCTAAATTATCTGCTTTGACAGAAAGGAATAGATGCTGCTTGTAGTCTTGGAGTGCCCCATAAGAGAGTGGGTTTATGAGACCCAATACGGTGGTCTTACCTGTACTGCCCAACGTTTTATAGAACCGATACTCCAGATGCAGTTGTGGTGCCCTTGACTTGACTGGCTCCTGGAGTACAAAGGGACAAATCAAGAGGTCTTGTCACTCTCTCAATAACGTATTTATCTTATTTTAAAACAATACTACTGAAGATAAACGTAAACTACATCTGGACAAGATCAAGAGATAAACGTTATAGTCAATATTAAACGTTAGAATTAGATAGTCATTACTATCTATTTTAGGTATACAATGAATGTGGACTATTATACTTACTAATTTTATTGCAACATATTCATTGGTGTAGAGGTTTTTACCTGGACAAGAGTAAAGTATTTTAAATGACAGGGTACAATAATAATAATAATAATAATAATAATAATAATAATAATAAAGCCTTGCCTATTGCACATAGACACAATGAGAGGTTATTGCTCATAATTCATGAAGTATGAAGAAGTTAATGCATAAATCAATTAACAACCAAAAACGAATGTTTCGTGTGCTAAATTATGGTTTGTGGAAAGCCTCAAATAGACATTTGCATGACCAACACAACCCTAACTCTCTTACCTAGTTTCAACTCTCCAAAGTTACCACAGCCTATTTTCTTGCCGACTCTGAAGTTTGGTCCCACCATGAGTACGCCGGAAGAACCTGAGGATCCAGAGGGCCGTGAGTGGCCGCTTCGCCCCTGCCCTGCTTTGCTGCTGCGGGCTGGTCGCTCAGCCTCCTTCTCCCGGGCCTGCTCCATGGCTCCGTGGGTTACGTAGTGACTTGGTCCCTGGACGGTGCTCTATGGGTGGGCAAATGGGCCAGGGCACCAAGCTCTGGCCTGCCCTGTTACTGCCACTGCCACATTTGAGATGGATGGCAAGAGTTCAGCCAGATAACCTTGAAAGAGAAAAAGGAGTATGAAACGAACTGGAGTTCTTGTTCATATCTAAAAATATCCACCCAGAAAGACATATCTGTAAATATAATTGCTATTTTCAAAACACACCATATCAGACATTCTGTAAAACAGGAAATGTTCCAAATATATCCAATCCATAACAATGTGAAACCGATTCTTCCCTTTTAGTGCAAGCTCTGGAACATGGTGGCTTTTAAAGCTGATTATTCAAATCAAACATGACCAAGCATACACAGTTACAAACAAGCAAATGATAAGATTGCATTTAAACTATTATCAAATGTAATGCATCTTGTTACAACTTTTAACCAGAAATATGAGGGCTGACATGATTAATGTACTCAGTCACAGTCACAAGACAATCAACCAAATCAAGATCAATGCAATCTAAGATATACCAAACAGAAAGCTACATTTTATTAACCCATAGGAGTCTGAGTGTGTATGACTCTTGACTGCCATGACTCACAATCCCTGAGTCACGCCACCCTCACATATTACCGCTTCGCAACTTGAGAAACGTTCCCTTCTCTCCCTCCCTTCACCATCCCTACTTCCAGGATAGTGTCTGGCTATGCCAGGCCAAAGATATACTGCATGGGCTCGTATCTCCCTCCTGTTCTCGCTTAAGTGTTCGGAATGGCTCCTGAATGGTGAGGTCTACAGTAAAAGAGCCCCACTCAGTCACTAACTACCAGAGTGCTCAACCAGTCAGTCTGCCCCCCCCCCCTCCCCCCAACGTCAATTCTCAATTCGTTTTTTTGGGAGGGGGGGTGAGTTTTTCCCCTGGTATTCCTTGAGGGTTTTAAGTGCAGTTCAATGAAGCCCGTCTAAACAGCTGCCTAACTTGGACCACAAATAAATGTATCCATGATTAAAGGATAGAGTGAAAACTGAATATCTGTCAATGTATAAATACTCACATTTAACTATAAACAATAAACACAAACAGTGCGGATGCGTTTCAAAGAAAATGTCTGTTTACCTCCCAGCTATCTGTGGAAGATTCATACGATAAACATAGGATCTAGTGATTGTGCTGACCATGCTCCTTGTTAACGCACCGTCAACTCTCAAATTAGCAAGTAACAGTTTATGAATGAACATCAGTCTCGTTCCAGCTATAATGCAATACTTAGCTTTCCAAATAAATGTATTGATAAACCCTTAAGCGAAACAATGATTCGGTTATTGTGAGGAATGGAATGTCTAAGAAAAGAAAAACCATGTTGCCATTTTGGAAAGTGTATGGTCACATGGCGTTTGACAAAATATGCTTAACTTCAAATGAATCATTTGATTGCGTTGTGCTGGACAGCGTGGGTTTACAACGTCAAAAATATTTTGCAAAGGACACAACTGGGCCTTTTGTTTAGGTTTGTTTACAGCTTGTCGGTACTCACCTCCTCTTGTTCTGGGACAGAACACTGTTACAATGCAGAAGATCCTGATTCAAGTTCATATATTTGATCAAATCGAGTACTGATGACGAGATGAGACATTTATCGACAAATGGGACGCACCCTATGTAAAAAATACCGCCTGTAGCCTGTTAGCAAGCTGGCCAGAGATTGCAACCAGCAAGTCGTATGGTGGACAATAGCCAGTTAGTTCATGTCATAGAGCAAATGTAGCCAGCTTGCTCAAATAATATTCCAAGTCCCACCACAATTCCCATGCAAATACAGAACAGTACACAATTATTTCTGTGAGCAAACCTACCAAGTGGTTTGGCAGTCTTGGAGAAATGAAAAGCATGCAAAGCAAACTCATGTGCCATTATCTAGATCAGATACCAAACTATTTTACCTGGACAGGAGATGGTAACTTGCTAACTAGTAACAGAGTAAGTGCTGTGACTAAACATTAACCATCTTAGAATGGCTAGTAGCTTCTAGCTAGCAAGCTAACCAACCAACTTACCCTCAAGTAATAACGCGTTAGTCGTATAATCCGATCCGTGTATAATTTGGTCTACCCGCCCTCAATGAGGTGAGCTTTTATGCAAGAGCTTTCATGCTACGTTTTCAATTTATATCACACGTACAGCCAGATCCCAGAAATGTGCATCGATGATGGGTGAGCAGGGTGAAGTCAGCGTCAATAAGGAATCTAATTTCCGGTTATTCCTTCCTAATTAAAAACAACAAAGTTGAGAAGAAAAGTCTTTATTCATTTGTAACTAATTATCTCACTTAAAAAATAAATAAACAAGTTAATAAGCATAAATCTTGACTTAATAGATGCATATCTGTCATGTTAGTCGAGGTCAAAATTTGGAAAAAGGTGTAATCAGATTAGTAATAGCCTACACTAATTGTGGGTATGAGAGGCGCTAAAATAAAGCCCTCACACGTATTAACTGTGGTTACGAGAGGCGCTAAAATAAAGCCTACACATGTATTAACTGTGGTTAACAAAATAGGGGCATCTTCAATTAGTGAGACTGGGAAAGCTGGTTCCTATAAAAAAGGAAAGAAAACAAGGAAAAGGAGGGATAAAATCTAATTATGTAACAATATGTGTAGGCTACTTTTAATATTAGATCATTAGATGTTATAATATAATACACTAAGGATGCCTGGAAATAAAATTATTTGACAGGATTAAAACAACAAGCAAAATTCCAATAAGTTTGATTTAACTAATAACACAGATGTTTCTGTGTCATATCAAATCTGCTGTTTTGCCAGGCAGACACTATGAGCCTATTTGTGCTATCCTTTACACATTTGGTCAACTGGTGAACTTTGTTCATGGTTTCCGTTCAAAAACAGATGGCTCAATTTATTAATTAACCTGATTTCTTCCAGTCTGGACATTTTCCTAGGCGAATGTTATTTTACAGATTGTTTCTCGTACAAATAAGACAAATATTTCCTTTTGGAATCCAATATTTGCATATAAATGTCCCTCTTTACGCTTCTAATAGGCTTACTTGTAAAGACAGCTGCGACAAATCGTTCAATTTGAACTAAAACAGATTTCTGCACCAAATCCACAAATTTAGGAATGTTTTAGGCCATGCTCTTAATTTGAAGTCATATTCTCAGAGCCGGAATTGCTACGGAGGATGGTGGCAAATTTCATGCGAACACCGCAGGAAATGGTGACCTAACACCATTTCCGGGTAAATTGCCAGAGTATATCAGGACCAATATTAAATGGTACATCTGATATATCAGAGCCAGTCTACCTTTTTTCTTTATTATACTTTCTCGGGACATATCAACATTCAGCGCTGCTCGTTCTGTTGAGGCAGGGTAGAAAGATTATAGAAGTTTACTCAGAAATTCACCAGTCAATCGGAATTGATGTCTGTACAAAAACGGAACATTTTAATTTTTTTTCTTCCGAAACTTATCAAAAATAAATGTTTCCCGATATCATGCTTTAAAAATTTACATTATATTAATGAAATACGAAATTGCATATTAAGATACGTTGTTATAACCTTATGAATGAAATGCTATTAATTTTTGTTTGTTAAAAAAGTAAATACTATCTGACTTTAGATTAATTCATATTAGGCAAAAATAATACAATTGAACTACTTGTAAATAAAATCTAAATTAGGGAAAAACCTTTAACGCGCAAAACAAATCGTTCTTGACGTGTTGACGTCCCCTACCATGACGTCCCTTAAATCCAGGCGGGAAGCTAAGCAAGCTTCATTGAAGACGTCTTGTGTGGGAAGGTTCCCTGGTTGTTGTCATAGCTTGAACAGTAAATCTAACAAACATGGTGCGAACCAAGGCCGACAGCGTGCCAGGAACATACAGAAAAGGTAATTTTTCAATCACTACTTGAAATTGGTAAGTATAACAGACGTTAGTTTCAGTGTGTGAAATGTTTAGATTGTCTTTAAACTCTGTATGACTTATCCATCACGGACCTTCACGGTCGGAACACTGAGAAATTGTTTTTTTTTTATTAGGTTGGCGTGTCGTATAGTTAACAAGCTATCATTATTATAGCTATTTTCAAGGGTCTAAATGCATTTTATATTTTACCAACAATTTTAAGGTAAGCGGTATGGCGCCGAGCCGTTGAACGTTTGGTTGCAGCAAACTAGCTCGCTCACAAATTTCCTAACATTACGTTGCAGAGAGGAATCCCTGAAAATCATATCGTTGCAAAAAATGACCAGATACTCTATCCTGATTAAGCAGTTAGTCGTAATTTCAATCATATGTTAGTTACATTTATGATCCCCCTCAAACTGGCGCCAGTTTTCGCCGCCCAAGGAAGACGACCCAAACGGCATGGCGCCTTATTTAGAAGACACCCATTCATCCACAGATTGTTTTAACTAGCGTTATATTCCGTTTTACATCCGTATGGCCTTTAAGTGTTAAATCTGATCAGCGACACCATGAATGTTCATCCTGCAGCAACATCCTGTATCAGGCAAGCCAGTATTCCCCCTTTCTGCGAACCTATAACGTTCCATTTAACGAGTAGTTCCTACTAGTTTAAGATCATAATAAAAAATGAAGTGTGCTTGTTGAGAGTAGTTTTATTTTTTTAAATCCTGAAAAGGATAGATTCATTTTCTAATATTTAAAGAAATGATCTTAAACTTGGAAGAACCACTTATAACTCCAGTTGTGCCTAATATTTATTAAGTTGTTGGACGTTCTATAGAACGGAAACGCTGTCAACCACGTAATCCCATTCTCACCCTCTGTCGTTCTTTTTCAGATGCAACAGTATTTGCGAAATACATTTGCACAAAATTTGTTTTGGGAATGGGGTAAAAGGAATTTACGATGGAATTGTGCTATTTTTCAGCCGTTGCTGCGTCTGCTCCCAGAAAATCGTTGGGGGCTTCCAGTTCAGCCAATGCATCAAGCAGCTCTCAAGCAGTCACCCCTTGTGAGTCAGTCTCCCTGCTGCCCATCAGTACTAAATAGAATCTTCTGCGAGGCACCCATGTAAAAACACAATGCTTCAAAAACACTTAATAATGAACAACATTTTTTGTTGATGTTAAAGTTGTTTTTACAAGAGGTGTGTGTATATAGGTGTTCATACCAAGTAATCCTAGTTCTTGTATTAAATCAATGTTTTGCAGCGAAGGGGAAATATGCTGGTGGCAATCCTGTGTGTCCCCGTCCTACTCCAACATGGCAGAAGGGGATCGGGGACTTCTTCGGTGGTTCAGGCAGGAAACCTGAGAAGGAAAACCAGCTTCCTGTCACGGAGGATGAAGAAGCAGCAGGAGGCAGTGGGGTATCAAAGGCGCCCAGGAAGTATGTTGGTTTACTCACAGCGCTGTAGTGTGCCTCACACACATGATTCTGCCTAAACGATCTGTACTGTTCAGACATGTCATCAAAATGCGTTTGCTATTAGGAATCTATGATTTCACACTTTGTGATGTGTTCTTTATTCAGATCCAGACCGTTGCCGAGTGAAGATGAGGAAGATGCTGATGAATGAACGATGAATGCCAGAAGTCATAAGCCATGGCTACTAGTACTTGAAAGGGCTTTTGTTTCATGTAAATTCCTTGTATATATATCTTGTGTGTGTACAGAAGCTAATGAACGTTTTTATTTTTTACATGCATTTTGTGACATTTTTTTACTCCAATATGCTCACCTATTAAATTGGCTTTTTACACTTAATATGCTGAAGCGTTTTAGCTTTTTCCACTTTACTGCCTTTGCCAGTAGGTGGCACTACTAGCCTAGCTCCAAATGTGAGAAACGAGTCGACTTAGATTGGAGCAAACCCTCACCCCTCTTCTAGTTGGAAACAAATGATGGATTTTGGTGTTGTTATACACTTTATTGGGCATCTGGTTCGTTAAAAAAAATCTTTTTTTATTCTTTTAACTAGAGTAAAAAAAAACAAGTGTCTTCCTGGAAAAAAATCTCCTCAAACATGGTTCAAAATACTTTTTCTAACTGAAAATGATTCAATCTGAAATGGGGGGGAAAAACAAGCACCCTTTTCCTGTTGCCGAGGTCAAAGATAACGTGAACATGTGAAGCCCAGAGCACAGCGAGCTGCTCTGCAGCTGCCTCAGAAGTCTTCCTGATCAGTCAAACGGACGCTCTTTGATCTGGAATGTGACGCGTTCTGAAACATGTACTCTTTGTTTAAGGCTTAACGTCATTTCGAAAAACCGTTAGCATGAACATCATACGCCACCTTCTATCTGCAGGTCAAATGTGCTGGTATAGACTCATTCCTAGTGTGAGCAAGACTTACCATCTTGATCCTGAAAGCTTATTCCAGCACTGCCGACATTCCGTAGGCTAAGTTAACAGGCTCTGCCAGAGGTAGATCACCCTCCTGCGCACTGCAGCCAAAGCTACTTAGCTGCAGTATGCCTGAAAGCCTTGAATAGATCTTGAGTTGGATGCTGTACAGACAGAACATGCTCCTACCCTTTGGAAGTGAACCTTAAGGTCATCTATAAGGGTTTTAGTGCAATTGTCAAAACATCAAAGTGAACTGTGTATGTTGCAATGTATTCTTGATAGGCAATAAATACAAAACATTGTCTTGAGGCGTGACTGGTTTAAAAACACAGCATGCAGGCTACTTAGGGAAGAAAGCAATGTAGTTAAGTATTTTATTAGTACAAAAATATGACACCCAATTTTGTTGGAGAACCTGTTTTAAAACCATATGAATGATCAAACTGTACAGGATAAGTACTGTTCCACGGTCCACACATTCCTCAATGTCCAGCTAGGTTTCGTTAGGACCAGAAGATACATTCAAGCGTTTCCCCAAATCCCTCCACCTTAAGTCGACTTTAAGATCATCCTCCTCTTCTGTAATGGATTCATTCGATCGAACTTCCTGTTTCCTCTTCCACCCCACCTGTAGTCCACCAAGGGATGGCGTGATTGGTGAAAAGGCACAGAGATTCGACCTGTCGATCAATAGAACCCCCCCCCTCAAATCCGTTCCTCTCGTCACTGAGGTATTTCTCCGTGAGGCTTTTTCGTATAAAAGGCCCCCGTTCCGTTAGCTGGGAGGAGGGCAAATCATTTCCGACGACCTGGGCTGTTTGAGAACCCCTCCTGACGGAGCGTCCAGAATGTCATGCTCGCTGGAGAACGCTCTGCACCCCATCACGCAGCTGCTCCCCATCTCGCTCCCCCCGCTGCCCCTTCGGTCCTCCTCCATCCCAGAGTGCATCCTGCCCGATGCAGACAGCAGCTGGATGTCCGAGTGAGCGTTTGCTACCGTGTGGCGTCGGACTCCGCCCACCTTATCCAGGTAGGCTTCCCCCTCGTGCTCCACTAGGGGCGCCAGCGTGAACGAGTCTGAGGTGTGATGGGTTATGGTGATCTCGGGTCGTCCGCCTGTCCTTGGGTACGTTGTACAGCATTCTGGGATTGAAGACAGAATGCAATCATATGTTTTAAATGTCAAGATTCTTTGTAAATGCGATGAGATCAAACTATTCATTCTCAGGCAAGATCAAATCATAATAAAATGGAAGTACACGTCAGACCTGTCGGATTGCGAAACTCACCGCTGAGTTTTTAAATGTCTCAGGAAGTAACAACACCACAATAACTATGCATTCGGCGCTTCATGAAATGGGTTTTTGTGGCCTCAGACCACTTTGTGCAATGCCAAGCGTTGACTGCAGCAATGTACAAACGCTCTACAAACCATACTGCTTTGAGCAGTAGGAAAGTGGCAGGTCAATATGAAGACAGGAGGGAGAAAATGGCCCTGCTGTAGATCAGTGGCTCTGTAGTGTGCTGGCTAATACCACGTCAGGGGAAACAGATATTTAATAAATAGGGATTTGGAAGCTTGAGTGTAGTTTTTGATGTGAAGGATTTGTAGTTGCTAGCTCCAAACCTGCGTAGTGTCCCCCCCCCCCGCCCCACCCCCCCTCACCTCCTCTAACAGCTTGGGTGGCAGTATAGGATTAACACATTCTTCACTCTTTGTGAACCGGGTCAAATGGCTAGGAATCTATTCTAATCTTATGCACTGTACTGTACACAAAAGGTCTATTACCCGCTTAACCTTTTTTCGACCCAGTGGCCATCTTACCCCCCCCCCGCCCCCCCCTTATGGAGAATGTGTGAGATTGGCTCCGAAGCAGCATTGCCAGTTCACATCGACATAGACTAAGAAACCAAGAAAGATACGCCGACATGTGTCTGTAAAGGAAGCAACAATCGTTCCTCGTACATCAGATCAGTGGTTTTTGATTACCTGCATTGACCTGTTTTAACATGCATTTATCGGCTCGTCCTTATTGTTTATAGTCTTACAGTTCTAAAAGAGCCTCGGTCCACACACAAACACACATCAGGTACAGTATATTCTGACTAAGAGATACACCAGTGTATGGTCCAACAACTACAGCTGTCCAATGTTGTTTCTAAAAATAAAACACAAAGTTTCAGCCGGCTCAGGCTGTGATGGGTAAACTTACCTTGGAAGCACATGCCTTTGCTACCGTGAAGAACGTTCCCCAGGTAAGGAGATATAACAATCTCCACCAGCTTCTCCAACTGGTAATACTCTTGACTGGGGCTGCCTGATTCATGGATGCCCTGACAAAAGACACACACAAACACACAAAGAGACAGTCAAGGCCATATACAGAACAAATAAGAAGTCACCAATTGTTCTAGACAATGGACACACTCACAGAGAGTGGTAGGAAGGCCCTTCAAAATACATGAGCCTCAAATGCTATTTAAAACAATATTATCTAAACACTTTGGAAATGTCCACCTCTCCTGACCGTCGTGGCTGTTCCCAAGCAAACACAGAACCCGGCTGTTGGTTCTCCTACCTGCAGGATGAGCAGCATCTGAGTGATGGCCGGGGAGGGCAGCATGGTGGCCAGTGAGTCGTGGAGGGGTAACTTCAAAAGCACCAGGTCTCTGAAGCCCAGCAGGGCCATCTGCCTGACTGTCAGCTCCTGACCCTGCACTCCACAGCCGGAGAGAAGCGGTTGCTGAATGCTTTGTGCAGTCAAAACTACTAAACAGTCTGCTTGCACTAGTAACTGTCTCGGCTATACAGATGGTTGACAAATGAATGGAGGGGGGGGGGGAGAAAAAAAAACATTGAGTGTCTTAGTGAGGGTTTGCGCCAACACAATCCACTAGAACAGCTTCAGAGCACCTTGACTGGGTCTGAATCTCCTCTGGAGGTTTGGTGTTTAATGGAACGTCTGCATTTGTTATGATTTTGCTCTCAGTTATTCAGGTTGTTCCTTTAAGTCGTCTTTTGTTTCGTTCTGAGTGCACAAAACATGTTTGCAAACATGTTTGCAAAACATGTTTGTGACAGAATATACGGTATGTGGTGTTCAGAACAGGCTCCAATTTTCCAAAGTCAAGAATGTTTTTGTATAACGGAAATTTAAAAAGCCTTTTGATAACACTGTCTATAGCAGAGTGTGTCTGTTTGTATGTACTGCCTAACAGTACAGTGTGTTAAGTAAGTAGTACCTGAACAGGGTAAAATATAGCCTGGAGTGTAGGCAATATCTCAGTGAAGAATCTGACCCACATCTCAGCCAGAACGATGAGTTGGCTGTCCCCTGAAGACAAGAACAGCTCATATTTGATGGAAATATGTTCGGGGGGGGAATCTTTCGTTATCTTTTTTTTTTAAAACATCTGACAGGACATAAATGAAGGCAATGTGACAGACAGAATCTAATTTGTTTTTTAATGATCTCAATCTTCAGCACGCGTCGATTTTACCCCAGAAATGATGAGAAATAAAGTATTTGCGCGTAAAAAGACTTCTCATCTTGGTTCACGGAAGCGTACTTACACAATGACTACTCACCCTCATAGAGGTTTATTTTTTCCTGAATGTGCGACAGGCCTTTTGTCAAAAGTTGATTCTAAAGTACAGGATATGAAAAAAGAAACATGTAAAAATAACATTTGTGCCTGTGATCTTTGCACCAACTCAAAGTATGGCATGGGGTAATAACATATTCTACTTGAGACATCTGGTATGCAAATTAAATGTGTCTCAGACACTAAGTGGGATTGTGCTGACAACATAAATGCAAGACACTTGAGGCTTATAAAAGAAATCTTGCATTCAGTTGACTTGATTCAAGGTGAGCGCTAACACTTTAAAACAGCAGTTAGTCAAGCGTTCTGCATCTTCCAAGCTCTGGGTGTGTCTCTCTCTGTCTCTCTCTCTGTGTGTCTCTCTCTCTCTGTCTCTCTCTCTGTCTCTCTCTCTGTCTCTCTCTCTCCCTCTTTCTTTTCAAGGCTTTTTCTACATGCAAAACAATGTTTCCCAAAGAAAAAAGCTCAACTTGAACCTGACTGTCCCCCCTTCCCCCCCTGAAGCTTTTTTTGTTGAAGACCAATTTGCTTGAAACAAATCCATAATCGGAATCTAACACCCCATTTAACTGTTATCAAGCCCAATCATGCAAAAGGAGAAACAAATACCTGGAAATATTCGGTGATGAATGAGCCCAACTCGGTTTTCAGGAGCCACCTGTCAAGACGGAAAAAAACAGGAGAAAAGCTGAAGGATTTCAAATGTTCTACCTCTTTTTTTATTTTTTTAAACCAATGATTTGTAAACCTGTTCTGCAGTGACACAAGTCCTAGGAATCAAGAGCTTTACAGTAAAATCAAGTGAATTTATTTTTTTTAAACAAACCATTAGATAATAAACAGATACAAGACATCCTATTAGCAGACAGTAGAAGCTCCTTGACAGCCTCCAGTTCTCCACACTCGTGACGTCCCCACAGACTCCTACCTGATACTCTCATTGAGAGTGTAAAGTTCGTTTGCCTGCAGGCCTCCTCCTTCGAACACCTTCATAACTGCTGTCTGTACGCTGAAACCAGGGAAAAGGCAGGATGTGAGGTTCAATTAGAGGTGCGGGTTAAGGTGAAGTTGAGGGATTGTACACAAACATCCAAAGTCGAATTGGACTCTCGCTGGTTTTTTACATTAACATTAGTCAAACTAGGCAAAATGACGATAGGATAATTGTCTGAATTGTTTCAATCAACATTTAAAAAAACGATGTATTTGTGTGAAAGATGATGCCAACATCTAATGTCTTTCTCAAGTACACTACTCTCTTTAGATCGGTGGGTAGAGAATTTGACTGCGCATAAGGAGTTTGAAGATGCTAATCGCCTCTTTATGTAACTTTGAAGAAAAACAAACTTGAGGATGTTACACAATATATATGTCTTAGTTTAAATTGGGTAACTGCAGTTGTTAATTACAATACTTTCAGACACTAAACACATGTTTATTTCTCAGAATATTTCCTCCTAGACTCAAACATTTTCACAGAAGGTCCAAAAGAAGCAATTGAACACAAACGTATCTTGACCTAAATATTCACTTTTAAGTAATTTTTGGTATAGTTTCTGTGTTGTCCTAAGTTATTAAGGGAATAAATCAACAGGTATGACAACAACAATTCTCTAATGTTAGTGATCTTTATGATACATACTTGTCCTTTTTATTTGAACATAAAGTATGAATTGAAACATACTGCACAAAGTATACAATGCACTCTGACCTCATTCTTTTTTTTTCCTAAACCCCATGCCCCTCTTATTTCATACATGCCTTCTGCAATGTTTAAAATCCTTTCATATCATTTTACAATTTATCTATAGAATACAACCCTTCGTTCCCAGAAAACGAGTTATTCCCTTGATAGGATAATGAAAATATGCCAATTGACTTAGCCTACATGCCTTCAAACAGACCTTATAGGACACACTTTTAAACAGTAATCCTTATCTTAGTCTACAACCCTTAGTTTAAAAAAAAAAACAATTTATAACCTTTATAGGATCATGAAACTGGATGCAAATTGACTTAGCCTACATACTGTCTAATGGACCGTATAGGACGAATTGTTCTATTAATCTTTGAAATAGTAATCTATACCATCCCACCCACCTCCACCCCACCACACAAACAGAGTTTTAAATCCCAGTGCGTATGAAAAGTCAAACAAAACGCTCTGCAGTGTCACTATAACAGAGGTGACCTCGAAGCAGACACAGCCTTCCCTGCCCCATCTACTTCCTACAAAACATCCTGCCAAATGTTCATATTCACTCTCCAAAAAAACCGAGGGGAGGCCGTCTGACATTTCCGTTTGGAAATAGAGGTCCTGGTTCCATTTCCTGATAAAACTGCCACCTCAACACTCCGTGACCCACCGGAATAGGTTCAAAAGCAAAGGTAAAAGATGAGAGAATGGCATTAGCGGATGGGATCAGAGAAGAGGAAAGACATCTGAAAGAAAACTTTCCCGCTCACAAAAATTCCATAGCTCTGACTCTCCTCACACTTCCTGCCAGTCATTCGCCATCATAACTTCCTACGAACTGTACGCTCTGTCATTTGTTACGTCAAAGACGTCTCTGCCCTTTTCCACGTTGAAGAGCAAAGACGGAGATAAGTCGAGAACGGGCACGATCTGGAAATGGATTCCCAACTGTTCCTCCAGTCACGTACATTGAGAGGCTGACCCACCTGTTCCAGACACTCGCGTTGGAGAGCTGCATGGTGGATGAGCTGGCATGGAAGCGGGCGAGGTCTGTCAGCACGGGAGAGCTCATGAACCGAGGGCGTCGAAATGATCCCATTATGCAGGAGATCTGAAGTCTGAAATTAAGCATATTACAAAAAGATTATAGAGTCAAAATGTTCCCCAGGTTTACAATCGGTGGTTGGATGAAAACATATTTCAACTTGGCTCAAAATCAAATGGAAATACAGGACCACTTGCTTATTTGGAATCCCATATTTTGTCTATCCTCAGAACTTCTTACAACAGGCCTTCTGAAGCTACAGTCATCGTCGCCGAAAAGAACGTCAGAAAGAAAAAATTCTCTCCGGCTGTGATTGTTCACATGAGACTTTCGCAAATAAGCAAAAGCAAATAACTGGCGGTGGAACTGACAAAAAATGTTTGTGTGGTTAAACCGCCCCAGAGTAAGATAGCAACTGTGTTGACTGAAACTGTGACTGACTGAGAAACCTGTAGGTGTATCTAATGTGTCCGTGTACACTGAAGCATCTGTGTCATACTGAAAACAGTGAAGTTACTTTCAGTAGTTCCCTAACTTCCTGTCTCAGCATGATCACAAGCCCGATGACATTGAAAGCATATTGCTATCGCTATGACAAACGTTCTGGCTAAAACCGTGAGAGATGTTTGAGTTATATTGTGCTGAGACAGGAATAACTACCGAAAGCTTTCGATCGAAGCGGCGAACTTATGAACCAGGACCCAAGATAACATCACAATGAGGTGTCTGCTGTCAGTATGGGAAGAGGCACAACTGAGTCTGGCAAAATAGGCGTGACTTTTAGAATCGACGAGCTCGACTGTGGATGGGTGTGTGTGGCACATATACGAGGTGGCTTTTTTTTTTTACAAGGTGATGACTATAGCCATTTTGAACAAGGTTAAAAAAGCCACCAAATGTTTCAGACGTCACACGTGTGCCGAACATTCTGTCGTTCCCATGTTCGCTGATCAGGAACAGACTGGAGGCTAAATATGTCAAGTCAAACTCTGATTCAGTTAGACCCATCCACCCACTAATGTCATCAACACCTCCCACATGCGTATGGGTGCCGCATATGGCACCCCAAACGCCGACTGGATCACCAGAACACCGAATCTTAGACCAGGGGAATGCCGATCACCAGGGGAATGCCCAACATTCAAGACACTACATACATACATTTTTACCGGTTGTTGCATAAGTTCAAGGGAACATATATCTTTGTTGAATATGCCAGTTCAGTTAGGCTTGCCTATAGCTGTGTCTGTTTGTGTCTATATGAATGAAATAGATAATGTTATTGTTGCACTTTCATAAAAATACAGACAATTTATGAATTCACAAATACACAATGAAATATTGTTGAACTTGATTATCTTCTGTACTTCCTAAATGCACTATTTATATAGTGCATGTAGCTAAATGTATTGGATAGCTGGAAAATCACAATTTGTCCTCTGTCCCGCCTCCTGTCCCCTCTTGTGTCTCCTCATTCTGGCACCAATAAATGTTGCTTGGCAACCCTAAATAAGCATTTAGTGATCTCTCAGTTTGGCAAGCCAAATGAAAATAAACAATAGCATGCTTGTGTGAACCCACCCCGGGTGCTTCCATGTGCTATGATCGTAAGTGAAATTAGAGCAAAAGGATTTTGTGGCGCACAGACTGAGACATGGGCTAGCCCGTCCTCCACCTCAGTGTCTCAAACTAGGGCCAGGTTCAAAAACTGACTTCAGCTGTCTCACACAGACCGAAAAAGTAAAAGACAGTTTCCCAAGACAAATCACAAGATACTCTACCAAATACGAAAAGCACGCAGGTAACCCTTAAGACGGCAAATGCTATCGTGGGGAACTGCTAACTGACGTTAATCCCATTACTGACAGAGGGTTGCTGCTTATAACTGATCTTTTTACCAAGTGCCAGAAGGCGACGTTTGAAGTAGAGATATAGGCTCCCTACTCATGACCACATCTGACTTGTTTGTAAATAATGTATTAATGTTTTGTAGAAGTTTGTGAACGTCTGTTGAATACGTCTAATTCTCAAACGGAGGCTACTTCTTGTTACTAAAATAAAACCACTCTGTAAAATCAGACCCACTGACAGTTAAAGTGGACTACAAGAGAGAAATAATGTCGAGTATAACCCTTATCTAGATTTCAAAGTCACTGGCTGATCTGTCTTCCGAATAACTGCACGCTTACTCCTGCAAGACGAATGTGGTAACTGCTATATTTCTTTTAACACATTTCTTTGACACAGTTCGCTTCACTGAACGTTAAGACGTGCAAATCCAAAACAAATGGAGATCCGCTATACTATCGCGACTATACGAGGCTACCGTCGACACTTTTCTGCAGTATCTTGAATTGAAAAGGAATCGCCTACTGGGGTTAAAAAAGTGAACGTAAACGCAAATATTAACGCAACAAATATTTAAAAATATCTTACCTTCTGCTTGCTCACTTAAAACGGTTTGCTCGTCATTTGCTCAAGAAATTGCTCATAGAGCAAAGATCAATATACTTTTCTACAGAAACAGGTTTTAGCCAACTTTGCCTGCAATAAACACACACTATATATTCTGACATTTACATGATACTATGGACCGGTCTGCTGTCGTTTTCTTTGCCACTTGTCTGAAGTTCCCCGTCAGTTACAGACCGTAAACGTCAACCTTGCATCTAAAAGACAAGTAAATTGATGCTGACGTCTCTCCCCCTTGACACTGATTGGTACGATTCTAATGAATATTCATTAGGTGATAGACACGGCACCTGACTGGACAAGGCAGATTTATGGAGTTATAAAATAAATGTTCAAATGAAAAACTACATTTGGAAAGTTTAATGAAAAACTAAAAGTATTCATGAATCAAACTATAGCAAACAAGATATAAGAATAATACATTAAATCGTTCACAGTCGCTTGAATAAGTCGATCGTTCTCTTCTCACTCCCGCACTCTGGCCTTTGCCTTCTCCAGGGTCGTCATGCGACCTCATTTTTTAGAAATTGCATTTAGCCACGCCACTAAGAAAATATAAGTCAGTTTTGTTCAACCAATTAAACTCGATTATATATACATAAAACAAGGCTGAACTTTGCCCCAAATCAATCTTTGATTGGAGCCGGAAAGCCACCGGAATAAACATCGATAAAGGCCAGTACCTTGGCTGATCTACGTAAAACCAATCCAACCAAATGTCTTCTACGTCAAAAGACTTAGACCGCGTTCATTCAAGACTTTGGTTCACTCATGCAAAGGCAAATAACTGTCTGGTGGTAGAACTGAAAAAAGAGTGTTTAAACTGCCCCAAGAGAGCAAATGAGTTGACTGAGCGAAACTACTTTTAGATGACCGTCGCCCAAATACACTGACAAATAGATGGTAGCGTTTCTGAACACGTCGGCTGCTAAATTCATGTTTCTGTACCGAACTATGTTACCAAAATATAGTATATCAATCTCAAAGTGGACTCTCCATTGAATTATTTGTAAGCAACAAATATAGTATTTCGATCTCAAAATTAACTCTCCATTTAATTATTTGTAAGCAACAATTATATTCACAAAATAGTTTTTAATGTGCGTTTGGCCGTTTAAATCCCCAGTTGCGCACAAATTGTTTCTTGAGTTTGATTTAAAAAGCATATGCTATAATGCTGCTATAAGCTGCTATAATCAATATTTCTTACATTGAATATTGGTGTGGGCTTGTGTCAACGTCTGTGTATGGACCGTTTTAAAACGGATCGTAAACGGCCATAAGCGAGATCACGGTTTAAATAAAGATTCTGGTTTAAAGAACGTCATGGAAGACATCATTTCCCGGCGTGCATTACGTCAATTTTGGCTTGTAGGAGCACATGACTGTTGAGCTATATGTCAACATGGCTGCTCTCTTGGACGAACATTTCTCCTCCATGCAAATTCTTCTGAAGGTATTCACATCAATAATGCCACTTTAAATACTTTCCTACATCACTAGAAATTCAAGAATTCATTCGTGAAACCAGTTTATACACTACTGTAGTTATAATACTCGCCAACTAGCTAATATCTAAGAAATATAGCCGCTGTGCAACATCAACTAATCGGAAGACAAGACAGGTTTATTAAAATGATCCGAGACAGGTCTTGTGGCTAACCCGTGTAGGCCTATTTGAGTACTGCCCTTAAATCCATATTATGTTTTGTTCTTTTGATGACAAAGGCTCCATCGAAGGACACAGTGAGGCAGCTCTGTGCCGACAGTGTCTCTGCAGGATGTCTAGAGTCTACGTTGCTCACTGAAAACACGGCAGGAATTCTTTCCGTATCTGCAAGTGAGGCCAAACAGGTGGGTGTTGAGGTATTGTCGAATTAATGTAGAATACAGCGGTGTAGACCGTTTACTCGATTGGGTGCGGCCCGGTTGACATGATTGTCTTTAAAACGTCAGCCCCGCTTCATGAAATACAAGACGATATGAGTCAGTTGACTTAACACAATTTAGGTTTGGAATGATGACACTAATTTGATCTCATTTCAAAATTCCCCCCATACAGAAAGTCAGATGTCCAAGTTACGGAGAAACTCCGTGCGGTCAGTTAGCTGGAGTAGGAAAATAGCCTCGAACACTGCGATAAAAGGCAGGCTTCTATTCATTTAGATCTTAATTGTAATAATTATATTAGATACCTTCACCATTTCCTGGCAGTTATGACTATTGTGAAATTGAATTTATTATTACTGAATGTAGGCTTCTAAAATTGTGTTCAAAGGCTGAATATTTTGAACTTTCAAATGATTTTGTCCATACTCCAATTAAGACATGAATGGTGTAAGAGTGTCTCTCAAAGGGAAAACGGGCAAAGCACAATATGCAGTGTCTTTGAACAAAGTATAGTTGTAAGTGAAAGGCGTGTTTTGAATGTCAAGACCCTTAAAGCTTATCAAGTTGAGCTTTATTCTACATGCGGGGGCATACAGTGGAACGAAATGTCGTGCCTCACAGAGCCACGGTGCTACATAAGTACAGGCATACAGCAATCAAGTAAAAATATATATAACAATTTTTCCTATATATACATTAAAAAATACAAACTATACGAATACTTTCAGATAAATACTGGTCATGTGCAAATAATGCTATGCATGTGCAAAGAGTACTGTACATGTACAAAGTTGTTATTTTGGAATAAAAAAAGCGATGGGAATATCCGTACATTTCTCTTCCAGCTTCTGGTTGCCCTTCACACTCTGTCTCGCCACATCTTGTTCCACCACCTGACGTCACCTGAGGAAATCCTTGCTCTGTTCCCAGAGTCCTTCCACCCGAGTCTCAAGAACCTCATCACTAAAATTGTACTTGAACTCAGGTTTGTTGGCCAACTCTTCCTCAAGCAATTATCATAAAAAATTCAAAGATGTGGAAAAAAATCATTTTCAACTGTACAAGTGTGATTAGGGTTTTAAGGGTACACTGCAGTTTATTGATCTGATAAGTATCATCCTACTGGTTTTAGGAGTGACTTGTTGCAGAATCTACCTCTCAAGAAGTGTCTTACTAAAATGGTTTGCATGTTTTTCCTCAGCCCCACATGGAGAAATGAGGCTATTTCTAATCAAAGTAAGTTGGCTTTATTGTTTATCTAAATTTCTAATGTTCTAATGCAAAATGCCTGTTTCGGTACACACTTGCAATTGTGCTTTGAATTGGAAATGTGTCCCCCAAGTTGAGTACTATAGGGAGTTAGAAGTGAAAGATAAATACATATAGTGCCTTTTGAACGGATGCAATCTCCTGACCAATTCTATCGTTACAGAATTGCAAGTGGTGCTTGGGCATGATGTCATTCTCACGTAAAACACTAAAGGTCCCCAGTCCTTAGTCCAAAAAATACTTTATAACGAAACAAGACAACTCAAAATACATGGGCTATGCAAAGCAAAAAGTCCAGAGATATAAATATTTGTATAAACATTTATGATCATATTGAAATGTTAGAAAACAGCTAAAGGGCATGCAGACATGTGAGGTGGCCATGTCCTCAGGGAGTGAATGTGTGGTGGTTTTGACGAGGAAACATAACTAAGTAGTTTGCTTTACTGAATGCAACTAGGTAACACTAGCTGGGTACATCAACTAGCAAAATACCTGTTATTGTATTGTTTTTGGAGTAGTCAGACCTCTTTTGTCTCACTGGGCTTGTTAAGACTTAAGGCTTGTTAAGATGGTTCTCCAGTGTTCTCTTCAAGCCACAGCAGAACTGTTGGGTACATTCATTGTTTGTCTTTTTCCAGTCTCACTACCTCACCTGGTAGAGATGGACTGGAGAGTGGACATGAAGACGGCCTCTGACTCTGTGAGTCGCATGGCTGTTCCAACCTGTTTACTGCATATGAAGGTATTGGATGCGAATGATACAATCCATCTGTCCAGTATGTACAATCCATCTGTCCAGTATGTATAAGCCATCTGTCCCACTGATGCGTACAGTACAGTACCATCAATGAATAAATGTTTCTTTCATACATAGACCTCCTGGAGTCTGTAATAAGCACTATGGTGATGCCTATTTATCTGTTATACTTCCAAATGGATACTACAATCCTATTTCAACCAGACTCCACTCATAATTATTCTCGGACAGTATGGAATACTTGTTTTAATAAACGACTGTAAGTCACCATGGCTCTGAAGTAGCAACCTAGTATTAAACCACTGTTACTGTTTTGTATGGATCATGGCAACTTGCCTGATTGTAGATCCCAATTTAGCCTATGTGTCAATATTTTGAGCTCCATTTATGATGGCCATTTTAAATTAATGTATAGTTACTTTAAATATTCGGATTCTGTTTAAGATGGTTCTATTTTGTTGGTATTACAGATGGAGGACAAGCTTGCGGATGGCGACACTCTGTCCTCAGTGACTGTAGAGTTGAGCAGGGAGACCCTGGACACTATGTTAGATGGACTGGGACGCATCCGGGACCAGCTGTCCGTGGTGGCTGCAAAATAAGGAGCTTCCTGCCCGTAGGCCTCAGGAGGGCTCAGTATTTGGCAGCTGGGACGCCAATCAAGGAAGATTTGAACATTATGAAAGCTATTTCAGTAACCTGTTCATGTTTCTATACTATTCAGCGAAAGTTCAGTTCAGGAGAGCAAGTAAAAAATACATGTTCCTTTTTTCTTATATGTATATTTTTTAATTACTCGGCAGTCTAAATGTCTAAATGAAAACATGACATTTGATTGAAGTTAACAGCATGTCATGACTTAACAACTTAAGTGTAAAAGATCCAGCTTAGTTATGATACCGCAACACATGAATATCTTGGCATTCAACAGCAACTTGCCAGATGGAAAGATGCAGTAAACATTTGTGTGTATATATATATACTGATCATTTGGTCACATTGTCACTTGGCATAGCATTGCACTTGTTTGATCAAATTGTTTGACTGTCCAAGACTAACATTAATATCATCACTTCACCCCCTCACTGTTATTCACCATCCAAATCACAGATGGCCTATATGCTCACAATTGCTCATTCATTTCAATACATTGATAGATTTATTATTAAACCAATATTTTGTAAAAAAAGAAAGAAAAAGAAATCACATTTGTGGATATTGTGCCTTTGTATATCTATACATTCATGTATAAAACCGTTTCTTTTGGAAATACAATCATATATGTTGACTCTTGTAATCAGTACAACACAGATATCCAAAGGCCATACATTCTAGTGTTAGAGATTAGACAGACAGCAACTTATTATGAATCTCTACCGAAACCAACACCACCTTAATTTGTCAGTTATAATGAGGAACCATAAACACAAGAACCAGCTGTTTGTATCAGCCCAGCCTAGATGTATCACTGGGAGCAATTATGCCTCCACAATGATTTACAACAAATATAACATACAATAGTTATGTTTTTTGGTGCTTTGAAATCCCTTGTATCCCCATAGAAAACCAGCACTTGGTTACAGTAGACTGTAAAAGTAGTCCCTTGCATAGAACCTATTAGAGTTCCTCCTTCGGTAAGTTGGCGTCTTGATATCAGCGTGGCTTGAGCAGTGATATGCCATCCATGTCCAGCTCCACTGAATGGACACTGAAGTCTCCAAGACCCTGTAACAAAGTAGTCTGTCAGCACAACTGTCTGGAAAAAGACTATTAAACCTACAGATGAACGCTATCTTGCCAGTGTGTATCTAATGATGCCATTTAACAAAATGACTGTCCCTGACATCAAACAAACATGAATTTAAAAAAAAGAGTTTTTAGTCATTAAAGATCACTTTCCTACCCATTAAATGATGATGATGAATTATAATGTACTTTTTTTGTAACTGTCCGTTTCCACTCACAGGAGTATTGTTGAGGACGTGTCTCACTCTCTCGCCCTGCAGAGGCTGGCGAGTGAGCAGGTAGAGGAAGCCCCCCCCGCCCGCCCCCGCGAGGCTCTGGCCCAACACCAGGGGGCGTAGGGCGTCCATCATGGTGCGAACGGCGGCCGGCTCACATCCAGGCGCCATCACCTTCTTCTGTTGCCACGAGCGCTCAAGACAGAGCCCCAGTCTGTCCAGGGAGCCTAGCGTGTGAGTGTGAGAGAGAGAGCGAGAGAGAGAGAGACAGCGAGCGAGAGAGAGAGAGACAGCGAGAGAGAGAGAGACAGCGAGCGAGAGAGACAGCGAGAGAGAGAGAGACAGCGAGCGAGAGAGAGAGACAGCGAGCGAGAGACAGAGAGAGAGAGAGAAAGAGACAGCGAGAGAGAGACAGAGACAGAGAGAGAGACAGACAGAGAGAGAGAGAGAGCGAGTCAGCGCTTCTACCTTCCACGGACTTACCAGTCCTGTTGACATTTTGCAAGTACAGGCTGTCATCGAACAATGTGACCTGGCAGAGTGGTGCCCAACATACTCTACCCATCAAAAGGTTGGGCACATTGACCCATTCATTGGAATGGAAGGGTGCCGCCAGAACCTTTGACGGGTAGAGGCCATTTTCAGAAACGGTGCGAGGAGGCGGACAATTGGACGCTTGGAAATAGAATTGGGCAGTCTGCTCACCAGCCGTGCAGGCACAAGCACACTCTTCAGCGTTCTCCACTAACTGCTCAGCGTTCTTCACGATGGTGGGCAGACGGCTGTACCAGCTTCGCACCACATCCTGCCCGACACAACAAACCACGTTTTCACAACACGGAAATGTTTCATCGATACATGCGCTACCTTTCCTCACACCTGATACATCATCTAAAGAGCGTACGACGGAAGGGAAAGAGTGTGTTTGCACGGCCTTTGAGCCAGTGTGCATTGCTGTTGTTGGTTATGCGAGTTTCCGTTTTTTTCACAGAGCAAGCCAGGAAGACGCAAAAGGAGAGGAGAGGTCATTGTTATGCGCACAGGCCTCCCAATGTTCAGAAAGACACCTGCTCCATCACATCATCACATTATTAAACGCTTGTTTCAAAAACGGTGCTGTGTTGTACAACGTTTAACTTTAAAGTACTTTTGAACGTGACTGTTGTTTTCGTGCATGAGTTATTAGGACTCCTTGATGTGGGAAATATCTGTTATCATATGCAGAAGCATTGCTTCCTCCAATGTGTCACGGAAAGACAAAGTTATAAGACAAACGGGAAGCAAACGTGACAATAATACAGTTGCTTCTATGAAGTAGTCTATTAGTCTGATTTAGAGTCACGGTCATGAGTCATTTGAGACTAACTGCGATTGTCTTACTTGCAGCAGGTTTCTTGCAAGCCGTGTTTTGCCTGTGTAAACCAATAAGAGATGTTGGTTCAGCAAAACCAGGAAGTCCTGGGAGACAGGAAGACGCTCTACTTCCACATGGAGTGGCAGGCATGCTTTGGAGCGCGCCAACTTAACTCCTCCCACTAAACCTCCAACCTGGTCTTGCCAGCCACCTCCTGAGACAAGAGGGAGAGTTAGGCTGTTAAGAGACAATATTCTGGACGTCCGTCCTCCGCAGAGTAAACAGGACTGTTTGTGTCTCTTATGTGTGGAGGTCAGAATACTTTCAGACCCGTGGTCAGGATCTGCTCCAGGTGCAGCACAGCGTGAATGAGGGAGTCGGTGTCGTACGTGCGACCCGTACATCTGTACACCGCTGCAAACACTGCCCCCGCCAGGATACTACTGGTACCTACAAGAGAGAAGAATGTTTTACAACTGGCTACATATACATTCTTACAGTGTATTGTTATGATACAGAAGAAGAAGAAAAGACCAGCACTTTATTATGGATACTTTAGGACTACAAGAAATCTACACGTGCCGTGATTTCCCACACGGCCACAATGTGGCACAGTGTCTTTGAAAATCATAAATGACCTGATACTTTCAAGACAGCCAGAGGGTAAAACAGCCAGAGGGTAAGACAGCCAGAGGGTGAGACAGCCAGAGGGTGAGACAGCCAGAGGGTGAGACAGCCAGAGGGTGAGACAGCCAGAGGGTAAGACAGCCAAGGGCTAAGAAAGCCAGAGGGTAAGGCACCCAAGGGGTAAGACAGCTAGAGGGTAAGTCAGCTAGAGGGTAAGACAGCCAGAGGGTAAGACAGCCAAGGGGTAAGACAGCCAGAGGGTAAGGCACCCAAGGGGTAAGACAGCTAGAGGGTAAGACAGCTAGAGGGTAAGACAGCCAGAGGGTAAGACAGCCAAGGGGTAAGACAGCCAGAGGGTAGGACAGCCAGAGGGTAGGACAGCCAGAGTGTAAGACAGCCAGAGGGTAAGACAGCCAGAGGGTGAGACAGCAAGTGGTCAAGAAAGCCAGAGGGTAAGACAGCCAGAGAGTAAGACAGCCAGAGGGTAAGACAGCCAAGGGGTAAGACAGCCAGAGGGTAGGACAGCCAGAGGGTAGGACAGCCAGAGGGTAGGACAGCCAGAGGGTAGGACAGCCAGAGGGTAGGACAGCCAGAGGGTAGGACAGCCAGAGGGTAGGACAGCCAGAGGGTAGGACAGCCAGAGGGTAGGACAGCCAGAGTGTAAGACAGCCAAGGGGTAAGACAGCCAAGGGGTAAGACAGCCAGAGGGTAAGACAGCCAGAGGGTAGGACAGCCAGAGTGTAAGACAGCCAAGGGGTAAGACAGCCAGAGGGTAAGACAGCCAGTGGTCAAGAAAGCCAGAGGGTAAGACAGCCAGAGAGTAAGACAGCCAGAGGGTAAGACAGCCATAGGGTAAGACAGCCAGAGGGTAAGACAGCCATAGGGTAAGACAGCCAAGGGGTAAGACAGCCAGAGGGCAAGACAGCTAGAGAGTAAGACAGCCAGAGGCCAGGACAGGGGCAAAGTGCCAGTCTTACCTAGACCTGAGCCATGAGGCAACAGAGACCAGCTGTGGATCTCCAGCCCTCCACCCCAGCGCTGGAGCAGCTGCTCTCTCAAGGTCTGGGGGGATGGGAGGGTGACCAGGCCACTGCACACACACACAGACTTCAGCAGGGCACCTGGGAAACACCACAATGTCCCAAAGCAGGGCACACGGCACACGGGGCACAAACAATATAGTTCACCACAGAGCAATCATTTGGCACCTGCCAGTAGATATTTACTATTACACCTCAACTTGACTTGAAACAGATTTCGTTCATTTTCAGCGCATGAACAAATCTACCATAGGTGACATAGATTCATACGTAGGTGTGATTGTTCGTGTGTCATATGGTTGGGTTGTTAGTGTGACGCCTGTGTACCCAGCCGGTAATTGGAATCTCACCAGGCGCATTAGGTTGGCAGTGGTCCTTTAAATCCTCCAGATTCTCGCAAACGATCTCCGTGGCAACCCCACAGTCCTGCCCTCCGCTGGAGCTGACCAATACCAAGCGGGGCTCCGTGATGCGACGGGCCCTGGCACCGATGGGTCGCTTCCCGTCGACCTTCACGGCCACGTTCACCACCGAACCGCCGTGCTCGAAGGCTATGGGTGGCGTGTCACTCCAGCCACCTGTGGGAACATGGCAGGGTAGCGCAAAGGATCCAAGCATGTCATTAGCATAAGAAAGGGATCCCAAAAACACAGCATAATGACCAGCTAAATTATAGAAATAATCAAGATATGCACTTAAACATACAATATACTGCTCATTGGGGCCTTTAATGTAACAGGAAATGAGGAGAGTTAGTAGATTGCACGCTTACTTTTAGCCACACTGTGGTTGCAGTTTTGTTTTGACTAAGAATAAGACTATAAAGATGAGGAAGGCAGGTAGTGTAGAGCTCCTGGAAGAGGTGGAGAGGGAGGAGGGCTTGACAGGGAATTATCGCCGACGTACCTGCAAGGTCCAATCTGGCAGGGCACTCCACGTTAAGCCACTCCCCAATAGGTGACGCTTCTCCTCGACCAATAGATACAAATGTCTGCGCTGATGTCACCGCTTGCCTCAACAGTATCTGCCCCGCTCCCTCATAGTGACGCGCAGCTCGTACCAGCAGGTCAGGTCTGAAAGGGCCAGTCAACACGACGTACATGATGGATGATGGATGGATTCAATAGTAATACACAGCAGTTAGCAACGGTTCTATAAGTTCAGGAAATTGTCGGATCCATTCGTAAGTATTGCTTAATTATGATCTGTACCACTTATGAATGAACGATGAGCTGAAAATGCCAGGTTGCTTTATGGAGATACAGTACATTACAGATAAGCCCATACAGAATGCATTTTTTTGCCACAACGACGGCAAGAATTATATTGATGATTCCCCTTCTTGTTTATGTGAATTGTAAATTGACCATGCAACCACTATTTGGCACGTGGTAGCTTGTACCACAGTTAAACGGATCTGACAATGTGTTGATTAGCAAAACCCCGGTCGTAGAACCACAAAACATCAGAACCGGGATTCAAGTCAATCATTCCAAATCTTTCAGAACCTTGACGACACAATTCAGAGCAGAGCAAACGAATCAAAAAGGAATTCCTACAACTGCTCGTTCCACATCACACATGTCTGATGCAGATCTGGAGTTCGCTTGCTTGTTTTGGAACAACTTCTCTATTGTGTAATTCCTCAATGACGTGGCCAAGCCGCCACCAGGCCCAACCAGCCAACCAGCACATGAATAAATAAGTACTGTTGCACTGGCCTCTGTTGGTTGGCTGTGGCAGAGACACACGCAGAACTTGACATGAAAACAATCGCAACACGGACGATCCTGATGGTATCATCCCGTACGTCGCTGATGGAAACACCACCACCCTCCACCCTCCACCCACCACCCTCCACCCTGGTCCCAAACAACCCCAGTCCTGACCTGCTCAGCCAGTTACATCTCTGAGTAGCCAGGGCCCGGACCCCAGCTTCCAAGTCTCCCTGTTCCAGGAGGGAGAAGGCAGGACCCCAGGCAGGGTTAGCAGCCGGCCCACTCCTCAGCCCCCCCCTGCCCTCCCCGGCCAGGCAGCCGAGCACATCGGCTATGTTGGCCAGACACCTGGAAGCCACGCCCAAGTTCCCTGTGCTGCTCGCTGCGACTGAAGAGGAAGGAAGGAAACGGACATAAAAAGCATCAGTAGTATTGATGAACAGCGTCTATCACAGTTCGTTGTTCTTGTAGACTTTTCAATACACCAGAAACATACTTTTAGGTGTTTAGGTGAGTTTTTTTGCTTAGTGTTTGATACTACAGTAGTATGACAGTCTACATTGGTCATACTAGTACCCAGAAAGGTAGTGAGAATCTTTAAAGAGGATATTCCATTGTAAGTCTATGCAGAAGGGATCATAGAGCAAATCATTTCCCAAAGCTCTCAGACCTCAGATGCCTTGAAAAGAGACTATAAAGACGAATGTTAGGAAACAATCTGTCTGATAATGACCCTACTTACTGGTATCAAGTGTGCTCAGCAGCGCCCCCTGTTGGCCTCCCAGCACCATAGCCCTGAAGCTAGGCAGCAGACTGCAGTCGCTATGAACCTTCAGCATGTCAGTCACCCTCCTCCTGCCCGCCAGAAAAAACAGCTGCTCCCTCCAGCCTAGCTCTGCTTCCTGGTCGGTCAGGGCCAGCACCTCCTTGAGAGACAGCCTCCACGCTGCCCTCCACTGCTCTAGCGAGCCCGGGCCGCCCAGCAGCCAGCAGGCACCCCCCTCCAGGTCCACGGCGCCACCCTTAGGTTGGAAGACCGGGAACAGGCGAGCCTCCAGGAGGGAGCGATGGTCACCGGCCATCCACAGCTCCTCTGGTCTACGGGGAAATAGTCAGTTCTACCAGCAGATATCCTTTTCAAACAGCACACAAGAGCAGGAGCTGCCCTGACTGAAAGTGTGTGCGACAAGTCGTGAGAAAAAAGGAGTGTCGAGTCTTTGATCTACAAAGGCTCCGAACCAGGAAGTAATGCTGCAAAGTTGTTATCTTTGGCAGGGAGGAATTCATCTTACTGTATCCCAGTGCGATGGAAGAAGCAGCTCCACTGTTGGTTGAGGAAGGAGGCCGTGCTGTCCTCAGAGGATAACTGGGAGAGTGAGGCGTGGGATAGGAGGGATGTATGGATATGAACAGAAGGATGGGCCAAAGCACGTGATCGCAGAAAATATTTCACAATGTTCTGTCCATTCTATTGATTCCAGGTGTGAAAGGTTACAGGCATCTTGTTGTGAGGTGTTGGAGTATGAGGATAATCACAAAACAAACGCGCCTAACCTCCAGGTCATCTTGAGCCCCAAGTACAGTGTAAACTGTGAGCTCTAACTCTCCCAGCCTTATGCGATGTCCCTGGATGATGATGTCACTGTTTAGGACTAGATGACGGGCTTGCGATGAAGTCAACTTGAGGCCTGATAGTAAACATCCAGATTGGACTTCGATTGGGCCCTGTGGAGTAGAGGTATAGTGGAATAGGAACTTCATTTAGTCAGGTTGAAAAATGTTATTGCTGCATTTAGGATTGATTTGTGAAGCGAATGGCTGTTACGGGATGTAGAATACAATGTTTATACAAAAGATTTAACAATGTGCACAAAACTGAGTCCTTAGGCCTCTAAGGTTAAGGCCAGCTGGAATCATAATTCCCCTAGTAAGTATCTGGAGTAATGTGGATCAAATGCTCTGTAGCTGCGAAGACCACTAAACTATTCCACTAGTAACTTTACAACAGAGAAATGCAGGATTATGCTAGCTGGGAGGCAAATCACCACCATACATAAGAAAGCATTGAAGTGCTAGAAGTGATCATACATGTCCATATGCAGGTGTACTGCCCTACCTGTAGGTGGCAGTGCTGGATCACTGCCCTGGATGCTACGCTGATCTCCCCCTCTAGAACACAGTTGATCACTCTCCCACCCTGACTCACACACTGGCCGTTCTGGACGACAGGGAGAGGAAAGCAAATTGTCAATGAACATACACACGTACACTTTCAATTTCCATTCGAAACTTTAGATTTCTTTGCAATAAACATACAGTAATTACCTGACACTTTCATTTACATGCCTAAGCAGGCCACATTCATCCTGCTGTCATGGCTGTGACATCATAGATGAAGTCTCTATTCTAAAATCGACTCATGCATCTCTAAACCATGCCAGCTCTGCTCTAACTGTATCTCTTCTCTCCTAAACTAGATCGATAACATTGTATTAACTTTATTAACAACGACAAAGTTTACCTCTATGTGTGAAAGGGTGTCTCTCACCGTCCCCGCCTTTGACAAGCGATCAATATGCGCTCGGCCTGACATGGTCAGGTAGTCGTAGCAACCGCCTGGAACATAAACTGAAGACAATGCCATCCACGACACATTAGTCACACGTTCAAACACGACTCCCGAGAACCATGGATGACTTGGTACAAGGATAGAGTGAAGGAAAAGGGATATATGCACCCATTGTAAGGGGGATTCCCCTCAGCATCCTCCACAGTACTGCTCTTGCGCTTGTGACTGCTGCCCCCTGTGGGCCAAGAGGGGAACTGCAGCCAAGCCTCTCTCCATTTATAAAGTCTGACTCGGTTAGGTTTGAGCACAGACACATCAACACATCCAAGAAGAGTGAGATCTAGGGGTGCGACGGGGGGAAAAAACATCAAGGTCAAGTAATTCACTAAACATTAAGCACACAGAATTATGATAGAAGACTGAAAGGTAAGCATGGCATCTTTAAAACGCATTTCACCTTTTTCTTCATCTACAAATACAATTCGATGGTAGGCTTGCGAGAGCAGAAATAGTACCTGGAGGGGCGGAGCACCGGAATCCATCCCCATGTAGGTGCATCCGTCCAGGGGCGGGGTCACATGGGTCTGCAACAGTCGCTCAGACACGTCCTTGCTGAAGAAAACTGGCCCTGAAACCTACGGTTAAGTGGAAACTGTCAATCCATGTCGATGTACTTCATGTTCTACAACAATACACAATGCGAAAGGGGTCTGAACACCTTCCAAAAGGTACCATGTCACTGGAGAACTCGCCATGTACTGGGAGGAAACGCTTACCAGAGGAACCTTTCCATCAGATTGTGCAGCTTGGTGAATTTTGTCTGTTGTTCCTCTGTAGATGATGTCACACACTCGGCCCTGTGAGGAAAACAGCAGTCCACCTATATCATTTATTGCTACCACGTTGATGCTGTGCAAACTATAGAACTTCTACTTTACCGTGTTATTTTGCACTCTTGGACATATTTCCTACCTGTTTGTCTGCAAGGTAGACTCCATGGTTGCAGGCGTACGAAACGTCTCCAGGAAGCGCCAGCACTCGAACACCGCTGAAGTCCTCCCATGTCATCACTGAGACGACAGGGAAACATCATTATTACGTCTTAACAATTAGCGTACAAGAGTACTTTCAACTTGTTGGACCGGTTCCACTTGTTTCCACGTGTTCGTGCGCTAGAAGTGCGAAGGTCCTGTTTAGTTCTGCGTGGCTTGGAAACGGACGTATTCCAGTGTATTTCTGGGCTCTATTAAAAAGTGCATTTATGCGTTGTTTTGTTTCATTGTGTCCCGTTTCATATATAAATAACAACCGATAAAACCACAACAAAAGCCACGTGACTTGGAGATAAAAACGCGATCGATAGCAAGGCGACATGAAGAAGATCTAACCGTGGGCTGTAGGGATGGTCAGGATCATATCTGTGCTGCAAACCCAAACACCTGGAGGAGAACCGGGACACACCTACACATAGAAGGAACCAAACGCAAAGCAATGTCGGAACAACAAACACACATTTCTCTATTGCAGGAACCTCAGTCATTTTCCCAGTAACAACTTAAACACGGTTCACAGGTCAGCATATTATAGCTACAAAATTATTCAAAAGTTAGATGTGAAGTAGCCTACTGATATTTGGATATTTTTATTAAACTTGAAATATCCTATTAGACGGAGGATGGAAGTGATATTTAATGTGCTGAACAAGAACTCTGTTTCAGTGGTGTTGCATATGTAAGTTTAGAGTAGTAGTTATAAGTTGTGACTCTAAAATAAAAGGCTGGTCTGAATTCTGTTCTTTATGAAATCCCCCAAAAACAGTTTGAGGAAAGTAGGTCCCCAGGAGTCCAAAGTTCAAGTTCTTAGAACTATTGGAAACTGTGGATAATAGCAGACCTGGTTGGAGAGCGTGTCCAGTAACATATCCACACAGCAGATGGGACCTTGTACAATCTGAGATGTCTTCTCCATAGCCATCCAGCAGAATGCTCTTCCACAGCTGTCAAAGGGAAAGTCCCGACCCTGCAGATAGACAGACAGACAAGAGACAGAGGAGAAGCAAGAAATATCAGGGGAAACAGATACTGTACATCCTATTTAATGTGAAAAACACTTTCTACAAAAAAAAATCTGGATTTGTCTGAAGTTTCAATTCAGAAAAAGTTCATAATTCCCCCTACTGCTGGCCTCACCGTGTGCAGAATAAGGATGTGAGCATTGTCAAGCACGTCTGCAGTGACGACCTATGAACAAAGAAATAACTATTAGTTCGCGAGAGAATGATTGAACAAAGCATCCATCAGCTTTGGATATCTTGCTAACAGAATCCTAAACATGCATCAAAAACAGATGACTTTTTCTCTACTTGCTAGCACTCAAATTTAAAGCCGGCTAAACATTGTTTGTGCCTATTTTAAACATCCCTTCGGAATACTGTATTTCTGTATGTTCTTGTTTACCGTTTAATAAAATGTTTGGGGAATAGTGTGACGTCACTCACAGTGTAACCAGCCCTGGCGCTTAGATGTTCTGCAGCCACCAGCAGTGCGTTGAAAGTAGCCCCTCCGCTACCCAGGCGCTGCAGAGGGTCTGACACCGTGAGCAGCAGTGTCTGTTTTGGAATACATCCACGCTGCTGTCTCAACTCTAGCTCTGAGGCAAAACCACATACAGATTGATTCACACGACGTATTTGACAATGTAAAGATTCGCAAATAATATACATAGACTGTGCTACAAGAACAGACAATTGGGCGTTCCTATACAGGTGCTGTTGGCTTTAGAGAATGACTTGAGGATTTTTTATGCTTAAGTTGTTAATACAAAGCTCACATTACTTTTTCATTATATACATATATCTATCTATTGGGTTTGGTTTAGACCGCTAAGAAACAGTCGAGTATGAAATGGTCGAGAGTAGGATCTGATTTTTTTGTAGCTTACAGAAAGATAACTTTATGTTAAGTGTGTCATGTGAGACATGTGACAGTTTCAATAACCAGGAAATCAGCGATGTTGGACTTCTGGATTTGACAACAAATAGCCTGATAAACGTTATTTGGGAAACGTGTAAACATGTATTTATTTTAAACCAATGCTACACAATTAGTAAGAATATCTAATATGAGCTCACCTCTTTGAAAAACATAGACGCTGTCTTTGTGTTGACAAGTCAAAACTATTACCGTCCAGCTAAATTCACATCTCTCTGACATGTTGAGGTATTCCTTTTCTATTATAACATGCAATACTTAGAACAAGTAATTCCACCGTTTGTGATAATGACACACCATATATTCCCATGCATGGAACTTCTACCCTTACCTACAGGTAGGCTACTATACTATGCGGAGCTTCAGTAGATGCATTCTCCTTAGCAATAACTTGATAGGCTATTTGTCACCGGTATTATCGAAGGAACAGGCAACTTATTTTTGTAACTCGTTGCGGTTGCACCCCCAGGTTAGACGATTTGATTGATTGTTTTAGTGTTATAAGAAGGTTAACCTGAACGTTGTCACTAGCAGTCTATGTGGTTAGATGAGCGTTCTCAGGTCATGTTGCGCTCGCATTGGTTTATGATGCTCTTCCGTACGCTGCACTCGGTCATCGATTCAGTTCCCTGTACATGCCGGCGGTGTTTGCGAAGCTATATCAAAGTTTAGTAAGATAACCGCTCATCAAAAGTTTAGCGGACAACTCCGAAGCACTGTGGGCTTCTGAGCTAGTTAACACAAGCGAATTATTATGCGTGTGTGTGTTTGTGTGTGTATGTGTGTTTGTGTACCAGAGTAGAAATAACTCGCTGAAACCTGAAGTGTATGACGCCATCAGACAGGCGACACAAGCTTTTACAAAACTGCTAATACATTTTACGACACAATCTCCGATGCCTCGTTTTCATCATACGTATCTTTACTACGTTTTACATGCATTATAAGGAGAAGTATCTGAATCCAACTAAAGGTACAGAGGCATTTTGGCTAGTATAACAATGTCTGCAAATCGATTTCGTTGAGTTTCATTTAGAAGTAATGGATTGCATATGTTCAACGTTAGCAAAGCTAGCTAGAAGTAGTCAACACAACTAGCTAGCTCGCTATTCACTCATTACACTGTACGTTGACAACATAATCATTTAAAAGAAGACTGACTAACAGCAATATAATGACTCTAATGGGTAATAGCAACCGTATCGAACTCTGGGATCGTGATCTTCGTTAAATTCGTTTTCTAAGTAGATGTTTTTCAGGTGACACCGTACTCTTCAACTGTAACAACGGAAAACTTGTGCCATTGTTGAAAGAGTTTGGTGTCGCCAATGAAACCTCCACATTGACAATGGTTTGAAACAAAACGATTCCGGTGAAACGATCATATCATAGCTCAGTCCAAAACGGTGCATTCTGTTGTCCAGGCTACGCAAGACTCTTGCCAAAAGCAGTAGAAAGCAAAGCTTGTTAGCTTATCAACACAGTTAGTAGAACCAGAGTCATTCAAAGATACCATGCCCCTTTTACATGACTCTGAGAAGCGCTAGTCACATTTCATGGCTGAACCACTGTCCCTTTTATTTTTCAGTGTATAGACTACGTCTACTCGACTACGTCTCGAAAGATCAGCAATGAGCACTCAAGTAAGATTGTACTGCGGCGTGGCTATATGACATCTAGGTGCCTGTTTGCTTTCAACTAGTTATTAATTGCAGCAATGTTTTCTCGCCATTTCAGTACAGCATCCTGTTTAAGCAGGAGCATGGTGAGTACGATTATATCAAACACAACAAAACACCGTCTTCCTCTGGGTGAAATCTTCAACATCAAAGACAATACACTTTCTCTTTTTTCCTCATTGATACATGTAGCTGAATCAATGAATTCACATATGTACAAGGTACATATCGAGGTACAAGATGAGAAAAGTGTCTGTTTGCATGTTTTCCCTGACAGCCCATGATGACGCAATCTGGACCGCTGCTTGGGGTAGAAGCGAGAAGGACGGGTCGGAAACTCTTGTCACTGGATCTCTGGATGACATGGTGAAAGTCTGGAAATGGTAAATTGTTATGAAGGTAACTGTATTGGCAACGTGATGCATCGATTGCAGATTCGTGTGCTGATTCTTAAAGCAAGCCTCACCTCACTTGCACCCACCATCATGATGTGTCTAGCCTGTTCATGTCGCTTCACTGTGACTTGAGCAGAAAGTCACGGCTGTTCAAATATTCCAAAAGCAAAAAATCAGTCTTATCCCCTTAAGGTGTCTTAGCTCTGCGGTCATTTCCAACCAGGTCAGATGAGAAGCTGGAGCTGCAGTGGAGTTTAGAGGGCCACCAGCTGGGCGTGGTGTCTGTGGACATCAGTCACAACGGAGCCATCGCTGCCTCCAGCTCCCTGGACGCCCACATCCGCCTCTGGGACCTGGAGTCTGGCAAGCAGATCAAGTCCATGGATGCTGGACCAGGTAAGATCTCCACCCTCGGACTTCCAGTCAATCGTTTATTTCTTTGTGTAGTTGTTCATTTGTTTATTTATTTTTTAAACTGGTGACAAGACACGGGGTGGTTGATTTAAGGTGGAACATGGTCGGTCCTAAATACAAACATCGAACTGTCATGCAACAGAGACCAGGGTTTGTGTATTAAAGGTTGTTGTTTTTTTTGTAAGTAAGTTTGGCACACAATTCGTTCAACATATGTGACGAGAGAGCGTTGGAGAGAATGAAGAGGATATGTTTGGCTAGGCTCAGGGACTGTACTGTCATCAGCTGACCCACTGGCCGGTTGCGATCTGTTGCATTGGTCAACCTGGGATGTTTTAGTGCTTTGGCAAATAGGATGCTTGCGTGTCTGAATGAGTTCCACAGCAATGGAGCCCTGAAAACGTAGCATGGGATCGTTTCTGTTTGAACTGGAGGGAAGGTTTCTGCTGTCTGGAGTTTGGTTTAGGGACAGTGTTCCATAATTAATAACAACTGGATCGACCCCAAATTAGTTTGAGTATTAAAACAATTTTTTTTAAAGTTTTTAATATATGTGTAAAAATTTAAAGTTTTTTAAAATAAAAAATAAAAGTTTTTTTAAACTTGTTTGAACATTTATTTATTTTGGGGGTTTTCCTCATTGACGTCCATATTAGTACTGAGGGGTTTTTGGCTGTGTTTTTGCTACTACAGTTGATGCTTGGACAGTGGCCTTCTCTCCAGACTCCAAATACATCGCCACAGGCAGCCATCTTGGAAAAGTCAACATATTTGGGGTGGAAAGCGGCAAGAAAGAATACTCCTTGGATACCAGAGGGAAATTCATTCTTAGTATAGCATATGTAAGATGACATCAATACTCAAGAAACATGGTTATGCACATACACAACACTGCCCAAAATGACCAAATAAAGTGCAATTCATAAGCAAAAATGAAAAACCTGCAAAGATAACTTCTTTTTTCCCCCTACGCAAGACAAAATGTCTGTTTTGTCCTCTTTTTTTAGAGTCCAGATGGAAAGTACTTGGCCAGTGGAGCTATAGATGGAATCATCAATATCTTTGACATCGCCACTGGAAAACTTCTGCATACGCTGGAAGGTATGTTCATTTTGACATGTAGACTGGATTACAATTACAGGTTGATTAGGAGACTGAGTTGTATGGTAACCCACATTTTAATTGTGTGCCTCCGCCATAAATAGAAGACGTTGTCGGCTTGAATCTCATTAAATGTTGTATTTCTTGGTAGTAAAGCAGCATTAGATGTGCGTTTTCACTTCCTGTATTGTGTAAGGAAGCAGTTGCACTGACCCCTGGTCTGTCTCCTCTTCCACTCTCCCTCAAGGTCACGCCATGCCTATCCGATCACTCACCTTCTCCCCTGACTCCCAGCTCCTGGTCACTGCTTCAGACGACGGCTACATTAAGATTTACGATGTGTGAGTATAAATTAGTTTGAAATCTTAGCCTAATTGCAAATGCTTTTTTTTTTCCTCATGCAAATTGAATGACATTTTTGAGGAGGCAAAGAATGATGTTATTAAAAATGATGCGTTCTTATTGTTTTACAGGCAACATGCTAATTTGGCAGGTACTCTAAGCGGCCACGCTTCCTGGGTCCTTAGTGTTGCGTTCTCTCCGGATGACACGCATTTTGTGTCCAGGTAACACGCCATACAGCTACATTAAAAGACACGTTTGAAATGGGGCTAACCCTAAACGCACAGATATTTACCCTCAGAAAAACACTGTTAACAAGATTTGTCTCCTATAGAAATATAGCTGTTGACATTACACAATGAGCATTTCATTCGGTTCGCATTACAAGTAATGTCTCTGTGATACTGCGCAAAGCTAATAAGTTCTGTCTGATGCTGATGGGTGAAGCTATTGTGGGGTTTTTTCTTCCTCCTTCGTCCTTAGTTCTTCAGACAAGAGTGTCAAAGTTTGGGACGCCAGCTCGAGGGCTTGTGTCAACACATTCTTTGACCATCAGGACCAGGTGAGAAACTGCATGCATGCTAGATCTCTGTTCAAAAACTTTAAAAAATACCCCTAGTTTCTTTATAATATTGGTTTGTATGGTTTAAAGGAACGCAAATGAAGAAATAAAACCTGCTCCCCATGACTGAACAGATATTCTACTTGGATATGATGTGATATGATATGATGCATCAGTAGGTGCAGTGTGGCGTTAAAAGCCATGTTTCTTTGTTTTCATCCATCAGGTTTGGTGTGTGAAATACAACGCCACTGGATCCAAGATAGTATCTGCAGGAGATGACCGTGCAATTCATGTCTACGACTGTCCGATGTGATCATCTCCATGACGATTCCAACCTGAAGCGGGAGACGGCTTAGGAAATCATATTTCTAGGGTGACCAAGGGTGTAAAAATGCGCTTGATTTTTTTATTTTCTTTGGCAATGCATGAACTAACTGTGACTATGAAATAAAGGAGTTTCTTTTGTAGATTTTTTGAATTGTTCCATGGTGGTTGTCAGACAGCGAATGAGTGGTCATTGAGCCCATCTAAAGGTCAAAGGTTAAATTTAGAGGAAACCATTAGGTTACTTACTGTAAGTAAAGGATAGACGAGAACATGTATTGCAGATACGTCAATGAAGCTGAAAAGGACACTGTACATCCTATGTGCTAGATGACACGGTGATATCCACTTTGTCAAGTTTCCGTAAATGTGCCGTTTCCCAACGTCCTGGACAGAAACACCCTTCGTGCCTAAGAATGTTTTGAAACGGCCCAATGAAGATTTTAAACCTGCGACAGCGTGGGAGTCAGGATGAAGGGAAAGACTGACCAGCAAAGCACAAGAATCCCTGAAGAAAAACCTTTCAGAACTTCGATTCCCAAGACCCTAAGTCAGGACAATATTGGAGTTTTTGTAGTTTTGTATTTTTATGGTTTAACCTTTATGTAACTAGGAGAGTCCCACTGAGGCCCACTTTTTCAAGGGAGTTCCTGGCCAAGACAGGCAGAAACGCATAGTTACAGACAGAAGAGTGAGACCAGTTAAAAGAAACTTAAAGTTAAGAGTCAGTTACACGACCTGGTCAAGAGTAGCGTTGATTCCTGTTGTAAAATCATATGCTTACACATATTCAACCACACTGTAACACTGGTAAATGTTATTGTAAGGAACACTGTTTAAAATCACTGACAAAGAAAAGTCTACAAACTTTTATGGTATTCAAAAACAACGATGGTGTTTTGAAACACCAACTGCACGGTCTCTTAATGTACAACAGTACATTTAGTCTATTTGCATTCCTGTATTCATCTTTACCATCCCTCCAATTACAGCCATCCATGTTCTGCTGGTGTCCCACCCAGTCACTCTCTCCCTCTCTTCATCTCTCACCGCATAATGACAGACCTGGAGAGTTCCTGCCCATATCTGTGCCAGTTTCCACCCTTTCCATCCTCCACCCTTTTGGGATCATTTAAGACCTTGTTGGTAACACAGACACCCTTGCACAGTGTGGGTGCAGTAGGGTATCGCAGCTGCGTTCTTTGCTACCAAACCAGGGGAGATTCGTTTCGAAATACTTAAAATGGACAACCATGCGTACAACTATCCGTCTGACTGCACCCCGCTCACTAACTGCAAGTCTGGCCGTAAGGGTGCAGGGTCTACAGTGGTGAACATGGGTGTTGATGGCAAGAAGCCACCCAGTGACTATCTGGTGTGGTCTTTGTGTAACACTCTTTATGTCAACTTCTGCTGTCTGGGATTCATGGCTCTGATCTACTCAATCAAGGTGAGTTTTTTGGTTTGCGTCTTTAGTTTTGTCTGTCGTGTTCTTATTTTCTGTGAATGCTAGAAAGGGTGCGACTGTGAAAAGCGTGACCAAACTTGCCAGATTGACCAAAATGGAACTGAATACAAATGATCAGTAACAATATGGAGGCTGCCTAATACTGCTACTAAGTATTGCAACATAATCTCTTTGTAAAATCACTTCACTTGACCGGACACTGTAAAACGCCTCCTGGAAATGGGTCATTATTTGAACTCTTTACTACATAAATGAAATGTTAATGTCCTTTTCCAAATGTCCAGTATCCTTACCAAAAACCAAATCCTAACTTTTCCCATTTTCATGCCCAAAATTAAATTTTTGGATGCCAAAAGACTTTAAAATTTAAAAAAAAAACGATACCTGTGATCTGAAATTAGGGGAAAACGTTTGAGACTTTTCATAACTTTTTCCGAATGATCTATTTGCCTGAATTTATCATCTAAAAAGTCAAATCCAGCGCACCCCTTGTGGTGAAATGGAGTCAGAAGTACCAATTAGAGATGCTAAAGCCAGACTGATTGTTTGGACATTTAAATGGATGTAATTGGCACCTTCTTAATACCTATGTATGCCTGCCAAATGAAAGAGTGCACAGGTAATTAAAGAGTGCCCTGTATGTCTGGACCACCCAGTGCCAGCATGGACCTCCTCAAGGTCACGCTGGCCATGCATGAGGTGCGTTTGACTTGAATCAAGTGCAACAACAAAAAATGTGACTACATGAGTAATAAATGACCGTTATTCAAAGTGCTGTATGATTTAGTTGTAGTTAATAGATGAAGTATTAGCCTACTAAAATATGTTCTATATACAATGGAATTCTCACCCACGACACAAATAGTTTCACAAATTAAACGTTGCACTTGCAATTCACATGACCAATCCAACTCTCCCCACCCCCTCCTCTTTTCTCTCCCTCCTCCCATTCATTCTGAGGTCAGGCGAGAGACCAGAAGACCATGGGGAACCTGCAGGCTGCGCAGGAGTGCTCGGACAAGGCCAAATGGTACAACATCCTGGCAGCAGGCTGGAATCTGCTGGTACCCCTGCTGCTGGTGGTTCTCCTGGTTCTGCTGCTGGTCCACTTGGGAACGTCCCAGGGTTCTTTTGACTTCTTTGGAGAAGATGGCTTTCAGAGTTTTATGAAGCTTTTTAGCAGGTAGACAGGACACAAGGGAAGGCATAGAGGTGGATAGAGCAGAAGTCAGAGGGTAAGAAAGAAAGAAAGAAGCGGAGGAAGTATGTGGGGAAGAGGTGGAGAATATTTCAACATTGAAATCAAATTGGAGGGCAGTGAGAAGGGGGGTGGGAGAGAGCGAAGACGTTGGAGAGATGATCTTTTTTCAAGACAAAAAAAGGGAAGTAAAAAAAAGTGGTTATATTTGTTCTGTTTAATTGTATTAATTTTATTACAACTGCTTTTTGTTCACTTTAATTATTGCATTGTGAGTACAACATACATTTTTATAATAATGCCAGTGTATTACTTTTGTTCACATAGTAGTATTGCTAGATGAAGTCGTTTTCTGTCAATTCTGGAAAATGTGAGAATCATAAACAATGATGTTACCTTAAGGGTCAAATACTGTGCCACTGAACATTCTGTGTCGTATTTTTTACCAGAAGGATTTTTAGGATTCCTCTGTATAACCATCCCTCACTCATTATTAATGCATGGTTTATTAAAATACCATCAGATAAAATACAGTTAAGTTGTTTATATTCGATATTGACAGTTTCTGGTTAACGTTCCTCACTTGGCGAAGTATATTTGCTACTTCAATTCCCATCCTTGTGTAATCATACGCAAGAATCCCGCAAGCAAGAATGCAGCAAATAAAATTGCTTAGGATGAGAATGTCTTCGCATATTAAATCCATTTTAGTCCCATGTTATTGTTGATCCAGAAATACGTGTTCAGATTTTTGTGCCAACACACTCATCTACATTTGGATATGTAGACAAACCTTCCACGTCGCTGAAGTTAGGATATCTTTAGACTGTTTGACATGACCACTGAAGAGTTCACACGCATGCGTCTCTTTTAAATGAATTTCAGTCTCATCTGGGGCTTAATTTAACGCAGTTCAGTTTTCATCTAAAATAACTACTAAGATACATCCTAAACTTACTTTTGGAACTTCTCCATGTTTTTGTTCCACAAACATCTCACAAATGTTCTCCGACCCAGTCCTTCCAATAGTTTCAGAAGGTTGTTTACGCAATCTTGCTGTACTCTCTGATCATACATATTCAGTTCCTCCTTGTCGTCCTACTCCTTGTGCCTGCCACTACAGTAACGTCCTCTTAAGCACTAGCAATGATATATAAATACAAATACAAATAACAGGCCTGGTGGCCAACTTTCTATTTTATCCTTCCTCGCAATGCTTTTCCAGATGTGCGTCTCATGGTGAATTAGAGACTAGAATTGGGACTGCATGGTTTGAAAGCTTGTCTAAATATAACAGCCCCTCCCTTCCGTTTTGGGAAGCGTTACAGTGTTCTCAACAGCTTGCTGGTTCCCGTAGGGCATTGGGTAATATATGCACCTAGCGGTTAGATTTACAGACATTTTAGGCCCAACGTAAACACTTCTACGCAAATCAGCAGGCCAAGCTGACAAAAAAACTTACCGATTGCAACAGAACTATCTTCACACACAAATTCTACGAGTACATGCCGTAACCACATACACGCCACAGGTCCCATGGCCACAGTGGATCCTACTTCTAGACTACCTCCTACTGAAGTCTGCAGAAAATATGCCGTTGGAGGAGGAATCTAACGCAGGGGGTTCTTCTGAATTACCATCTTTCATATAAAATTGTGAATGATTGAATGAACTGTAAGACGCTCACCCAACCGCCAGATGGCACTTCGTGGGAGTATGTCGCGTATTACTACTGACGGACCACCGTCATGCAGAACAATGCTGTAAATGAAAGAGTAGAATTTATCCCAAACCTTGCGCAGTGACCCACAGAACCCCACACACTGGCTTGCCATTTATAGACATTATATGTATTTATAGACATGTCTACATGCCACATAGTATAATACTGCCCAATACTCAACCTTCCTAGCGTGAGAATCCACAAAGTGTAATCTAGGTTAATTGCTTAAATATATATTGCAGTAGGCCACACACCTGTATTAAATTAAATGTAATTGTCAAGATTTTCCGCTCTATTTCTAAAAACTTTTTTTTTTTTTTTTACTTCATCACCCGCCTTATAGTCAAATAATGACCAACTACACAGTTAAATTGACAGACATCACCAAATCTTAAACCAGTCGAATAACCACTAATGGCCAAAGGTAGCCAAGTCACGACAAATATTGATGCAACTAAACGAAGTTTACATAATGCTGTCCTTGTGACAGTGTCATTCTGGAATATACCGATAGCGCGCATAGTAGGCCCACCCGTCTGTTATAACAAGGGACCCTCTTTTAACAAGCTAATAGTCTGGATGTCTGACAGACTAAACTAGATGTTTCCATACAGAACGAGGTGAACGGCATGATCATAGACCACAACTTCGCGTCCACCTGGAAAGAGGCAGAACTCTGGCAAGAACACGATGAGGTAGGGAAGAGTAGGTCACATTTGTAAAATAAGCCTCTTGAAAATTACAACTTTGACGCTTGTTCTTATATATCTGTTATAGCCTGTTTAATTATGTTTTAAACCTAAATTTGAACCTATATCTTAGAACAAGGTCAATCTGTCTGGTGTCTAATCCTAACCCAGCTGTATCCCAATGTGTGTTATAAGGTTAAATTTGAACACTAAATTGATATGTACAGATAAACGTTGCGGAAGTCTAATTTCAGGTGCTAAAATTTCACAACGCTGGTCGATTGACCTATACATCTTTAATACCCATTTCTTAGGCCTACTGCACAAAAAGTCCTATTCTTGTATGTTTTATGGTACAATATCATATCATATATCAATAGGATCCATTTGTCCAGGTGTGGAATTTAAATGGTGGGCTCTATTAAATTGAACGACTTTCTCTAGAATGTATGAGAGTAGACTAGCACGTGATTGAAGCCGGTTGGGAAATTGCAAGCAGAGATAACGGCCAGACATTTAGATGTGTTGTAGTGGAACTCTATCATGTTGGCAGTAATGGCAGTAACCATTCATAATGTATTATGAATGGTTTCCCATGATTATGGAATGAGATCAAATAGAACAAGAAAGAAACAGTGTATAGACGTTGTTCATTCTGTCAGATGATTGATGGATCCTAGTCCCTTCCTTCAGGTGTCTGATTGCCCAAGCAGAGGTGCTTGCTTTCATCGAGCGGTGTATGCTAGCAGTGGGCTCCAAGCCAAGCCATGCCCGGAGTCTGGCAGAAGTGCTGGTGGAGGGAGACAGGAGAGGACACTACAGCCATGGCCTTAATAGGATGGGTCAGACCGCCATACACTCACATATCACAACATACATCCACACAACATGCAACAGAATTTAGTCGTTCATTGATGTTAACATGCCGCCTAAACAACAAGAGAAATTGTTTACTTTTTCCAAACAATCCGTTCCGTCGCCCCCAAATCCGACCAATGGATCCACCTCGCTTTCCAGGCTCATACTTGACTGCTAAACGTGAATCCTGTGTTGTTCATCCATCCAGACGTGTATGTGAAGGACCTCCAGACGGGCATCTGTGCCAAGGAAGGAGAGCCTGTGGTCGAAAAGGAGACTGCCGCCACTGCCCTTGTGAATGGAAGTAATTTGCTGGGGCCCGTGGTCGGCAACTTCTGCATGGACCTAGCCATCAAGAAGGCCCACGATGTGGGCATCGGCTGGGTAGCGGCACACGGCAAGTCCAAGGCTTCGTCTGGTCTAAGGGGGCGACTCCACTCACACTTTTAGATTTATGAAAAGGCAGCTTTCAACTTGGATTGACTTTTTTTGTGGTTGAAAAGAATGTTGATTCTGTTTTGTGTGTGACACAAGTCATTTCAGAATCATATCCAAGTATAGCTTTCCTGATGTTCCGGATAGGACAAGGCTAACTGATTATTCAACAAACGCATCAGTCATCAACGTCTGGCAGTTTAAATGTGCTTAAGCCAGGCTGGAACAGCCACTATACACGTACTGGAGGCTACTTGCTGCTTGCAAAGCGCGTAATTGTTCTGGAATCTCTTTTTGTTTTCAGGGTCGAACCATTATGGCATTGCTGCCTATTACTCAATGCAAGCGCTAAAAGAAAACATGATTGTGAGTGTTATGATCTTTGGTTTGAATGTGTGTAGTAAATGTGTTTAGAATGACTGCATTGAGATCCAGCGGTAGTTAGTATTGGATCAACCTTATAAAATGTCTTCTTGTCCTTCGCAGGGAATGTCTTTTACAAATACCTCACCGCTGGTGGTTCCTACACGCGCCAAAGAGGTAACAGGAAACAGCATTTCCTTACAACTGGTTTACATCTGTCTCTTTCGTGTTTTTGTCATACTTATTCTTAACATAACATTTACATATTAAAAAAATCCCTTCATTTTACATTTTCCACAAATCAAATGGCTTCACGATTGCTTCAGTGCCCCTCAACCCCTCCCAGTTATTCTGCGTATGTGGTTTAAGCAATGGCAATGCTGCCAGCAGTGCCAATAGATGAACACAGTTACAAAGTTACAGTAAGCGAATTGCGTATTGAATTGTTGTAAAGGGACGTTTAGAGTTGATGGCGCCTTTCTTTGCTGTGGTTGTCTTGTTATCTAGCGTACACTGGGCACCAACCCCATCAGCGTCGCAGCACCTGCTCACGACGGAGACAGCTTCGTCTTGGACATGGCTACCTCTGCTGTCGCACTAGGAAAGGTACTATGGGGGAGGATCCATTCAGGAAGTACTGAAATATGACTAAACCAACAGGGCAAGACAATTACATCTAAAAGTGCTAGGATTTAATGCAGGATACGTTGTGTGTACGTGTGTGTTCGTGCGCGTGTGTGTATGTGTATGTGTGCGTGTATGTATATGTGCGTGTGTTTGTGTATGTGTGCGTGTATGTATGTATGTGTGTATGCGTGCGTGTGTGTGGGCGTACGTGCATGTGTGTGTGTGCATACGTGTGTGTGCGTGCGTGTGTGTGTGCGTGCGTGCGTGTGTACCTCCAGATTGAGCTTCATGATAGACGAGGGGAGATCATACCGGAAGGCTGGGGCTGTGACGCCCAGGGGAAGCTGAGCACAGACCCAGGAAAGGTGCTTGACGGAGGGGGACTGGTGCCTGTAGGGGGATGCGAGGCCACAGGTCAGACTCTGCTCATCTCTCTTGGAACTATGTTTAACTAGTGATTGGTACATGTACAAACACTATGTACATCGCCCTCCAAACCTGAGCTCAATTTCCAGTGTCATAGCAAAGCCACGTCAATTTGATATATGTGCGTAACCAAAATGTATCTGAGAGTAAAAAAAGCTGTTTCCAAAGCTGCGAAAACAAAATACAGACAAAGTCAATCGGTTTAAAGACTATCCAGATGGACCTGTATGACTGTTTGGCTGGCGTATGATTTCTCCCCCAGGTGGTTACAAGGGCTTTGGTCTGGGAATGATGGTTGAGGTGTTCTGCGGTATGCTGGCAGGTTCCCAGTACAGCAAGCACATTCGCACATGGAAGGTTACCGACCGAATAGCAGACCTGGTAGGTTTGGACAGGCTACAAGCTGGATCTTCGTTCGACTCCGTGGAGTCATTGTGAAGGGAAAGCTTCTTTCTTTGTTTCTGATTGTGTCTGTGGAAAGCATAAGACTAAGAGAATGTGAAAGTCAATGTATCCAGAGACACTCTAGTCTTCTGTATGTTGATACAGTTTTTTTTTTCTTTTCTAAAATTGAGTCACGCTATTTTCCAGTTCACACTAAGACAGGTGAAAGCTAACCAGGTTTGACCCTTGTTGCAGTTCATGTTTTTTTTGTCATGTTCCCTCAGGGTCAATGTTTTGTAGCGATAAACCCTGCAAACTTTGCTCCAGGGTTCAACAGTAGACTGTCTGATATGCTTTCTCTGCATCGAACACTGGAACCGGTGAGAAGGACATGCCAGATACATTTGTGGTTTCATGGTTATTTTGTATTGTATTTATAGATACTTAAAGATACTGTAAATGGTTGATTGCATTTCTCAGTCAACCAACAGCACAGCAGACTTCAAATCATTTAAATAAAATGTAATACTCATATATGGATGATATAAGACAACCAAATGTTGGTTTATAATAATTAGCCAAAAAATTCATTTATTTTGGTTTAAATCCAAATTAACTTCTAAGAAAGACAGTTTAACTTTTTTTAACAGTTTAACTAGAGCCCTCCTGTGAATGGCACTTTCTAATGTGATGTGGATGTTTGTTGTGAATAAGGCTGAGCCAGGCATGGTAGTGTTTGCCCCAGGGGACCCAGAGAGAATCAGCATCAGCAGGTGTGAAGAGCTAGGTGGGATCCCATACCACATTAACGTGGTCCGATTCATGGTACGGACACTCGGGTCTCTCCTCTCCCTCTCTCTTTCTCTCCTCACTCTACTCTACTCACACAACTCAATGGTGGTTCTAAGATGACGTAGACGTTGTTTTATGTTCAGAAATATGTTTCTTTTTCTCTCTGTTTTTCTAAGACAGCACTCATTTTATACTCCAACATCAGCACTGTTTAGATAACGATCCCTTCCCTACACATCCAGGTGTTTAGAAAACGCTACTAACTAAACTGCTTCCTTTTTTTCAGAATGACTGTGCAAAGAAAATCAAAGTGGAGCCACTTTTGCCGTGTGACAGACTCATCTCTGATACATAATCCGTCAAACAGGTTGTGGCAAACTGAACTTTGATTCAACATGAATACCATTTTAGAAAACAAGTAATCCATCTACTCATCCTCACAAACATTTATGCATCCACAGACCGTTTTCTTTGAGGACTAATAATGCTTAGACCCTTTTAGCATTAGTTTGTGTTTTGCGAAAGGGATATTATAAATTCTAGTGTTTATCTTTTTAAACAGCACAATTTTGAAAGACAGATTTCTGAAATAAAACTTTGTGCAATTTCATAGTGCACGTCATCCTACTGTAAGTGTATTATTCTCAAATAATATATGGACCTAAGTTAACAAATGTTTTAGAATATATGCAGACATTCATAAAATTGCTTTTCAAATCAACAAACACTCTCCTATGTTTTATTTCCTTTGCATTTACAGATATACAGGATATATCCTATTATAATCCCAATGCTCAGCAGATATGACATGGCAAGGACACTAGGTGGCGACACATGATTAGACAGATTATCGAGTTGCAGTGTTAAAGAGAGAGATAGAAAGGGGGGTATATTAAACTGCGTCTGTTGGACCTGCGGCTGGGGCTGGACACGTGAGCATGGTGATGCTGGAAATTCTCCTACACTTTAGTGATGGTGCAATGTTTAATAGTAGGAATAGATATTCATGATTGGTGGATCGGACGATTTATTTTCGTTAAGATTTGACCTCGTGGTGTTATTTTGTTGTCTTGATCTACATTTAGTTCAAAGTAATGATGATGTAAACACATAAGGTAAACCATTCGTCGAACCTTTGCTATGCATTTCACGTAGTGTTTTAATGTTTATGCACATTAAGTATTATGTATCACTTTAATGGAGATTCAGAGCGAAAGTACAAAATTGAGACGTCTGTCCTTATTCTATCCTAAAGCACTTGAAGAGAACATTCCCAACGCGCGAGAAAACGTTCTCCTGCCGTTCTACTGCTCGGAACATTCCAATTATAACTGAACAAAAAAGAAACAACAGTTTGTGTATATATGTTTGCGATTACCCTCCATAGAAAAACAGCCATTATTGTCTCTGTATGTTGCATTTCAGTCGAACTCGACCTAGCACGCTAAAGAGATTGAGAGAAAGAGACGGTGACCAGACGAGCCAGATGCTCCGAACCTCTAATTCCCGCAGAAAGCGCTCTGGCTCCGGGCCCTGGACGTACCATTTGCACTCAGCCTAGCAGAAACAAAAGGAAAGAAATCCAAAGATCAATGCCGCTCGAGTCGGAGGAGGCGAAAGGCCAATGTGTGGAAGGACGAGGTATGTGTGGAGATTAGGACAAGCCCTTTGAGAGTTAGAAGTGTGACAGCTAATGCAGCGACCATGGCCGAGGTGCCGTATCAAAGGGTTATGGGCTGATTCTGTGTGCCCATTAGGGGGACACGAAGCGGCCTGGTGCATGTGTGTTTGTGGGTGAGTGTGTGTGAGGGGTGCATGCGTGTGTGTTTGGGGGGGGGGGGGGGGGGGGGGGGGGGTTAATCTTCTTGTATGTTGGCTTTGGCCCCCAGTGTGCATTAGAGAGGTTCTTCTAAAGCAGAAAACAGGGGTGGAGGCCAGAGCCAGGTGTCCTTTGTGCCACAGAGGGGAAGGGATTGGCTGTGTGTGTGTGCACGTGTGTGTGTGCGTGTATGTGTTGGGGAGGGGGGGGCATAGGAAAAGGGGGGTGTATAAGGGGGATAGGGGGAAGGGTACTGCATGTGAGTGTGCAACGAAAGAGTGCGGAAAGTGTGCGATTTCCCACATCCAGCCTTGGGCCCAGGATGCTGAGCCTTGTGCTCACACAGGAAGCTTGGGTGAACAGGGTGCGAGCACAACCCAGACTCAGAGGGCTGTCAGAGGGCTGTCCGGGATGACCCCATGCACACATCCTCCAGGGCCTTCTGTCCCTCTGTCGTAGCCAGGCGCTCTTCAGAGAGACCACACACATCTCGCCACGGGGGGCTGACCACGGGTCCTAACGCCGGTGACGGCCACCAGGCCAGGTGTCACTGTCTTTGTGAGTGTCTGTTGGTGCAAATGGCACTCGCCGCAGCTGTCCTGCTTTGATACCTCGGATCATTGTTGTGACTTGTTTTGTACCCTTAAATACCCTTTTTTATCTGTCCACGGACCCAGCGACAAGCCCGTTCACGCTCTCTCTCTTCCAAATCGACATGTAAAAGACAGCGACGCGTTTTCCTATTTTGCCATATACTGTACGTATCGTTTTAGAAATCTGGAAAAGGTATATTTCATTCATTTAGCAGACGATTTCATCCAAAACCCCTCTAAAACGTTGCCACGCCATGGTCTGTTTATGAGACGTTCGCATTTGACCAAAATTCTCATTTCGCGGTGCATATAGCGAGCACGGTAAAGACCACCTATCAGCGTGCCCAACCTGTTGGTAAACATCTTGCAGGAAGAACCGCTTCAGTCCTGCCACCATCTAAGCAGGCTGCTCTCTGCCTCCGTTGATTGCAGTCTGTTCGGGGTGTCTCAGCCTTAACAGAGGTAACGACCCCTATCTTTGTGTTAGTGCAATCTTTTTAAGTGTGTGTGAAGTTCCAATCACACTCATGCAGCTGTTGTTCTGCTAAGTGGACTTTGATACCTTTATATTTTAATCAGGGTTATTTGATCACATCCTTTCTTTTCTAGTTTATTGGCCCTCTAGCTTATTTGCTCATGATTGCTCTCTCACATCCCCCCCTAATGCAGTTCACCTCCGTACTCCTTCGGCTTCAAAAACACTGGAATGCAAGGTTTGCGAAGCGCTTTGTCACCGACGACGCGTTCCTCTAAGAAGTCGCGTCCACCGTGGATCGTCCTCTTGTGCGTGCGCTCGATGACGCAGCCACGACAAGAGACTTGGACCGTTCGTCAAAGGCCACCAAGAAGCAGCGAGGTGAAAAGGGGGCCGTTTGTGTGTGTTGTCACCTGATTATGGTCGACGGCACTTCCAGGAGGTGCGGTCAGGATGTGGTCTTCACACCCCCGTGGCAAGGAGGTCCTCTGGGTAGGTGATGGAGTCCTGCTGGGTCCTGTTAGAAGGGGACACCGCTGAATGCTGGTTCACTCACATTGATCGATGGGTGGGCAAGGGTGGCTGTCGTCCTCATTTGAATGACAATACACCATATTTAACTATCTCTGTTAGAGAGTAGAAGAGCAGCTAAGTAGAAGATCAACATGTTAATAATAAATATTTACAGATGTGGAACGTGTATTTAGGGGTTAGAGGTATTTCGGATTCTACTTCTTCAGCCCCTGAGTTGCACCATAACTTATCTTTAGATAACTATCTTCATCTTTAGTGTCTTTGTGGCTCTTGTGATGAGGAATTGAACTCAATAGTAATTAAAAAAAATCAATTTGCTGTGAATGTTGTAAATCTATCGTAAATTCGGAGTGTTTTTGTTTTCCTAAATGAACACTTATTTTATGTGGAAAGAGTTGAACACATGAGTAATTTGAACGCATGATAATATTAGAGATCAAATTTAATCCAACTCTGAATCTGGATATCAGAAAAGGTCCTATATGATAATTATTCATTCATCATGAATGAGAGAAAAATACTTGTAATAGTAAGACAAGTTTTCTCTTCTGCGGAATTGCCAGTAAACATGCGAGCTTTCCAACTTTGCATCAATCTTTGAAACCTTTTGATCACTTAAGCTGAACCAAACAAAATGAAACTGAGAACCATCCCATTTTTGTTTGATTAGCAGAAGACCTGGTAATTATTAGCCATTTGTGTTTCTGTTGATGTCAACAGTACCCTTTGTTTAAAAAAATCCTACAACTTCATTATTAGTTGTATGGACTCATGGCCCAACCCCCTGAGGCACAAACACACACAAACACACACAAACACACACACAAACACACACAAACACACACACACATGCCAGCTGCCATGCAGGACATTTCTGATTGTGGACTTTGAGCGCGTGGGGCGACAGGTGACAGGATGAGAGCACACATCACCTTTTTCAGGAGTCCCTGATTGTTTAGGAGCCCCTCCCCTCACACACACTCACACATACACACACAAACACAAACACACACACACACACGCACAAACACACACATACACACACACATACACACACAAACACACATACACACACCCATACACACACACACATGCCCACATACACTGACACACACACACACACACACATGCACTCATACACACACTCACACCCACACACACCCACATACACCCACACACACCCACCCACACACACATACATTTACACACACACACATACACTCACACACACACTACCCCAGATAAACATAATGTAATACTGAGTGTGACAAATGCAGGGCTCATCAGGGAGTGTACGCAACGCCCATGACATCACCCATGACATCAGCGCAAGACTGGGTGAAAGTTAATGAATAACACCTAGCAATAGATTCTGAAGAAAGATTGTTGTGTTCTGTGTGTGAGACAGATTGTATGTGTAGAAAGTTATTGCAAGGTCAAGGTAATAAGCAGGAGGATTGCCTGAAGAAGTTCAGAGAAGCACATCACAACTAGATATTGTGTCATGCAAAGTTAAAAGGGGATGTTGCCTATGTTGGAAGCCTGAGCCAGCTATGTGTTTGGTCTGTGGGGTCGGACTGAATAATTTAGTGCACACAGTGATGCGTGCAGCCATAGCCCCACCCCCCCCCCCCCCGTTTATCCAATCATGCCCCCCCCCCCCCCCCTGCTCCTCCCCATAGCCACTGCTGCGTGAGAGAGCTGGACAGCTGGTGCTATGTCCGTCTGGGTGGCTGGGAAAGACCCTGCTTCGGTGGACTCAGGAGGGTCTTACATATGCTCCACTGCCCTGCAGCCACCATCAGCTGGGAGCGGGTGGGGGTGGGCGGTGTAGAGGGGGAGGACAGCTGGTCAGTGCCGCCGGGGCTTTTGCTTCACGCTGACCTCGCGCAGGAAATGACATCACTGTGGTGACAGAGCAGAGGGAAGCCCCCGTGCAGCTAGCATCACACACCACAGTGGAGGCAGAAGGCTACAAGAAAGCATTTTTCGTAAGAAGATTTTGCGAAGACAACCGATGACGCTGGAACAGATAAGTGACCAATCAGCAGATGAAGACAAGACTAAACAATGCTGTCTTAGTTTAATACGCTGCAACACTGATTTAGATGAGACTTTCAGCCAACTCTCAAAGCTTTAAAACATCCACAAAAATGAACGTTTTGCGCCTACGGAGATCCCGAATAATGCAGACAGAAGAATTGTAATGAAATCCCTGTGGCTGATGTGCTGGTAGCAAGTAATGGTGATTATATGCCTGTAAAGGTTTACTATTCGTCAGCGAAACGAGGCTCCATTGAGCACAACTTGGGCGAAGCGTTTCATGTAGGAATAACCAGCCATTTCAGGCTCTTGTGTTAATTAAAAGTAGGCCTGGGGGGCGGTTGGGGGGGGGTTGGAATGGGGCTATCGAGGGCAGGGAGGGGGAGGAGGAGGGGGGGGTTATCAGTTTAAACGAGCAGAAGTCGAGCGGGAGACAAAGAAAAAGAGGGTGGGGAGTCAAAGCCATGGTTCCTTTGTCCTCGCAAGTCAGCCTGTTCAAGTGGTGAAGGGGGGTTGGGGGGGATGGGGGTGGGGGGGCTCAACATGATCCCTGGCCAGGACGTTCTGATTAGATTCCACAGCCAGCCATGGTGACCGTCTCCATGGGAGAACGAACATTACCCTGCTCGATCACGTCCCAGGATGTTGTGAGATGGTTTGGTCTTTTGTGGTATAACCTACTACCTTTTTAGACCCTTTTTTATTTAAGCGATATGACTAATGGCTGAGATGAACGGCTTTCTCTCCCTCATTTCTCCCTCATTTCCTGAAACAACTGTTTGCAGAGAGAGAGAGGAGAAAGGGGGGAGCGGGGGGGACGGGGGGGGGGGGGGGGGGGGGGGGGAGGTTGTCAATCTGTCCATCTGCTGGGAAAATTAAGCGTGATCAGTTCATTCGTACTGTCACCCAGCTTCAGTTTCTGCTAAGTGGTTAAAGACATCTGCTCCAATGTAAAGGTCAGGCTAACTATTGACACACTAGTGACCTCACAAATTGCTTAAATGCTAATGAAGGTTAATCAGCCATTTTGATGTAGTTTAATTGCCTCAGGCCATTTTTTTCTCCCATTGATTAATTGATTATTCCCATAGTGCCACTGAGTAGGAAATAGCCCCTCTGTTGCTTGTGGGATTAAATAGAACAAAAGATGGCAGCTGAATGAGAGGAAGGCAGGGGCTTTGGGTAGCTGTTGTTATGTTTGCATTGTAAACCGTAAAATATGAAGCAAGCTGAGCATATTGTACAACGTCATGTTCCATATGGTTTTGACCGACTGGCTGCAAGAACTGAGCGGTGATGCACAGTCAAAACAAGTTCCTGGTTTTTTGAATTTCAAGTCAACAGATATGTAACTTTATTAGCAACTTCACAATGACTCATTAGTCTGGTGTTCTGGTGCCTGTTGCTCTATACTGTTTGAATCTAGTAAGCAAGTCATTGTAAAGGGCTTGAAAGCGTTTTGGAAACGTTTTGAAGTTGTACTTAAGTTGACATGCTGCGCTTCTCGAATATTGTCCAGTGCTTTTATCCGTTTCCAAAGATTTCACTTGGATGACCTTTTATCAGATGAACTTCTAAGCACACCTTTTAAATTGTAACGTAACACATGTTTTGCACAATGCCTACTGGGAAAAACCAACTCCAACTCTGAATTGAGGTTGTCAATAAACAGTTTTTCATTCATTGACGTGTGCAAAGTGTGCTTCCTTATCATTCAAAACGATAATACATGTTGATGGTTTATTTCTTGTTGGCACATTTCCTTCATCTCCAGCATGTTAGTTGTCATCCTTTACCGCATAATAATGACTTAACTCAGCGTTTACAAATGCTGTATCATCTTCCTGTCCTGAGATAGTCCCTGTCTAAACCAATTGTAGAAATCGCTGATGTAATCATTAGACGTGTTATTATTGATAAAGGTCTTCTTGGGATGTCAGCCCATTACAAGTTCATCCTGGGTTCTCCGAAAACCCCGTCGGTCAATACGTTTCATTTGATACGGTTAAGGCTGACGGCAGCCTTTTGCCGTGAGCAGGGTTACGCTGAGGTTCGCAAATCATGTGGTTTGGGTTAGATTGAGCGCAGGAGTTCGGGTTGCACTTTAATAGGATCAAACTCGTCAGCCTTTAGTTACAAGCATAATGCTTTCACAGCCAGTCTCACTTTTGGTCTCTTAAGCTTGACTCTGCTCTGTCCCCCCCCCCTCTGCCCCCCCCCCCCCAAAAAAAGCTTTGCTGTAATAGTTTACTATATATAGTTTAGCCTAATGCAGCTTTAAACTCAGATCACTTTTTAAAAACAATTCTTGCCACTTTCTTTCAATGACAGTATTGCCCAGTAGGGGGCAGTCTTGGCACAGTTGTTCTTCAACGTTGGTCATGTAACCTGGTAACTTGCACCGGTCTACGTCACTTTTCTCTTCTCCCTGAACCGTCCATGGTCTCCTTTCAATTCCAATACTCAGCCTCTTCTTAGCGCTAACGTTCATTCAGACCAAGCAATAAGAAGTGCACAGGTTTATAAGTAAGTAAGAAAAGGTTGTCAAACTGTGCCCCCTCCCCCCAAGATCATTCATAAGTATTAGCATTTGGTGCTTATGCTAAGAGTCTTTAGACCAGCCAGGTGTCCTTGGATGATTAAGCCTCCTTCAGAGGAACAGGAACACGCAGACACCCGTTAACCCACCACTACTTCAGCCCACCCCGCCTCACCAGAGCGCCCCAAACTAATACAAGCATTTCAGGTTACAGCCACGCCCATCTCCCATAGATCTTTGTCTGGCAGTTTGACAGTAGTGGCATAGTAGGAACAATGGCATGCCCACTCCGTCTGAACAGTGGCTGTTTGTTTTAGAGGGTTTGAGAGCAGTGCAGATGTAATGTGGGCCATTTCCTGTGTGTGTGTGTGTCTGATAACACACACAAACACACACACACATAAACACACACACACACCACCAGTGGGATGCAGTTGCCCTGAAGCTGCTGAATTGAGCGAATTAAGTGTTGTTCTTTTCGTGTCTTCTTGTGTAGAAGCCAGTGCTGTTATCTGTGGTGAGATAATTATACTGAGAGTTGGGGGAAGGGGTGCGAGGAGCTAAATGAAGTTTTCTGTCTGAAACGAACTGTTGACTGAGGGGAGGTTTGAGTGCTGAATGTGTTTTCACCAAAGATATGTCGTGTTCTTTTTCCCTCTCGTGTCCACATCATTTGTTTCCGTCTTCGGGTTCACTTTGTCTACGTTTGTCCGATCCGACCCACTTTCCCGTTTTTTTATCAGTGGTGAAGCTTCACCTTGTGTTCTCCTTTTCACAAGGAACGTCATAAAGGCCTTTGAAAGGTTTCCAACAGCTATCAACATCTGCGATTCAAATGTCACTGCTACTATCAGATCAGTGACAAAGACAACCCTTGTCCGGTCGAAACAATAAACCTTTTAAACGTGCGTCGAGTATCAAGGATCGCGTCCATTCATGAAAGTTATTATCTTTGATATCTGCAAAGAAGCAATCTCTTTATCAGCGAAGAAGCAATCTCTTGGCGAATCCGAACAAGGAATACTTTAAGGGTGTTGTGAATATAAACGTTCACACGTATCAATTCATCAGCTCCCATTTGGTCCACTTATTAAGTGGGGACATACAATCCCCACTCTTGAACACAAATCAACCTTTGTATCCCTCCTCTCCTTGCAGTCTTCTTAATCATACTTACTGTCATTCACACCCTCCATCGACACACACAGGAACATCCACCACGTATCAGGTGTCAGACTCTCCCCTAGACTCATGACTAATCTGAAGGTTTCGCAACATCCGCGTCATCCTCTTTGTTTTTCTAGACTACCCGCTAGATTTACTGATACAATCTCACTTTTCAAAGATACCTTAATGGCTTTTAGCGGACAGAAACACGACCTGGTGAACCACTTTGAGCAGCACCACTCATCTTTTCACATATTATTAGTAGTACGTGAACATGCTAATATGATTATAGTGACGAATTAACGGATTATCTATTGTGGCTTTCTGTTGACTCAAATCACATGTTTTCTTCGACGGCCACTGATGCGGCGTCGAGACAGGTGGTACATGGACAAAAGAAAGTTCATTTTCCGAGCAGGATTCTCCTTTGGGTTGGCTTAATCCATTCAGGCAACACATAAGTCATGCCTTACTCCCTGTGATTTTCTCTGTATACGATATCTCCTCCCCTCCAGACCCAAGCGTAGACTCACTTCACTCAATGAGCGATGTGGGTTCCAGTCCCAACCCCCCCCCCCCAAAATGAAACGAAATAACTTTGGATAAGAATGAAGTGAAGAAATGATCCACCATTGAAACTGAAGGAAAACACTATGGAGGATGTGGTGGTTTGAGCTGATGGGCTCCTCCAGGCTGCTTTGCCTGACTTCCTGCTTCGAAGTTGATCATTTAAACGTTGTTGCCGTGCGTCCTGTTAGAAAGGCAGCCTCTTGAAATGTTTATTGGTACTTGATGCATCTGGAGTAATGCAGTTGATGTAAAGACGTATTCAAGTGGAAAACATAGCGGGGCAAAATCTACATGATTTTTTTTACGACGACAGGCAGATACAATGTGTCAAAGAATGTTCTTTAGGACTGGAAAAACACTGCTTGGGTTAAGTCCCGGTTCTTGGCGCTGTCTGTTGATTGGTTGAACCAGGGGTCTGGAGAACACCGTGTGAGCACATGCATCCATAATGATGTGTCAACGCTGCAAGCAGGTGGTGGGTGTTTTGTGAAACACCTCTCGATGAAGGTTGAACAGGGTTTAGTGTGTTTCAAAGATACTGAGACATCCTTGCCAAAGCAGATGCATCGGTTCATGATGAGTGGACTGTCTTTCAGCAGTGACTCGTTTAGCAAGGCTAGGACCGTTCAGGAATGGTTCCATACATTTACATTTTGAAGCAATGATCAGTCATCCGATAATCTATTTAGCTGTGGGATGAGATAAAATGAACTATTCAGAGTAGTGATACCAGCCAAGAAGAGAAAGAATTTTGGGGAAATGATTTCCTTTTTGGCCGTTTGCACCAGCAGGTAAGCTACACTGTCTCGACAGAGTCGCATGCAGTCCTGCCAATGACTCATCCTGTAGCCTTGAGAAGCCATGCCATGACTTCCAATGGACTTCTTAAGAGATACACTGGGCATGACATCACCTCGATCGAGTGTGGGTGTCTGGAGGGGGTGGGGAATGTGTGACTGTGTGTGTGTTTGTGTGTTCATGGTCGTGATTCACATCGAGGGCCGAGGGCAATAAACACTGACTCACACGAGCAGTAGACTTTCCAGACACTGGGCTGTCTTTTCCCGCCAAAACCTGTTTTTCCCTCCCCTGTCCACTCTCCCCTCTCTCCACCTCTCCCCCTCCCTCCCTCCCTCCCTACCTCCTTCCCTCCCTCTCCTTCTCTGGCTCCATCCCCCCCTCCTCTCCCCTCCCCTGTCCACTCCCCCCCCTCTCTCCTTCCCTCCCTCTCCTTCTCTGGCTCATCCCCCCCTCTCTCCCCTCCCCGTCCAACTCCCCCCCTCTCCATCCCCCTCCCTCCCCTCCCCCACTCCCCCCCCCTCATTCCCCCCCTCTCCTTCTCTGGCTCCATCCCCTCCCCCACTCTTGGTAACTGTGTCCTCACTGCTCTTTCTATCTCCTCCCACCTTTGACCCTGTGCTGTTGACTTAAGAGAGCTGACGAAACCACAAAGTACTGCTCACGCCTCTGGCAGAAATATCTTTACGAGGGGAGGGGAGAGGTGAGAAATGCTGTACATACACTTACCAGATGGCAAATATCTGTGACTTCTAGGACACACCTACAAACAATGATGCCAGGACACAGAGCAAACCTCCAAACACACTTCACACAAACTCTCACCCCCGAACAGCGATGACACGGGCTGTGTGCAGAGTCTGCGCGCACGCACACAAAACTTGTTTCAGAATTCCACTGAATAATGTTGACCCTCTTGGAGCATGATGTGTGTTATGATGTCAGGAGCGTCTTTGAATTGATTCATAATGCCCACATGGGCTGACTGATGGCTGGCACAAGACAAAACCAGCCTTTATCCAGCCTGGGCTCAGCTTTGTGAAGCTCCCATTGCTGGCACGTGGAGCACTGTGGTAATACTACGGTATTCTGCTCTGGTCGTTTGTATCTACGAGTCGCTCCAAGGAGCGGCTGAGGGGGGCTGGAGGGAAACACGCTTGTTGCTCGGGCAGTGAGACGCTGAACAAACAAAGGAAGGCAGAGGTGAAGTGCAGGAGAGGGAAGGAGGGTGGAGGGAAAGGAGGAAGGGCGAAGCAGTAAAATGAGAAGTGGAGGAAAGCAACGAAAAACAAAAATCAAGGTAAAGTGGAAAGACAGAGTGTGAGACTGGGAACTATGGAGGGGCGGGGCAGGCGGGGCGGGGAGGGGGCAGGGGCGGGGGGAGGTGGGGGGGCATCAGGAGATCCTCCTCTGCCATTCTTTGGTCTCCTTCAGACAAAGAGTCATTGTCCCCGCAGGCTCTGCGCACGTCAACAGTCGCTCTGACTGACAGGCGGCTCGGAAACCTCAGGAGTTTGGAATGACAGCTCGGTTTCACCGAACCCTCGCTGAGGGAGACAATCACACAATTAGTGGATTTGATGGAGAAGGAGTTACGAAAGTGCCCCGAAAGTAGCTGGTGCGGAAATCAAAACTCTTGCAACCTTTTTTTGGGGGAGTTGAGGAAGTTTTTCGAGCCCCGTTTAATGCTTGAATGTCACACCCACTCATTATGGATCTCGGTTTTAGATCTCAATGGCTCGAACAGAACTGTGGCCTCTGAAACATTTGAATGTTAACGTTGTACAGCACCTGTTGCCCCCTGACTGTGTTTAATTGTTCAATTAAATCTTATGATTTGATCATGTCATCGTCAGTGACGGTGGTGCATTGTGGGTAATTTCTCTTTCGGCTCATTCAGAGCCAAAGTAAATCGGTTAAGTGCATAACTGTGTCGACCTGTAGGTGTTGTTGATGCGTCGGTGTATTGTAGTCAGGGTAGAGCGTGTGTTCCTGAAGATATGCACATGTGCGTTGACACATCTGTGTGTTAAAGTGACAGTAATCCAGCCCCCGGCCCCACCCATGTATCCCAACATCATCACTAAGAAAGCTGACCTCAGATGGCAATTTCACACCTCTTTTTTTGTCCCCCACTTCCTGGCCAACGTCTCCCCCGTGTCCCCGTGTCCCCAAGCGGTCACCTGGTCGGCAGCCGTCTACCAGGCCGCCGGCGGCCTTTGTGCAGGTGACAGTTGAAACTGTGCTGCCTGCTCTCTAAGACGAGCCAGCAGGAAACGCCTTCGGAGGAAGATCGGAGGTGAAATGGAAAGAAAAGGAGAGAGAGAGCAAAGCTGCACTTTGATAAAGATATTCAACACCGTCAGTGAGGGACCCTGAAGCTCGTCTCTCTTTGAAGGGATTTGGAACCAAAAGGTGACCCCAGCAGCCAGCTGAAGGCAAACATCTGAGGACAGAGGAAACCAGAGAGACCAGAGAGACCAGAGAGAGAGACAGAAGGCTGTGTAGGGAGGGCAACAAAAAAAGAGAGAGATGAATTTAGAAATGAAGCACCACATGACTCTAATCCTGAGGGTATACAGACCCAGACCTCAACAGAGGACAGAAATTGTGCAAGCTTTCATGAGGTAAACGTGCTTAGTTTGTGCCTGCTCAATCAATTTTCAGTGTCAGCTTTGCCTGTACAGAAACACGATCTAGTCAACAGTTTACGATTCAAAATGTCCCAATGCAAGCAAATAAAACAAAGAAAAAATCTGATTCTATGGTATTTGATCAAACTCTAGTGCTAGAATGTAAGTCCATGTGTCTGTCATTGTAGAACGGTCTACACTGTGAGTCTGTGTCTGTCATTGTAGAACGGTCTACACTGTGAATCTGTGTGTCTGTCATTGTACAACGGTCTACACTGTGAGTCTGTGTGTCTGTCATTGTAGAACGGTCTACACTGTGAATCTGTGTGTGTCATTGTAGACGTGTCTACACTGTGAGTCTGTGTGTCTGTCATTGTCGAACGGTCTACAGTGTAAGTCCATGTGTCTGTCATTGTAGAACGGTCTACATTATGAGTCTGTGTGTCTGTCATTGTAGAACGGTCTACACTGTGAGTCCGTGTGTCTGTGTTTGTAGACGTGTCTACACTGTGAGTCTGTGTCTGTCGTTGTAGACGTGTCTACACTGTAAGTCTGTGTGTCTGTGTTTGTAGACGTGTCTACACTGTGAGTCTGTGCAGGCCAAGTAGCATCAATACTCAATAAAACAAGCTCTGCTCTCTGTGTGTGCGAGCAGTGAATTCCCCCTACGGGCAGACCTGGTATAAAATCCGTCAGTCTCCAGTCACTACAGAGCCATAGAACATGGGTATTGTCCCCACGCAGCAACCCAGTCTCCTCCATATTCATACAACTGGGGCGGAATTTAACAACGTAGGCTTTGGAGAATTGCCTTACATTGGAAAAATGTCTAGTTTATTGTCTAGTGTCATGCGTGAACAATGTCTTCCCTCTTTGGGGTCTGGAGGAGGTTTTCATTGGGCACCTTTGTGCATGTGTGCATGTGTGCATGTGTGCATGTGTGCGCAAGTGAGTGCATGTGTATGCATGGGAATCGTGCTCACTATGATATAAACGATCGTGCAGGATGGCAAGGCCTGAACAAGGGACTTGACTCTTTTTATGTTGATTGCATTTAATAGGTCAGACACACAGCTGCCATTTTGGATTTTCAGAAGGTTGGACTTTTAGATTCTTGAATTAAGTAGCCAAGTATCAAGCGATGGATGAAACAATAAACAAGCTATTGATGCTTTGCTAACTTTTTAAATATTCCTACTGGCAACACTTTGGAATTGGTCTGACTTCAGAATCAAATGTCAACTGAAAAAAACACACTTTCTCATACAAGGCTAAGGGGAAACGTCTTTGTACCTGGAACAAGGCAGCATTGCAAAACTTGTTTTAGCCGATTGGAAGAGATGAAAAGTGGCATTTATTCGTGTACCATTCAACAAAGATGACAGGCCCAAACAAAGTGAAGAATGACACGCGAAAACATACAAAAGAACACGAAGAAAATGCGACCGAGTGACATTAGAAACAAGTTCTGAGAAGACAAGAGAGATGTTTTTCAGCGTTAACCTCATTGCAATACAACAACACATTTAATGCCTAACTTGTGGTTTAATACCTAACTTGTCATTAAAGCCAATGTATGAACCTAAATCAAATAACGAATGAAAGGAATCTGACTTGTCCACAATACCTTTCCCTAACTGCAGAGAGGCAGATTATTTCGTAGATAACCCCCTGTTAAGTAACCTAATTTAAATGACCCTGTGTCCATTGTGATTTCTAAATTCTATCACGGTGTAGCTAATGGGGTGGACAAGATAAGATTTGTAACCTTCCACAGAGAACTGTTTAACATATTTGTATTGTGCACCATAGTGTCCTGGCTCCAGCAATTCTGGCTGACCGCAGTCACAAGGCAAATCCTGGTCTGGCAGGAGACAGAGTGGTGTCGTATTACAGGGCCCGGAGAACAATGGAAACCCGCCTGAGTCAGCACAATCTCTCGTTCTGTCTCTCTTTTTGTTTCCTCGCTTTCCCTCCACAGCTCGCCAACCAATCACAGCTCGTTCAGTTTGGCAACGCGCAAATACTCACACACACACGATCTTTGGTCCGTCGTTTTTTTTTATGAGCGCGAGCAGGGGAATGTATCAAACACAGCTATGCTCTTATCTCCCTCTGTCTCGCTCTTTATCTGTCTCTCTATCTCCGTCTGTCCGTCTCTCTCACTCCCTCTCTTTCTCTCTCTTACTCTGCAGCGATAAAACGTGCAGCGCAAACACGAAAAGTGGACGATAAACGATCGAATCCGAACTGAATAAATCCCTCGCGTCTTCCTCTCCAGGCAGCAAAACAACAACAGGCGCGCACACAAACATCGTGCCCACACCAAGACTTCCTGTCAAGAGTGTTTGTCCTGCTGATTTCCTGCTTTAGGTGACTCTCCTCACTTATCAGTCCACCCTCTGGTCTAGCAGAAGAGGCGCCCTATAGTGTGTGACAGTTATAATGGGCCCCTTTGGTGTTCGGTGATTTGTGTATCAGACTGGCATAAACACTGTGGGGAGGAAGGAATCTGGGACACTGGAATCACAGGAGCCCAAGTCATGCTGGTTGTTCAACTTTTGACTTTGCTTTGACAAGCTTTGCTCAAACGATGCCTGCCAACTATTACAAAATGCAATTACACACATTTTCAGAGTTTACGGGATTCGCCAGGGTTGAACGAACGATCGCTTTACTGAACAGGCGATAGCAAATAAAGACAAAGAACATTCACCTTCCGTTGATTTCTATGAACGTTCCTCAAAACTGGCTTTTGATGAAAAATCAAGTCTATCAATCCGAACCTCAAACTCATCCATGCTAGCAGGCAGAGACTGAAGCACAAAGAAGCTGTTTTCAAACAATACCTTCAGTCATAAATCTCCAACCACCGGGGGGCCAATGACAACTGTTCTCCACGAGGAGACACCTGTTTGCCTAACGATAAATGATTGGATCAGTCACTTGCCCAATGATACTCTGTTCAAACACTGGCTTTGATAGTAGGAAGAGCAGCAAACAACATGAGACAGACGACCACGGCCCTTGTTTGTCAAGGGATCGTTTCAGCTTGGCTACTGTGTCAACGGATCTGAATGTCTGAGAGTAGATTAGGAGAGGAGATATGTTTGGTATGCAAAGGAACTCTTGTGAGGGGTTTCAAGACAAATCGCGCCACAAAAGCGAAAATGTCAAAACGGCTTGATAGAAGATGCTAGAACGTATCCACCGAAATCAATCTCTAGCTCAGCCGTGAAAGCTGGAGAGGAACGGTTGACCAACACCGTCCTTACAAGTGGTCTCGTGTTCGTAAATGAGTCTCCGGTCAGAAATACAACGTGGGCTTTCAGACTCTGAAGGTGTGGCAGCACCTACTCGTGTTTCAGGATTCGAAGGCTCCGTGAAACGTACTTAATGCCTGCTAATCCAGTCCCACGGACGAGCTGATCCACATTATGTACTCTTATCACGAGAGCTCACAATGTGGCGGCAATGAATACCGTGGAACCCTTGTCACAACAAGGAAGCAAAGTGTTTGACTTGTTAGTCGGAGAAGAAAAGTGAAAAGCTACCAAGAAGACAGAAGGACTGAATACCCCTTCCCCTCCCCCCTCTCCCCCTCCCTCCCTCCCCCTCCCCCCTCTCTCTCTCCCGCGGCAACACCGCGCGCACAAGCAAAGCAGAGCTCTTCCAGCGTGTGCTTGCGGGTGGATCGAGCGCACGCTGGGAGCTTTGAGGGGATGTGTGTTTTTAACACACTCTTTCTCAGCCTGGTGCCACGTTCTACATCCCCACACCACAGTTCTAACCCAACAAGGACCGCTACCCGTACGCAGGCGCACAGACGAGTCCACGACACAAGTTACATTAACCACCGTGCAGCAACACACAGGGAGTGCGCGTGGTAACTACTTTGTAGATGCACAGGAATGTCTGAAAAGGGCTCGAGGTATACGTTGTTCTAAGAGTAGGTATATAGAGTATATATGATATATAGTGTTAAAGTGGGTGGATGATACAAAGGGGCAGTGAAAGGCGTAGTCATTTACCCCTGGAAAGATTGAACCCCCATATCACGTTTCACTTGTGTAACAACTTCTACAGCTACGCTGTTTTAAAGCGTAGCAGTGCAGCCGTTCTTACAGAGAGTTCCTATTAAACGGTTACCACAGGTATTGGCTATGTAGTGGCACGGTGGTCAATGTTATCTTCACGTCAAGTGTTGCCGAAAGGTTTCATGAAAGAAACAGCAGGAAAAAGCTAGCTGATAATAGCAGACACATGTTTCATTTCCCTCACTTTTCAAGTAAGAAACGATACTGTTGAGCGTGATGGTGACTGCATAGCTGGGTTTGTCTCCAGTGTTTCGCGCGCATGTTTATTTTCAATGTACACGGCGGTTTCAATGCCTGAGTCGCACCTCAGGAGTGTGTCAGGGAAGCAAGTCCGAGTTAGCAGGTTTTGTCCACGATTTCCCCCTCGTTTCGCTGTGTGCAAGCTTCTGGTTGGGGGTGTTTCCTCTCACTCCGTGTTTGTGGATGTGCTTGTGTGCCAAGCTTAGGGCAGCATAGTACACACTAAGTACACGTTGACCAACATCCCCCCAGAACAGACCCTGCAGTGTGTGCTTACAGGAAGTGAGTGTGTGTGCGTGTGCGTGTCCAACTGAGAGTTTGCACAGGTGTGCAGGGGCGTGTTTGTAGTCTGTCTACAAGCCTGACCTCTTGCTTCACGCTGAAGGATACTTCCTCTGTCGACCCAACACTTGCACTGACAGTAGGCACTTGTGCCGTGAGCCGTGTCGAATGCTTGGAGCCTTTGAAGGCTTTTTTTTTTCTCTTTTTTTTGGGGGCGTTTTCTTTTTGCGCGAAAATATATGTCAAGTTCAGGATCGCTGAGCACACAGTACCACGAAGAGCGAGTGGCCCCGTTCGACTCCGAAACGCGGCCGCCTCAGCCGCGAGCGCCGTCGCTCTGCGCTCGGCGCCGGCGCCGCCGTAAAGCGCGCGGGCTTCGATCGGTGCCGTTTAAAAAACCTCCCGGCCTTCAAGCCTCCTTGGACTCTGGCTGAAGTCAAGCGTCGCAATCTCAGCCCTGTGTTTTATCAGAGCTCAGAAAGCAGCTCGTTGTCCTGGCACCCAGGTGGTGTTGTTGTGTTAGGAGGCCAAATTGACTGACAATGTGTCTGGACAATAAGACGCACCGCCAGCTGGCAGGCCACACACACGCGCTTGCACAGGACTGCTGGGTGGTCATTTCGGAGTCGCAGGGGTAATTAGTCCTGTTTGTGAGTGTCTGCTTGTGGACATGCACAGATACACGTGTTTGAGGTCATCTTTTATGTCCGGGATTGTTTCTTTGGACGTCTGTCTTGCTCGGAGAAAGCGGGTCATGGTTTTCGGTTCAAGAAATACAAACTTCGGCTTTGCGGAATCGCGTTGCTGTATTTAAATCGGTCTTAAGAATACAAGTTTGGGATTTTACCTTGAGGGATGCGCTAGTGGAAGTGAATCTGCATACTACCTGAAAGGAGTGTGTCACATAGAGTCTGTGCCATACCAGAGGGGCCTGAGCACAATTCTGTCTCTGTCTCTCTCACTCTCTCTCCTCGCTCTCTCTCTCTCTCTCTCACTCTCTCTCTCTCTCACTCTCTCTCTCTCTCTCTCTCTCACTCTCTCTCCTCGCTCTCTCTATTTTCTCTCTCTCTCTTTCCTCCCTTTCCTGCCAACTTTCCCTCAGCAGACTAACAAGCAGCACGTGAACAGAGCCATGCATTCTCATCGCAACACAGAGCATAACAGCCTTTCAACGTACGCGGCTATTAAATCGCCACCTCTTGAGCCCCCGTCTGAAACGGCACGAAGGCAAACGCATCGCGTTGTTTTCGTTACTGAAGCGCCGGCGTTACCTCAGACACCAACGCCAGTTAACGTCTCCGTCTCAGAATGTGGCAGATCAAGGCCCCCTTGTCGCCCGAGCAAACGTCACGTGTCTGTGGCCGGGGGGGGGCCGTCTGTGAGATTGGAGCGGGGGAGGGGAGCGTGGGTGGGGTGGGTCGTGGTGGGGTCGGGTGGGTGGATGGAGTTATGGTGGGAGAGGGGGGTGGTGTGGTGGGGTGTGGTGGAGCGAAGGGCATCGTGGGCCTCTCAGGTCAATACCAGGAAGTGTCTTTGTAGAGCGTGGGTGTGGTGTGGGGGGGTGGGGAGGGGAGGTGGGTGGGTAGGGTGTGGTGGAGTGGAGTGGAGTGGGGAGGGAAATGTGGGTGGGGTGTAGTAGAGTGGGGTGGGGAGGGAAGGTGGGTGGGTAGGGTGTGGTAGAGTGGGGTGGGGAGGGAGGGTGGTGGGTGGGGTGTGGTGGAGTGGGGTGGGTGGTGGGTGGGGTGTGGTGGGGAGGGGAGTGAGGGTGGGTGGGTGGGGGGTGGGGGTGTGTGGTGGAGTGGGGTGGGTGGGTGTGTGGGGTGTGTGGTGGAGCCTCGTCCATCATGGGCCTCTCAGGTCAACAGCAGGAGTGTCTTTGTAGAGGGTCTTGTCTATATTTACATTAGGAGTAGTGGTGGCCTCACTGAGACAGCAGGATCAAATGAGTCCGTGTGAGTGTCAGTGAATCTTACAGTAGTTTGATTAGTCGCTGGGCAAAGATCGAATGGAGAAACGGGTCAGATGTGTCCCCAAGCCAGGCACGTTGGGTTCGACTTCACCCAATCAAATGCGGTTCCCATTCATACAGGATGTAATAAGGCTTGTAGTCTCCCAGCATCAAAAGTTGGAGAGTATTGGTATCACAACACCTTGGGAACCACAGCTGTCCTTCGCATCTCTCCTTGTCACAAAAGCGCCACCGACGGTGGGAACAATGTATTTTGAAGGGTGTTGTTCTCCCATTATTTCTCGTTTCCTATGGGTGTGTGGGGGAATGCTGCTTACCTGCCGGCTTGGGCACAAAGAGTGAGGGTGGATGGGTTACTCTATTCTCAGGTCAACGCGCTGAGATTGTGTGCGTGTGAATGCGTGCGAGAGTATTCTGTCTGGGTGACACAGTTCCATACACCATATGGTCGTCAACGTCAAGGCTTCAGTGCCTGTTTGAAAGCCTCCTAAGTGGTAGCAGTTGTGGCATCAAAGTGGGGACCAACTTCCTTTTAACGCTCGCAATGTTGGAATCGTGAGTTCGACACGCGGGGGTCTGTACACTGATGTGCCCACCAACAGTGTATGCGGGTGCGTTCAGGCACTTAGAGATTTGCTTGTCTCCTGCATGCGAATGATCCCAGTGTTAGACTCTGTTAGACTGTCTGTCTCTGTCTGTCTCTCTCTGGGCCTCTGTGTCTCTCTCTGTCTCTCTCTCACTGTCTCTCTCTGGGTTTCTGTGTCTCTCTCTGTCTCTCTCTCTGTCTGTCTCTCTCTGGGTCTCTGGGTCTCTCTCTGTCTCTCTCTGTCTGTCTCGATCTCTCTTTGTCTCTGTCTGTCTCTCTCTGGGTCTCTGCGTCTCTCTCTGTCTCTCTCTGTCTCTCTCTATGTCTGTCTTGGTCTCTCTCTCTGTCCGTCTCTCCTTGTATTTTTGTCTGTCTCTCTGTGTCTCTGTCTATGTCTCTCTCTGTCTTTGTCTCTCTGTGTCTCTCTCTCTGTGTCTCTGGCTCTGTCTCTGTCTCTCTGTGTCTCTCTCTGTCTGTCTCTCTCTCCCTTTGTGTGTGTCTCTCGGTCTCTCTCTCTCTCTCTGTCTCTGTTTCCTAGTCTCTTCATAAACAGTCCAACGTGTTTGAGAACGTTGAAGGGATGTGTCCCTGTGGAGCTGACCTCACCGTTGCCTGTGGGAAATCATTTGTCTCGCGCCCCCTTTCTCTACATCTCTATACAGGGGGATGCATTAACCTATGTAACACTAACGCGCTTCTTAGATTTCACCATTTACCAGTCCTATGAGATTATATCCAACTTTCACAGGACTCCAGATAATGCCCCTTTCTTCCAAACCAATGGAAAGGATACAGCTGCTTATTTGGGAGTGCGCGTTTATATATCTACACTGCAGATTGTGATTGTATAAAAAAACCTAGAAATCAATCTCAGAAAGAGATTGATTTGAGGTGGACAGGACTCACTCATTCCTTCCAAAATGCAAGAAGTCATTTACACACACGCACACACACACACACACGTGCACACACACACACACACACACACTCTCACACTCACTAACACACTCACTCACTCACTCCCTCACTCACTCCCTCACTCACACACTCCCTCACTCACACACACACACTCACTCACACACTCACTCACTCACTCACTCCCTCACTCACTCACTCCCTCACTCTCTCACTCACACACTCCCTCATTCCCTCACTCACTCACTCCCTCACTCCCTCACTCACACACTCTCTCACTCACACACTCCCTCATTCCCTCACTCACACACTCCCTCACTCCCTCACTCACACACTCACTCACTCACACACTCCCTCACTCACCACACACTCACTCACACACTCACTCACTCACCTCCTCACTCCTCACTCACTCACACACTCCCTCACACACTCCTCCACTCCATTACTATCTCACTCACACACTCACGCACTCACTCACTCCCTCACTCACTCACTCACTCACTCCCTCACTCTCTCACTCACACACTCCCTCATTCCCCTCTCCACTCACTCACTCCTCACTCCTCCCTCACCCTCACTCCCTCACTCTCTCACTCACAAACACTCCCTCCATTCCCTCACTCACTCACTCCCTCACTTCTCCCCTCCTCCCCCTCTCTTTTCAGCCCCAAAACGTCAACACCCCCCTATACGTCTTTTTCAGCCAAAAAAGTCATACTAACCCTATGTATTTATTTCAAAAAGTCGTACCCCCCTTAAGTCTTTAGCCCAAAACATCATATCCCCTCGTCTTTTTCAGGCCAAAAAAACGTCCTGTTAACCCCTTATGTGTTTTCTCCTCAAAACATCATACTTACCCCTTATCCTGCTCTCTCTCCTCACTCCCTCACTCCCTCACTCCCTCACTCCCTCGCTGACTCCCTCACGTGCTCATTCCCCCAGAAAAGCCACGAACCTCTGACACTCTATCCAAATGCACTCAAAGACTTGGACTTTGTCGCTGGCGCTGAAAGACACCAGGGTGTCCCTAAAAGACACCCGAGCCAGAAGGACACTGGATACCCCAGGGGTCCCAGCAGAGCCGGCCTCCCTCTCAGCAGAACAATGGAGCAGTCGCACCAAATCCTGTTTGCCCGAGGTGGAGAATATAGGGGAGCTTCGTGTATAGAAGTAGCCAGCAGAGACGGATGTTCAGCATCCTGCTTTTTTCTTTCGGAGGGGGATTATGTAAAGGTGGACGAGAGAGAGAGAGAGAGAGAGAGAGGGAGAGAGATAGACAGAGAGAGAGAGAGGGAGAGAGGAGCAGGGCAAATGACAATGCAACCCGCGATACTTTCATCTGCCAGTGACATCATCCTTTGACATGGTGCCCGGTGTCGCCCGAAAACATGTCAGTATTGGATTCCGAGCGAGATGAATGCGTTTGTGTGCGCGTGTGCATGCGTTCGAGTGCGTGTTTCCCCTCGGAGACGGGCTGTATCGGAATACACGCGGCTGCGTTGGTGTGCGGCCCGCTAACACGTGTGTGTGTGTGTGTGTCCTTGATAGCGCAAGGTATCACTGACCCACGGTGATGCCTTTGTCTTTTCCTTTCTCTCTCTTGTCCCCTCCTCCCAGCCCTGCGATGTCAACACTGTTCTTTGCTGTCTTCAATGTGCTCTGCCTACCTGCCTGTTGGTGTTACCTGAGGTCCTTATGAGTCTCCACTGACAGTGACAGAATGACATCATAGGGACAGTTGACTGGTGAGGTGCTTGAGGGAATGCTAACAGGTGTAAATACATCGTAAACCGTATCGCAAATACGCAGTGTCATAAAATATGTACTTTTAAAATCGAATTGACACCACATCCCATTAAACACACTTTTTGAGATGTTTTTCGAGAACCCCACAGCATACGCCTTGACGTTGAAAGCAAAGAGTTTTTGGAGGAAAATCGAACTGGGGAGACAAATCTTGTTCAGTGCGTTGAGAAGCTTGCATTCACGTGACCACAAATGCAAAGCAACGTTGACCGTTGGATTGACTTCCCACCTACGGTGGCACCGATTAGCATCTGAAGATTTAGCGTGTTTGTGCTAACAACAAAAAAACCCCTACCGCTGTGTGAACCCACCTGCGATTTGCCTGTTTGTTACAGAATCAAATTTTCCCGAAAATGAACTTTTCTCTTTTCTGGTCCTTCTCCCTCTCTCTGTCAAGCCCTCACACTGTCTCACCCTGTCTCGCTTTCATTTCCTCTTTCCTTGTCGCCCTCTTGTTTATTCTTTCTCTGTCTCTTCTCTCTCCCTGGCTTTCTCAGTCTTTCTTGCGGTCTCTCTCTCTCTGTCCTGTGGATGAACTCTTGCCTGTCTCCCAGCTCCTCCCACCTGGGCAGCCCATAAGGATCACAGAAAGTC
>BROE01000003.1:4105068-4159978 GCA_036571765.1 Plecoglossus altivelis
CAGTTTTGCAAGTGTTGCTAGTGTTCGTAACGCCTCCCACCTTCCTACTTCGGACGTGTTATTTTATCATCTTAGAGCGAGGCAACTTTGTTTGTCATGGTAGGTTAGTTGGTACATCAAACATACTTACTTAAAGGCACACACACATACACGCATAAACACACACACACAGGACACATGCCGAACACAACCCAACCAGAACAACACGAATCTGCTTGGGAATTCTGGCGTCCTTTTTCTCTCCCGTTCTTTGGTTTGCAGTGCAGAAAAGACTAATGGGAGAGATTAAGAGACACGCACAGTCTGGGTAGTAGGAAGTTCTCCTAGCTGAAATCACAAAGACCCAACTTTGGTGTGTCTCTGTATTGTCTCACTAGCGAGGAAGCATCGCACTTTCAACACTCCCATTTTACTCCGCTTCCTTTCAGTTGTCTACAAGGTGAAAGTGGTCCGTGTGTGTGGGTGCATGTATGTGTATGGGTGTGTGTGTGTGTGTGCATGTGTGTGTATGGGTGTGTGTGTGCATGTGTGTGTATGGGTGTGTGTGTGTGCATGTGTGTATGGGTGTGTGTGTGCATGTGTGTGTATGGGTGTGTGTGTGTGTGCATATGTGTGTATGGGTGTGTGTGTGTGCATATGTGTGGGTGTATGGGTGTGTGTGTGTGCATGTGTGGGTGTATGGGTGTGCATGTGTGTGCATGTGTGTGTATGGGTGTATGTGTGTGCATATGTGTGGGTGTATGGGTGGGTGTGTGTGTGCATATGTGTGGGTGTATGGGTGTGTGTGTGTGTGCATATGTGTGGGTGTATGGGTGTGTGTGTGTGTGTGTGCATTTGTGTGGGTGTATGGGTGTGTGTGTGTGTGTGTGCGCTGAATTTAACTTGACGTATATTTCTTCAGCGCTCCTGACAGCATCTGCAGACATGTTGAGAGCCTGTCTGAAGTAGTCAGTAAGATATGATCTTTCTTTATCACATCTGATCGGATCTTTGGAGCCTGTCTGAAGTAGTCAGTAAGATATGATCTTTATCACATCTGATCGGATCTTTGAAACCTGTCTGAAGTAGTCAGTAAGATATGATCTTTCTTTATCACTTCTTATCAGATCGTTATCAGTACAGCTCTATGCCAATTAGCAACAACCTTTTCAACAAGGTGTGGTACAGTGCACATGAGTTGTGATTGGACAAACACAGCAACGCCTTGCTGTCACTGAGGTCGGTACATCCTGGGTGGGCGGCATTCACGTGTGCGTGTGTATGTGTGTGTCTGTGTGTGTCTGTATGTGTAGTTTTGTCTGCAGCACCAGTGCATTTAATTAGGGAATATTGTGTTTTTACCATCCTTATTGATCCAAAGACTTGCCAACAACTGACAAGCAAGTAAGATATGAGATTGTTCCGAGCGAGCGCTAGCATGCTAACCCAGCAAGATATCCATCAACAGACTAGGTTTGCTTCCTCGCTGTGTAACAGACTGATTGATTGACAAAACAAATGGATAGCTAACAAGTACAGCGACTAGCTAATTAATATGTCCAAATCGATCTTGCCTGTGAGTTATATTTATTTGTCATATTCTGGGAAACAGGCACATTATACGCTTTTGGCATGCGTCTAATCTTTTCGATAACAAGCGCTGACAGTGTTTGCATGCTTGCCTGCGTGCTGTGCACTTACCGTGCAATGTTATTGGTTCAGTTGTCATGTGGAAGACTTTTGTCCAATGCAGGAGTGTCCGTTCGGACAACTACTGCTGGCAGATGACATATCACACGCATGGAAAGCATCATATGTGGTGTTGAATTGGAAGTGACAATCTTATCCAGGTTTGTTGCTTGTTTTTACTGCTATACGTTCACCAACTGTAAAGATGAACTCTCCGATTCCCTCCGTAACACATTTCGCACAAAGGGCTTTTTTTTGCGTGTTTAGAGAAACACATTTGCTATGTTGAAACCTGAACTATGTACAGCACAAATCTGGCCAGCACATTGCCTACCCAAATATTTGTGGTCTGAAGGAAACAGGGGGTTGAAGGACTACTTGAAAAGGAGGCTCCGTCTTCAGACGAAGGCTTATTGTTTAGGCCTCTCTTTTACTGGCTGATCCTAAATCTTTACGGAGTGTGTCAGCGGGCGACGCGGCGCACGATGTAGGTCGGAGGCCTGTTGTTGGAAACCGGATCGAGATTGTTCGTTCGCTCAACGCAGCCGTTCTCAACTCAATCAACATACATCAACGACCATACATTGGGAAAAGGAAACTGTCGACTGACTATAACCTTCATTCATAATGGGGAACCAGTCTGAACCAGTCTAAGTTCTAACAGTCAACCAGCCACTGGAGAAGAAACGGTCACACATTAACTGTAACGGTTACAAGGGATGAGAACCCCAAATGACTTTGTCAAACGGCCCGTGTGCGCGGATGAGTAAGTGGAAGGGTATGCTATACTTTGCGGACGACTTTGACCGAATGAGATTGCTTAGCTGTTAGACTGACCCGCATGGAGACTGATGGAAAGAGCAGAGGAATAAAGCCAAGCTGAAGGCATGAAGTGGGGGTGTCACGTGCATCTGCAGCTCAGGGTAACTCACCCCAGCTCTCCGTGGGGGTAATGATACACACGCGATCGGAATGAAGCGAAATGCTTGGCATGCCAGACTCCCATCTGGGCTACGTTGGGGGAAAAAAAAGGGCCAGTCAATGCCGACAAGAGTGAGGAGGGAAGAGAAAAGAGAGAGAGAGCTGGAGAGAGAGCTGGAGAGAGAGCTGGAGAGAGAGAGCTGGAGAGAGAGCTGGAGAGAGAGAGCTGGAGAGAGAGCAGGAGAGAGAGAGCTGGAGAGAGAGAGCTGGAGAGAGAGTTGGAGAGAGAGTTGGAGAGAGAGAGATGGAGAGAGAGATGGAGAGAGAGCTGGAGAGAGAGCTGGAGAGAGAGTTGGAGAGAGAGAGATGGAGAGAGAGCTGGAGAGAGAGCTGGAGAGAGAGCTGGAGAGAGAGTTGAAGAGAGAGCTGGAGAGAGAGAGCTGGAGAGAGAGCTGGAGAGAGAGAGCTGGAGAGAGAGCTGGAGAGAGAGCTGGAGAGCGAGTTGGAGAGAGAGAGATGGAGAGAGAGCTGGAGAGAGAGCTGGAGAGAGAGCTGAAGAGAGAGCTGGAGAGAGAGTTGGAGAGAGAGCTGGAGAGAGAGTTGAAGAGAGAGCTGGAGAGAGAGAGCTGGAGAGAGAGCTGGAGAGAGAGAGAGCTGGAGAGAGAGCTGGAGAGAGAGTTGAAGAGAGAGCTGGAGAGAGAGAGCTGGAGAGAGAGCTGGAGAGAGAGAGCTGGAGAGAGAGAGAGCTGGAGAGAGAGCTGGAGAGAGAGTTGGAGAGAGAGCTGGAGAGAGAGTTGGAGAGAGAGCTTGAGAGAGAGTTGAAGAGAGAGCTGGAGAGAGAGTTGAAGAGAGAGCTGGAGAGAGAGAGCTGGAGAGAGAGTTGGAGAGAGAGCTGGAGAGAGAGCTGGAGAGAGAGAGCTGGATATAGAGCTGGAGAGAGAGCTAGAAAGAGAGAGCTGGAGAGAGAGCTGGAGAGAGAGAGCTGGAGAGAGAGACTTGGAGAGAGAGCTGGAGCTTTAGTTTTCGAGGTTGGGGTGATGGAATGTCAAGCGGGGGTCTCTACCGAGGGTTTTGACAGCAACGCTATGTGGAACCACTAACAACCCTGAACTGCACAATCGCTCCAAAAGTCAAGTTACAAGCTGATTTGAAATATGTATAAAGTAGCCTACTGGTGCAGCACGCTGAAATTCCTCTCGACCTATATTCGATGTTTGATTTATTTGTTGAAAGCAGTGCAATGAAAGGCATATAGGATAGGAGTCACTGTTTCGACCATTTCTGCTGCCTGCAGCAATTGCATCTGGCTAAATGTGACATCGAACTTCTGAAATCACTGCTCCTGCCAAATACTCGGATAACGTTTGAATCCTTATCAGATCTCCTCCCATATAACTCATAAACACAAAGAACAAGCAATCGCTGGGTGCTCGTGTTCCACATGGCTCTCTCACTGACGCAATGGCACAATCACCATCGCAAATGTTTCGCTGCCACCCAGTGCAGTTCAAACTCCGCAGTGCATCTGCACAAGGAAATCTGCGATGTGCATTCAGCACAAAAGAAGAGGCTTGAAACTTTAGGGAGCAATGCTGGAAAGTGAACTGTGAGCTCTACTGGGTTTCTTAAAGAAAGAGAGGAGCTGGACAGCATGAGAGAGTCAAGAGGGGTTGCCAGGTTTGTCAAAGAGAGAGAAAAGCTGGATGAAATGAGAGTCGGGAGTGGTTGCCAGGTTTGTGCCAGAGGGTTCTCCTTCATGTGTCGAGACCATAAGATGAATATTGGCCAACATCATTTGAATGGCATCGCATGGAGAAGCTCAAAAAGGCATTAATTTTTCCATATGTCCTTTCCCTATACTTTCGTATCATTTCAGAGCCATATTAGAAACATATGTGGAGTCCTGGCCTTGAAATGTGGCCAGCTTCAGATTTTTCAATAATTCATGGTACCTGCCATGGAAAAACATGGAGCTTGCCAGATTCGCCTGTGATATTTTAAGTTACGTACCTTTTTTTCTACGTCAGGTTGTGTGTGCGTGTCTTTTTTTGATGTGTGCGTAGAGTCCTCTTCTGCGTTACCTGGGATGTCTCAAGATGTCAATAGACGCAGACTGTCTCCCATGTGTGCACGTACACATCCCATACATCCACTCTCAAACCATCCGTTTCTCCTTTCAAGGTGTTAATGAGCCAGCGTGTCACATTCGACACACGCTGTGTGGCCAAGGTAGGATGCACGAGAAGAGCAAGGTTAACAGACCATCCAGGACGCAAAAGAACTGCTAGGATGCAGGTGGAAGTGGTTACCATTGACGACCTTCCCCCCGGTTCCTCCTCTTCCTCCCATCGATCTCTCCTTCTCCTCCCTGACAAGGGGCGTCACGCACAGGATCCGGTATCAGGCATCCAGGGACAGCTTCATCCTAATACCCCTCCTGTCACTGAATCCAAGTCTTTTGTCTCGGATTTCGTTTAATCAGGTTTATTGATCTCCAGCTCATTTTGCATGGCCCTAGTCTCCAGGCACGCAGCCCCTAATACCAGCCCCTTTGCCATCTGCCATGACCCTCTCTGGACTGGTTAATGAGATGGGGACACATGGAAAGTTGACACCAAAATGCCCCTCCTTCCTTTGACCCCATGATGTCCCTGTAACTCCCATACATTCGAAAGATTTGGTTGAAAGTCAAGTGAGGACAATGAAATGACTATATAATGTGTTTATTTAGCAGACGCTACTCTCCAAAGCAACGTTGCGGCAGAATGCAGCAACAAAATTGTCACTGGGTTTTCTTTCAGCCAATGATATTGCTTGTGCCCCTATGTGGCACTGTTGCTTTGTGATTTGTTTCCACAATTTGAATAATGCCCCCCCCCCACCCCCCAAGCACGACGGGACGCAATTGGTCCACTTTTCTAAAGATATTTCCATCGTTGTTTTGATTGGTTAGCAAGGGTCAATGACATCGGACCTGACAAATGCTGCTGCTGCACCTGGTGACCTGCAGTTTGATTGGAAGTAAGTGAAGCCTTCGTTATCTTGTAACCCAGCATGAACAGATGTGTTAACATGACTTTTACCTGGCGTCATTAACAATACGTGATTGTTGCACGAATGTTTGGCAACACCGTCTGGCCTGTTGGGACACACCAGAGTTACCTGCAGTCTGAAGGCTCTTGAGAAACTTCCAACCCTCTTTAGTTTTGTGTGATACACTCACAGGCCTGGATAGAAAGTGACACAAACACCATCTGGCGAACACATCCTATCTGGTGCGGAATTGTGGGCTCAACATGATATGGGGACTTGGAGTGATCAGGGATTTTCTCAGATGTTGTGGTATGTTGAAGAGAGCTAAATATAAGAGAGATCATGGAAGAACACCCAGAGAAGAACACCTTCACCTGTTCCAGAACCCCAGACCCTGCCGCCCCGTGATCCTTCATCTTCCATGAGTATTTCAACAAATGCTCAGGACACGCCAAGATCACATTTTGCTGATGTTTCCTGTTTTGAATGTTCCAGATTCTACAACAAATTAGCTGGAAACAAGTGATATCCAGGTGTGGAAAAACTGGTTTATTCAAATGAGGGGCAATGTAATACCTGCTAAAATAGCTTCTAAAAGGCATTGAAGACAAAAAATGGAACAAATTAATATTTATATAATTCTTCTTAGGCCTCAGAGTAACTATAAAAAGGCAGACTTGATTCATATTTAGTTTGAGCTTTATTAACTACAGTATCGCACACGATTTGTATTACTGTAAGATCGATAACTGAGAACCACAAAGGTCCATGGGTAGAATCTGGGATCTTTCCGGAATTTTGAGAGCACCTTCATCATATGGGTGGAATAATTAAGTCACTAAGAGATTTGGCTGCTCCCTTTATTCAATCGCTACCAAAACAAAAAGAGAATTGTATGAAAATAAGATTTACCTGCTTTTCTCCCTATGCTGAGATCAAGAACATGGAATTACAACACTGAGAAGGAAGTTCCCTAAAGATCACATATGATTTGAGGCGCTCGACATCCCTCGTGGATTTGTCCAGAGCGTTGCGTGACAGCAGCTGACAGTCTGTCTCAGTCTTGCGTCTCTGCGACACCTGAGCTACGCTTCTGCCCATGTAAAGTCTTTAGTCAACCGGATCATCTGCAAATGACTCGATTTATATCACTGCGGTCTGAATAAATAACACATACTAAGGTATCACGTTAAGCGTGTGCATGTGTGTGTGTGTGTGAAATGTACTTTAGGCGCGCACGCCACAGGTGGTTATTGCAATAGTACTAAAAAACGTCAGGACTGAATGTACTAAGCACACGGTGCATGCATGTGTTTGTGAACATGAAGACAAATGAGTGTGCAAGAGAGCAAATATGCACTATGCCTCTGTTTTTGTGTGTGAAGACGTGTGCGTTTGAGTCCATGTGTGTGAGTCTGTATGTGTGTCGTGTGTGTGTGAGTCCATGTGTGTGTGTACGTGTGTGTGTTGTGTGTGTGTGTGTATGTGTGCTGTGTGTTGCCTGGAGCAAGAGCAACAGCAGAGTGTGTGTGTGTATGTGTCTGTGTGCATGTGAGTGTTTGTGTGAGTCTGTGTGTGTGTTACCTGGAGCTGGAGCAACAGCAGTGTGTGTGTGTGTTGCCTGGAGCTAGAGCAACAGCAGAGTGTGTGTGTGTGTTGCCTGGAGCTAGAGCAACAGCAGTGTGTGTGTGTGTGTGTTGCCTGGAGCTAGAGCAACAGCAGTGTGTGTGTGTGTGTGTGTGTTGCCTGGAGCTAGAGCAACAGCAGTGTGTGTGTGTGTGTGTGTGTGTTGCCTGGAGCTAGAGCAACAGCAGAGGGTGTGCTGGGGGAGGCTGGATATCAGTGTTTGCTCTGGCTCCAAGCCAATATACTCTTCTGTTTTTCTCTGCTGCTGAAGAAAAATGACTGCTTCTTGGTGAAGGAAAGAGAGAGAGAGAGAGAGAGAGAGAGAGAGAGAGAGAGAGAGAGAGAGAGAGAGAGAGAAAAGTGAGAGAAGTGAGGAAGAGAGACAGAAGGGGGAGAGTAAGGAGCAAAGCAATGGGAAAGGATGGGTGGGGCAGGGGAGAAAATGTGATACAAAGAAAATAGTAGGAATACTTGTTTTCTCTGTTCCAGTCTCATCCATATTTCTAGGTCACATTCACCATAGTATTTAGGCCAGTATTTTCTCGCTTTCCGTGTCCATGTTTTTATGAATGTCCTGTCTAACATGACCTCATCCCCCCATCTCTTTTCCTGGACACTTCTCTTTCTTCTCCTTCAGCTTCCCTCTGCCTCATCCACCCCCCGTTCAGGATTTTGCAATCACTATCAGTAGTTCTTCTAAAGATGGGTTTCAGTCTAACCTGCATGGTGGTTTGAGTGTTGGGTAACCATCTGATAAAAAACCATGTTTGCAATGCAGAGGATGTAAGAATGATGCTTAGTAAGAGGTTGTGGTGAAGAAGGTGCTTGTGGCGCACTTTGGCTGTTACAAAACGTTAAGACATTTCTCGCTCCCTTCCGCACACAGCATCTCCCGATTTAAAGAGTTGCAAAGCACGAACTTCAACAATCCTACATAAATTAAGATTCATATCTCCATGTCATGACAAAATCACAGAGCATTTCTTCTCACTCAACATGTCCATTCATGCTCAAACCGCCATGCACTCATTCACTGTTACAGAGGTTGGTCTTTAGATAAGAGTGTTGCTTTATTTATACTTTTATTTATTAACCTAAAATAATGCAAATGGGATATATAAAACGTGTAAGTGTGGGTATTTGCTCTATCTTCATTTTGGGTGTAAAAATATTTTTAAACGGCTGTCAGATTTGGTTGTCTTTATTAAAGTAAATGAAAGAAACCTTCCTATTTCGATAGCCCGCACACATCTTTGTTAGCTGGTGTGCTTGTTACACATTTCCTTTTTGCAATGCTCCCAGTTAGAGGTCTCTTAGCTCACACACCACTGTCAACGTGTGTGTGCTCTGCCTAGCCCCATGGCTGTTCTCCACACGGTAACATCTAGTTTTGTTCAGGTGCAATTCAAGAGTAGAAAGGACAGGCTAGGGGAAGAAAAGGCAACATGTTATTTGTTTGTTCCAGCTGTTTCGAAGGTCTGCAAATGTATTCTGGGTTTGTTCTGTCGCAGTTTTTCTTTTTCTCGTTAATTAAGAAAAATAAACTTCAAGTCTGGACTGCTGGCTGTGGCTACAGCTGGACATCACGCATCTGGGGCAAAGGGTACATGGAGCTGTATAATAGAGAAGATGACTGAGCTCCAACTCCTCCTCCTCTCCGGCTCAGAGACTTACTAGCTCACCAAACGCAAGGTTTACTCCTGCAACGTACAGCAGAAATGACATCTTGCACACAGATTTGCACATGCTCAGTGCATACCCCCCCCCCCCACACACACACACACACACAGATACTACATGTAAAGTTTGGATGACTAATGTGCCTAAGAACAAGCTGTGCAAACATGCACATTTACATCTAGTCTTTGGGCCTTTGACGGCAGTAACCACAAGTAAACCCGTTGGTGTTCATAGTTTATACATTGGTGAGACTTTTTGAGGAGGTAAAGGACTGAATAAAGACTACCAGTACATTTCACCATTAACAATTGACTGTCATAGTTAACCTGGGCTGTTTCCTTACAACTCACTTTAAAGATGAGTTCTTGACCTGTGACAGAAGGTCACAAAAACCAATTCAGATTGAAATTTCCTTGCTAACAAAGCGAATATTTTAAGGGACCCCTGTTGTGACAAAAAAAAATCTTGATCCAGGCCATGACTGTTTCTCCTCTCAGGCACATGGGGGCATACTTTAACCAACAGACTCTCTCTGCCTAACTACAAACCGCTCCTACACACACACACACACGCACACACGCACGCACGCAAACTCACACAGACCGTCTTCTTTGTGCAAAATTCACACCAACACGCCCCCTTCTTAACAACAACAAATGACCAATGTTTTGTGAAAGCCACGTTCACCTACCACATCTTGTACGTTTGCACAAAAACATGCACAGGAGGCCTTTGCTTCTTCTAACCCAGCTTGGCCGGAGACATTTGATCTACACACATAGTTGGATGCTGACTTGGCACTAATGCCAATTTATGGCAAAACCGAACCCTAACAAGCCCAGACAAGACAACCACACACCAAAACTACCCCTCATTTAAATGTAAAAGAATACAGCACATGCATGTCACTTTATTTATACCACTGCTACAGATTCGAGGTGATAGGACATGTCTGGGCAAGGTTCCTCCAGATTGGATCTACTGAAGTTTCTCAAGTCTGTGTGCAGGTGGGAATGAGGGTAGCAATATTGTTTCATGCAACATATCTCTGGTTGAGAACATTATTCTAGAACTGTCTTCTGTATTTTCCTCCACTTGCGTCGATAAATCTTAAATGAATCATTTTGATTCAATGCATCTAGATAGGAGGACTTAAGGCGAAGGTAGTGGGTTCCTTACATACACAGTCTTGGAGCTTGTTGCATAAATAAAGAAAATTGTGTAAATACGAACAAAAACTCCTTGAATATTGTCATTGTGGATGTTTCTGTATAATCAGTATAAAGACTGATGTGTTTTAGCTGACTGTACACAATGGATGTGGATTTCTTTTCTGTAGGGGAGTGTTGTCTTCAAGAAAACGGAGTAACTGACTGTTTAAAGTGAGGGTGCTCTCTAGTTGTTTGTCTATGCATACAATATATAGGGTCAGTTCATGCTTGCATGCTTGCTTTATGTGTGAGCAGTCAGAAACACAAGTACGTGGTCTTAAACACATACAAATAACTGCCACATGCAAACTATCTCTCTCTCGCTCTCTGTCTCTCTCTCTCTCTATTTATATATATCTCTTTCTCTATCTCTCTCTATCTCTCTCTCACTCTATCTCTCTCTCACTCTCTGTCTCTATCTCTCTCTTTTTCTGTCTATCTCTCTGTCTATCTCTCTCTATCTCTCTCACTCTCTTTCGCTCTCTCTCTCTCTCTCTCTCTCTCTCTCTCTCTCTCTCTCTCTCTCTCTCTCTCTCCCAAGGTGCTCCTCCCAAGGTTTCTGCCATTTTTTCTTCTCGTGCGTTTTTTCTTTGGCAGTTTCTCCTTGTCCTCCTTGAGGGTTGAGGTTGGCTGAGGTGCAATTCAGTGGGCGTGTGTGAAGCCCTCAATGACATTGCTCGTAAAAAAGGATACACAAATACCTTTAGACTCACTTACTATTACACGCTGCACAAGTATAGTCTTGCCTGATTGGGAAGTGATTTGTCATTGCATGTCATTTTTCACAACATTTACCGGGATACAAAACACGTAGGGCAATCTTATTAACGGATAAAGCTAGAGCTATCATTAAAGTGAGGCGTGCAATTTAGATTAAATCAGATCCGAGTTTGGATAACAAGAGTCATACATTTCTGCGTGATTACAGTTGAACTTTTAACTTACGACTTTTCTCTAATTTTTAAGGCCTGTCATTAGTATCTAGCTTATTAGCTTCCTTCATATGTTCTGACGTCGTAATAATAGACTCCAGATGTCAAAGTGAGGGCTGAATAAAACTGCCTTTCCATGTCGAGACTGGAGTTCCGTACGTAAACACTGCAGGTGCAGCACAAGATAAACCCAATAACCTTCCCTCACCAGCCAGACAATGACTGCAAGCATGTTCCACCCAGACTGCAGGAATGAGACCATGGGTGGATGATGGGCGGGGGGGGGGGTTGGGGAGCGAGGTGGAGGTTGTTTGAGAGGAAAAAAGGGGGAGGAATTTGGGGGTGGGGACAAACAGGAAGAGTGCCCACGGTTTCTAGGAGCAGATGGTGTCCCTCTCTCCTCCTTCCTTTGACTGACATCCACTGGGAATTGGAGAACTCATAAGCATTCCTTTAAAGCAGCGAGACAGATAAGTGAGTTATGCGGCACGCCGCCATCTGGGCACGAACACAGCCTGCGCCGCCGCTGAAAACACGAGCATCCCTGAGAGCACGTTTGTGTGTAGTGGGGAGGGTGGAGAAGGGGGTTTTGTATGGGTGTGTTTCCATAGCGACGGGCTCTTGTTCCTCGAGAGAGAGAGAGAGAGAGAGAGAGAGAGAGGTCTCCATACATACACAAGCCCCTCCTCCCTGGTCGTGTCTCTGTCATTGTCGACCTCTCAGGCACACCTCTCGCTCGCACGCTGACTTGGAGTGTTGTCGTGGTGTTGTCGTCCCTGTTGTTGCTCTCTAAATCTGTTCATTGTCAACACATTTTTTTGGGGCCCATTCGCGTGCAGCTGATTGTGTCTTCGTGGTGTGCGGCATCTGTTGGGAGAATGAGGGAGAGAGGATGGAAATGGAGGGGGGGGGGGGGGGGGGGGGTTATGCCATATTCACTCGCTCTTTTGTTTTCGCCAGCATTTAAAAACAAAACATTACTATGACGTGTTTACAGAACATTGATCCCAGTCCACGTATCCACACTCTTCTCATAGTTCAAAAGGCATAAAAGCAATTATGGCTAAAGTTTGTTTGAACAACACTTCAACTCTCCAAAGAGCGCAAACTATTTCCAGACAATGAGAACAAAGATGGATGTGCCGCTATTATACAGACAAGGAAATCAATCGAAAAAGATTGATGACACCAGATAGCTCCAAATAGCACTGTCTCAACTTGTTCATCATACCAAAGCTGCTCCATAGTTATACAGCATATGACGTCATGTCTGGAACAAGCTGCTATGGACTACACTGCTGAAGATATTCTATTTATGATCAAAATCATGTAAATGAGAATATTGATTTAAAGTTTGTTTGTCTCTTCAATGAACCCATTTTGACTATAGACATTGCATGTACAATACTAACATCTGGACACACAGAAACACACTCATCTAAAACAAGTTACAAAGTAGCTTAGAAAGAACTAATCACAATCCAGCTATATATACCCCACCTCATCTGTCCTTTCTCCCCCTCTTTCTGAGCTTCAATGTATCGATTTTTTGTGGGCATGCATGTTTGCATTTGTTGATTTGATGATTTGTTTGCGTCTTGCACAGGGAAGGTTCTGGGTCCACGTTGGTTTGCTCTGAGTTGCCCTATGCATGTAACCAAAGATGTCACTAATCCCCGTGAAGAATAGATCGGGTCAAGTACCCAGCGATAGCTGAATTCAACCCAAGGGCCATGGCCACGATTTAGGAGGGGCTGGCCGGCCCTGTAGCACTCTGGGTATTGTTGTTCCTTTTTAGCGAGGTCTGAACCCAATGGCCTCTGGGTGAAAAACCGGGCCACCAGAGGTGAAGATTAATAGTTGCTCAGCTGACCTGAGACCAGCAGTCGTAAATCTACCATTGACCACGGGCCTGTTTGCAGTCATACCTTTTCTCTAGGGAAATACTTACACACACACAACACTCTTGCACTTGGCATGCCACAGGAACCGTGCCCAGATTCAGTCCTGAGAAAGCTGCAGGGAATCTTTTTCATATCTATCATTTCCACCTGTGCTTCATCATGAATCTACTCATCCATGAAAGACACTTACCCGATTTAAGCAAGTCAGCCATACAGGTGTTAACCTGAAGCACCCAGACACTGGATGAGGAATATCTTAGAGAATCTATACTTTTAGGAAAACACAGACTATCTGTGTCTCGAGTGAGTATACATGCAAGCTTGGAAACCTTACACCCATTACTCAGCTATGTACGAAACGTCAGTATTAGGAACCAGAACATTTCTCCCCCCCCCCCGGACCTTACCAGACCTTCACCAGATCAAGACAGTTCATGTAGGATTATTCTACGACAATAAGCAGGTTCCAAGGGGAGGACCATCCAGTCCGGAGAGGGGAAAAAGCAAGGCCCAGTTTGGGGACGTTTAGCAGCATCAGGGCCAACCTGGATGCCCAACCACTCCCTGGTTTCCTCCATGTAGTTGATAAATTATGGCTCTTTGTTGTGCGTCACATAAAGGCTTCCATCACCATCTTTATTCACAGGGCCGGGCGAGCAAATCTGAGGCGCAAATAGCATTAGTCCGAGTCAGTGCACCTATAGCGGTGTAGCCAGCCCTGAAAACGCAGCCCGCTAGCTCTCCTCCCAAAGTTTTATGAGCCAACATGATTGAAGGAGAAAAAACTGCCCCTCCGATATAAAGGCTAAAGAGAAAAGAGGAGAGGGTGAGAGATGGATAGATGGACTGATAAAGAGACAGCAGCCGTTCAACAGAACCCTTCCATCCCAGTAAGACAAAATGTGAAGGAGAACAGGTTTCGCTGAGAGGGAAAGAAAAGGAGGGAGACAAAGGGAACGTTGGAGTGAAAGAGATTGGAGGACTCTGTCTGTCAGCACTGGCACTGTGTTTGAGCAAGATCTCATTTCTCATGTGTCATCTCGCTCATCTCCTTTTGTTATACGTTGAGCCCACCATCCCCTATCTGGAAGTCCTGGCTCAAGATATCCGGGTGTAAAACCGAGGGATTTTAAGGCTAACTTCATTCACCCATGCCAGATGTATATGCCACAAATCTCCATATCAATACCAGAGAATGTTACATTTCAACGCGCTGTGGCAGAGAATTATCGAAAAATGTCTTTGGGTTCCTTTGGTCTTCAAAGAAATTGTGCTGTACATGCAAATTGCGCTTCCATCACAGGCTGTTTCTGGCCCATCAAAGATGTGACCATCTTTCCCCTAAACCCATGCATGCCATGAACACAAAGGACCAGCATACCGTTACTTGTCCACCATATGTCGTTAATAGACTGTGTAATGTGATGTTTTTTGAATAGCCACAAGCTTGATAAATAGTTCTTATTAAGGTGGGAGAGGTGTGCGTACATCTATTGATATAAATAACTTTATGCTGCTTAAATATTTCAGTTGAATACGGCTCTGTTTTCTTGTAATCTTTCATTAATCGCACACGATGACCATTTTAACACTGCCCGTCTCTTGTATTTAAGTGAAGTCTAAACAGGTGAGTGCATGGGTTGTATGTGGAGTTTTAGTTTAAAAACAATGAAACGTATTCAGTAGACGTGCTGTCGGGGAGTTGAATTTACCTTTGTTGAATTCAAACAGCCTAATATATTCTGATTATATTCTTTGTCATTTTCTCTGTAGATTAAGGTTATCGCTTCCATTTTTACCTCGTGAATCACGCGTCGTGTGCTTGTCGTAATATTGTGATTAATAGCGAACCTGTCATAGTTTAGTCTATACGCAACTAACGTATTCGGCCACCAACTAAATTAATTAGACCCTATCAATTGGCCGTCTCGGTGTCTTGTAATCAAAATGTTTTATTCTAATCAACATCAACTCGTTCAATTGAACATCTGGAACTATACATCGCCTGTGCGATTACATCGTTGCTGCTAGAACGAATGCAGGGTAATCTCTTTAGGAATTTGATTCGCTACAAATCCATTTCTGCCCTTTCAACTTTGTCTCAGGAAATTGGAACGGAATTCAAATTTGGAAACTTCATTTTTACGTCAACGTTTGTGGTGAGACATATGATTAATCTAATATCAGAAATGTGATACGAAATGCGAGAACGGAAGCCGGCATTTAATCATCACAGTGGCAGAAAATAAATGACAAAAAATGGTCAACTCTGACATTTTTTGACATATTTTCTCTACTAGTTCTGATATATGGCAATAGCTTCTCAAACATTAAGGGCAGTCAAAATCAAGGACAAATACTAAAGACCGCAGCAGTCAAAGGATTTGGGGTTTCACTCTCCTAAGTTGTGAAACACTGTAAGAGGCCTGCTTTGCTTTTGAGGGTTAAAATCCGATTCCCTTGATGCGTGCGGAGAGCAAAGTGAATTAGAGATTGAGGTGGGAGGTGAATTAAGGCCCCCAACTGAGACGGGGCTGAAATGCAAAGAAAGGAAAAGACAGAAAGAAGATATCTGAAAGGCTGCCACGAGTTCTCTGTCAGGCTGCTTTCTGCGTGGCTGCGTGTATTAAGCTGTGGCTATTGTTACACACATTCATGAATTTTGAGTGGAGGTACGCCAACAGAAAAACGCAGCATCTGCAAGCAAATCACTCCGCGCGCACACACTCGCTTCTCCCTGAGCACGCGCAAAAAAAGGAGGAACCAGAAACCGTCCAAAGTCAAAACTCGTGTGTGAGACGCAGACTGGTTCTGTATTAGGTTCAGATCAATACAGTGTGTAGGCACCAAATTCTGGATAGCCATGCACGTGGAACACAAAAACCGTATTCACGTTAGGCTAGGCCAGTGCAAAATAGGGCTGAGTTTAATTTGGACCCCGCAAAGGCTACCTGTTTGCCGTTTAGGAGAACTTGTCATTTAGTCGTTGGATGCCAAGAGCAAGATTTAAAGAGACACAATGGCGGTTGCCTACCTGAAACAACAATATACAAACAAAGCTACGCATGCAAGCCTAAAAGGTACACACATGATTTAATCCGTGCATTCGCCATGCTATAAAAAGTACAGCTTTTGGGGAGGGGGGCACGAGGGTCAGGGAGCTTTAATTTGGTGACAAAGGCTCATTTGCAGGTCAATGCGATGGCACACTCGCCTCTTCTCTACATTCAGCCTGCCTTTGTTCCCTATCGCCTGCGCCGGTGCCAGATGGCCATGGAAAATGCTAATTCGCGTTGGCTGCATTATCTTCCTTTATATATTTAATTGCGGTCTTGGCAGACGGGTGCTCTTAATTGTATGTTTTTTTTCTAAAAGGGAGATTTAAGTTTTTGTGAGTAATGTTTTGGGGCACTTTCTTACGCCGTCTTACGCCATTTGGCACGTAAATGATAACTTTGTTCATTAAATCGTTAGAAAATACACTGAAAGATCATTCAAAGTTATTCAACTAGCCTGTCGAAAGGGTTTGCACAGTAAACCCAAACGACATTTGAAGCTGAACATAGTAGCAGGGCCGACAGGACTACATGAGCCTATTATAACATCAGTGCCTGTTACAAATAAAGGTGTGATGACGTCCTCTTCGTAACAAGTTGATGCATTTTTTTTGTAGGCATTAACTATATCTGACAGCAGGTATGCTATCTTTCTTTAAACTACAAATAATGCGTTAGACCTATAGGCCTAGAGTCAATCAGTAGGCCTATGTGGGCAACAGTGTAGACTACTCACCCAACCATTACTTTAGCTGACCCATGAATATTCGTGTGTTTTGAGCAGATGTTTTTAAATGTGTTCTGCAACTGTCAATTTATCGATTCAAGTAATAGCCCAACGTCAGCTGGCTCCACCTTTTGCTGTGGCTTGTATCCAACCAAACTTTCATCCAAGTCATATTATTTGCAGTTTAATAAACAAGCATGTTACTCCCTACTTCTAAATCATTCTCACCCATAAATTGAACGGAATGCTCAACATGGCCTATTCAATCACGTAAAGATGTAAATCTATTTCATTATTCTTGATCGGTCTACAAACGATAGACTATATAATTGAAACAAATACTTCAGAATAAGACGATGTAGAAATTGAACAGGATTTTAATGCACAAGGCACGGATCCAAAACTCCTGGGATTTAGGCCTAAATGTCTCTAACATAAAGGGACTTCATTAAAGTTACAGATGAACATATGTTATGTTTAACATGCGAAATATGGATAATTTCCAATATGCCAGGGACAACGCCATTGCTCCCATGCGGACACGGACGATAATTAGCTGGATATCGCCATAGTTTAATTATATATTTTTTCACCCGTCCGTATCAATAGACGGGGCAAACAAAGTTTCTTTTGTTCGCTTATGCAGGACATTATGTGGCTGAATGAATAGGCCTTGGCTATGTCTACATGGATTTGCCATATGGCAACAAAAAGCAAAGAAAAGAGACGTGGAGGGTTTTGTGTGTGGAAATAAGAACAAGGCCTCAGAGAAACGCGTGTCTCTGAGCTTGTAAAGTCATACTCGCAAAAGTCTTTCAACGAACATGTACGTTATTAAAATTTACCAATTTTATTATGGCACTTGAGATGGGCCTATGGTCCGTATGGCAGCACCGTCACTAAAGGGGACACTTACGCATGTAGCCTAAGGCAGATGAACATTCAAAGAACGAACGTTTGCCTTCTTTCAATAAAGGCTAAACTTGGGCCTAGTATGAGCTAGGCTACTGAATGGCTTGTTACAAAGGAAGAGGACAATTACAAAGACTAGTAGTTCTTTTTTCTCCTTCCCTTATTTAGGCAGGTGGCCTCCACGGCCGAGGTGGTGTGGCGTGGTGTTTCCACGGCATAAATAGTGTGTGTGAGAGTGGTTCTTTAGAGGGGTTCTTAAGTGCGGTTGAATGTGGGGGTGTCTGCGTTGACAATGCGGGGTTCCAAAGGCAGCTGCTGTCGTTCTTTAGAGGGGCAAAAGGGCCTTTAAATCCCAGACTATATCCCGCAGCTGCTATGCTGCATTTTAGAATGCGCTATCCCAGAGTTTTGAAGCTGATACTGTTTTAAACAATCAATGGCTCGCATTCAATATACCCAACCGTCCAAGAATGGGAATACGAGTTTCCTAATTAATAAGCGTTAATAGCCTACAAGTCCAAGCTTTAAGGTAGTCCTAGCGGGTTATTGCAACGTTTATCCCAATTAAGATATGTTTTATAGGCCTATTGTAGGCCCTTCTGACCTGGCACAACACGAAGGGATGTCATTCACAGTAAAGTCTAACGTCTTCTAGGCAACGTAGAGACGCAGCGGACAATGGATGAGAGAACCCTTCTGTTGTAGCGGAATATGATCGAGATGACAAATATCGCGCATGGACAACCTCACGTGATTTCTATGTTTGATTCAGACTTAAATATAAGTACCAAGTATGAGGAAGTTGGAAACAAAACGTATAGCAGGCCATGACTGAATAGAAACTGAAAATACTTTATTTTATCTTTTCCAAGACAGAAATTTAGGGAAATATAGAAAACGGCTCAGAAACACAAATAATTATATTCTTGGATGCAGGCTACAACAAAAAGCTAGGCAGTAGCCAACTGATTGCAAAGCATCACAATAAAACAGGCAATAAAACAATAGGCTAACAACAAGGCATATGCAAATAATAAAACATAAATAAATTATAAGTTAAAATAGTCTTAAAAATATACATTAAACAACCCAAATATATATTTTAAAAAATTATAAACATTTCTATTGTCTTTATAAAGCTTTACACTTTTGACCAGTGTTGACAATTTAAAGTTAGGCTATCTAGGATTGCACAGTTGTTAAAACATTTAACACTGTTTAGTGGCTGTATGCAAAGCAACCATGTATGCTACATTTTGTCTGAAAAGAAGTCCTTCAGATTCTCCCAATTCTTTCTTCGGAGTCCCCGACAGTTCAATCCTGAGATCTTCACCAGGTCGGGTAGGAGGATATCGACCTGGAGATGCACCATGCCTAGTGGACGGTCCAGCAGTCGCTTTCTCAGTCCCTTACTCACCGTCTTCGACGGTATGGGAAACGATCGTCACAAAATAGTGCAAACACCTGAGGAAACAAAAGGGGGACGTGTGAGTACGTGATGCAACGGGCCAGCTTTCAGTAAGCAATAGACCTGCAGTTGTAATCTCTGCAAGCGCGTCACTGTTCACCGCAGCATTTCCCGCCACAAGTGACGCACATTCCCCTCCCCCAACCTCAAATTGCACTACTACTATTAGGCTACTACAAGCGCTTGGAGTCTTGGGCAACTATCAACTTCCAGATCAGTGCATGTGAGGATGGTTGACAGCGTTTTGGTTTTGCATGATCTCACCTGTATCGCACGCTAAGCATTAAAACTACAAATAACACAACAAAAAGCTCCCCATATCTAACAGATCTCTATTTAATAAAGGTACCAGCGGTGTTTAAATAATGACATCTTATTGTAACAATATTTCCCTATGAGTATTGCCCATACATACCTTCAACGGATTCTTTTGCGAGGAGTCTGTTCAACTCCGATGGAGGACGAAGACCGTGGGTAAGTACAATCATTCATTTTCGTTTCGGTACTTCTCCTTTTTACGAAGAATTCTGTGGAAGAGAAATGAAAGGTTACATTAGAAAAACCGGAACATTCAATGTCGGTGCCAAATACGCACGAATATTTTGTTTAAAAAAAATCCCCCCCAAAGCAGTAGCCCAGTAGCCTGCATAGGCCTGTGTTTACCTGTAATAAGTGTGTTTGTTTCAGATGCGGCCCTTTTGCCTCGACCGCGGGCGACTGATTTTCGTATGGCTTTTCCAGCGTTCAGCTTGACCGCGCAGTTCTCTTGGTTGATTTCAGTCGCGCTAGGAGTGCTACTTTCAGGAACTGCCAAACGGTCCTCGCAAACGGGCATTACATCCTGAGAGGGGGATTCTTGGAGGACCAAGTCTGGACACGGCTTTACCTTGATAGGTGCCACAACAATTCGGGTTTTCCCGACTTGTACTGACTCCTGGTAAAACTCTGGAGTGGTATCCACAGGACATTCCTCCCATTCGTATGGTCCAGCCAGAGGCGCATCAGCCCCGAAATTAAAGTTCCATTTGCGCTGGTCTCTTTCAGAAATCTCACGTAGCTTGGATTTCATCTCCCTGTTCAGTTCTTCGTGATCTACCGGACCAAAAAGACTACGACAAACACTTGTGCGTGCATGAAGAGGAAAGGTCCTACGGGCTACGATTCTCTCCTGGACACTGCTTGATAACTGAATGTTAAACATAATGATACACAAAAATCCAACAAGAATCGGAAAAATAGGCGTTAAAGATATTTTTTTGGAAAGCTACTGATTTCTTGACTTAGGATATCCAAAACAGCCTGATAGTTGCCGATGTGCGGTCGTGCTTCTCCCTCAGACAAACAGTCCAGTTTAAATGTACCCAGATAGTGAACCACATCGTATATAAACTCCCGAGCTAATCGTCGGCCAGTGTAGGCAAATCTCCTCACACACCCATTGGTTTGTAAAAATGCCCAACCCTCCACTGAAAGCCCGCCTCCAACCTTGTCCATTGGCTCCAAATCCATGCTGGACGCGCGCCAACATGAGCGTAGCTTTTGATTTGTGCTTGGAGTTTTGCTATGGAATTGATTGAAATGCCTCTCGAAAGTTACTGTTGCTGCCAAAATAAGATTGCTTACTCTGTAGTTTTCACACTCTGCGTTACACACGTCCATGGCCTCTTTCTCACACAGCCACGTGCCGTTAGAGAAATCGAGTAACCGCATGCATACGGTGAGATTTTTAGATAAATGGCCATATATTGTTGTTTTAACTGTAGTTAAATTGAACCAAGTGCAACATTTTCTCATTGCTGCGTTAGTGGCGATATGGACGAATTGAGAACAAATGCATACCATTTGTGACTATCAAAAAATAAATGCCAAAAATATATAGTCTGTTTTCATTATTTTTTCACATACCCCTGAGAATACTAGCCTGACAGATGTAACTGTAAAAGTAGGTTAAATATTATCTAAGGAGACACCTACAAGGTTGTTGGACCGTGGGGAGTGTGTTGACTAAGTTGGTGCTATCCTGCCACTGCGTGGAGCTCAGTGTTAGTTCAAACGACGTTGTAGTCGTTTGAACTAACACATTTGGATTCAACTTACTATATTATATCAACACATAATATATTATTATCATATACAATGCTAAAGCAAATAAAATGTATTTTTAGATTTACGTTTATTCTTGTATGTGTACCCGATACACATTTTACTCCTCTATAGGTGGCCAGTAATGACAAGCTAATATTACTTACAGCGCGCATTTGATTCATGGCAACATTTTGGGAATTTTGGACAAGTTTGGGATGGAAGCTAAAATAAGGCGTGGCGCGCTTTCATTTGCGTGTCGATAGCGCGCCCCAGTGGTAGCCTACGGAAGATGAACTGATTTTGTTTAACGGTAGTCAAGGAGACTGAAACACCAGTTCTTCTCCAAGGCCAACAGGACTTAATGACTATAGACCCGCCACCCTGACCTCTGTAATAATGAAGTCTTTTGAGGGCCTGGTGCTGGCACAGCTCCAAGACAAGACTCTCTCCTGGACCCCCTGCAGTTTGCCGACAGAGCCAACAGGTCTGTGGATGAAGCAGACAACATGGCCCTCCACTTCATCCTCCAGCATTTGGACTCCCCAGTATCCTACGCCAGGATTCTATTCATGGTCTTTAGCCCTACTTTCAACACCAACATCCCTGCCCTGCTTCAGGACAAGCTCTCTTGTATGAATGTGCCCAACTGCTCCTGCAGGTGAATCACAGACTTCCTGTCTGACAGGAAGCAGTGCGTTAAGTTGGAAGCAGAAGTCTCAGACTTCCAGTCTATCAGCCCCTCCCACCCTACATACACTGTTCCAGCCCCTCCCCCTCCGAGTGAAGGGAGCTCCCATTCGCTGCTGCTCTTCCCAACAAGGCCAAGGACTCACGCCGATGACATCATGCACGATGACATCATGCACGATTACACCTTGTTATGTTTGCACAGTGTTGCCTTTTTTGTTTAAAAAAAATATTTTACATAACTAGCTATGTCGTTTGTACATCTTATTATTTTTAAATACTTTAATCTTAGTATAGGGTGGTGTAGACTCACTTATTTAAAGATTATTATGGATTCGCTACACAATGTTGGATTGGTATGCTATCTTCCTGAACAAAGTTATATAGTTCTTGAGTCTGTGCAATAACGGATATCATAAGTGAATAAATGTTTTTCTAGGACTGTGATGAACAAAAATTATTAAGAAAAACCTTGAAGTATGTGTATTCTAGGATAGATCTATTTGGGCAAGAGCTCTCTGTTGAATCAATTAGCGGTGAAGTCAATATAATCTAAAATTATTATAGCTATCAAATATCTAACCCCAGTAGATATATTCCTTAAATTTGACTTAAACATATTATGGAATGGTGATTTTTACCTCAGGATACTCCCTCTTAATCAAATAACTTTGGAAACATATTCAATTGAGTGCAGTGACCTAAATGAGTATAGTATATAATTATACTAAAATTAAAGTAATAGGTATATATAAGTATGATATGGTATATATGTATATGATAGGTAGGTAGTGATATGATATTTTCTCAGAGTGTTTGTTGACAAAGAGCACAACCTACTGGTCTGAAAATATTATTGTAGATAGGATAGAACGTTCAGTACACAACTTATTACAGACATTTATAGGCCTGTTTATTTTTCATGAATATGAACTGCTCATCTAAACATCACATGTGGCACTGCGCATCCTTGAGTCCTGATCAAGAATCCTTCCAACGTGTGCCTAGTTCTGAAGAAAATGTTGATACACACAAACATTCCTAGAATAATTGGTTATAAAGGGAACATGACGGTCTCATAGTCTCCCTAAACTGGTCTTTAAAAAAGAAAAGATCAAAGCCATTTTTGGCGAGGGAAATTACAAGTGAGGCCTATATTTTACTTCAAAAGCATTTGGACAGTTTTTATGGTTCTTTGGGCTCTGTACTGTCCCATATATGGGATTAGACTTTGTCATTGGCATGCTTACTACTAGGTCCCAATAAGTGATAATGTTAGTGTCTTGCAACATTGTTTGACAAGAGCCAATGTTGATTGCTAAAAAAAGAACTAAATGGCACTAAATGGCGATTTGCAAATGACACATGGTGACCTTTGAGTCTACTACTCACAATCACAAATGTAACATTTTACAAAGGGTAAAAGTATTTTTGTTGATTTGATTTTGAACACTTTCAGAGAGATTTCTGAAAATTGATTTTAAGGGAAGGTTAATTAAATGTACAGATTTATGCTTAAGGTTAAGAGTTGGACGGATTGGTGAGACATTTTAACCTGGATTATCCATCTGTTTGTATGTTACAACTGACTAACATATATTGATTTTGAAAGTTTGATAAGTGTTTATTGATTGAGTTAAGCACTCTAATTATTTCCTGCAAGTAGAGCAGACTATATATATAATTTGCAGATGTGTGTTAACATTTTGCAGATTTTTGAAATCCCTTTATTCCTTTATAATTATAATAAAACGAATGGAATATTTTGACCAGGAACAGGGGCATAGGTTAGTTTGCAAATGTGGGTAGAATGACTTTTTAAATAACGGAGTATAAGACAGTTAAATATGAATGTGTCTTAGCTGCATCACAGGCACTATCATAGACCTCTGGTATCAAGGTCATTGCACTACTTGGTCTAATTCAACAACATTTGCACATTTTGGCAGACAAAACTGTCTCGCTACTGATAACTTCATTGACGGTCTTCTGTCATTTATTGTACACAGGACTCTTTTATTTTATATTTGATTGTTCTGTATTGTTGGTATTTTCTTAAACATTTTATATTTAAGGACTGTCCACAAATTTACTTTTTAATATTCTTATATGTTTACGGCATTCATCTTCCCAGTCAATTAATTCACTTTATTCCTTAAATCTGCAAGTAAAACAAAATTCTGATCATTTTAATATTTCCAATATTCTCCTTTTTTGCCAGGTGTTGTGCCAAAAAGTGAATTTCTATCAAAAACGGATTCCCATCCGTGGTAATAGCCTTTAACTGGTAAAAAACGACTGGGACAACACATCGTAAACAATGTAGTAGCTCCCCAAAAATCACAGAAATGGCTGATTTCACGATTAAAAGACTAAAGCAAAGATTTGGCTATACTTACGATTGATAGTAAGTGCAATTATCTCATATAGTTTTAAAATATGTGGGAAACGCTTAGGCTAGCTTTTAAATAGTAAAATAATGAAGGGGTAGATTTTTTCTGAGTACTCAACAGCAATATCCGTCGCATTGTATGATGTAGGCATGGCATGTCATTTTATTTCATAGGTAGAAGATTTTCTAGACTCCTCGCTTACCCTCGTTTATTCAAAATATGTATTATTCTTAGATGTATGTATGTGAAGGGTGTGATTTAGGGCAAATGGGAGCCTAAAAATCACTTTATGACGCTTTTAATTTAACCATGTGTTTTCGCCGATTTGCCGGAAGTGACGACTTTAGTTCATCTTTAGTCCAAATAATTTTTGGGATGCATTATTTACCGACGTCTCGTTATTTGCTTGGATGAGAACAGTTTTTAAAGATCTGCAAAGTAAAGGGGTAGTGGATGCGGTCGCGCCCAGAAACGTTTTTTTTTCCTTCGCCGAACTACGTTGTTTTACGTTTATAAAAAGTGCGACTCCCGCCAGATTATTTTATATCCAGGCGAACGCATGTGTTTGCATCAAGCTATAATGCCGCGATAGCCGGGCAGTTAGCTGGTGAGCTAGGTACCTATACCAGACAGCGAGCTATTTGTCCGTCAGTCATCTGCTATCATTGCTGTGTCGTGGGTTCCTGAATGCATGTCACCAGTAATGTAGAATAGTCAAAGTAAATTTTGACAGTTGTCTGTCAGATTTCTTTTTTGCCAATCATGCGCCTTGTTGGAATTTGATGAATGATTGAGCACAATTGGTAAGTTTGATTTTTGTTTGGGGTATTTTAACATGGCTGGCAACGTTAATTTGTTGAAACAGATGCATAATCCTTTGCTAAAAATACTTGCCGACTACCTAGCTAAATTATACATTTGTAAATAATTGTAGATGGTTATTACATTGACATTGTAGGGGTTGACTTCACGTTTTAAACAAGGTAGACCGACTGTTTTACAAGGTCAACTGAACTGGTGAATATGAATAGCTAATCTGTACACGACGGTTGACAGTGCTAGACAGAGGAGATGTTCGTTACTTGAAACAAGTAGGACAGTATGATTGGAGTCATCATTTAGCAGGATGCAGAGTGATTGCTTTTGTGTTTGTGCATAGCCATCTCACTGAGGTGGGTGGCAAGACCCGCACGAGGCATGTGACTAAAACACCAACCCTGATAACTAGCTAATTTGGTCGGTCTAAAGTCTGTTTCGTTTTCTTTCTGTCCGAATCTGTCGTGAATGATAACAGTCACCGGGGTGGATTACACGCAGCATAAGAAGACGAGAATAACCTCAGATTATAGCCGAGCATTTTAATACCGAGCCAGTCGGTAAACAGCATGACCAAGCCCGAGTTGAAGAGGAGTGGCATGGCCTTGGTTACTGGCAAACCCAGCACTGCCGCGGAAGATCAGGTCCACAATGGGTCAACTGACCCGTCAGTAACTGGCAGTAGTCAAGGACACACACCTGGACCGTCCACGCCGACGAAATCAAAGTCTGGCAAACAGATCTCCCGGGAAAGCCTTTCCAGACGGACCACAGAATGTGAAGTGTTCGACGATGGAACCAATACATTTTTCTGGTGAGCTTTCTTTCTTGATGTTCGTGTGGTGATGTTATTCATATGTTTTGAATGCAACGTATGGTTTTGGATTTTGGCTCCTGCAATGCGTAAGAGGAGCGTTGAGTAGGTGTATTGAAGCCAAATATGTGTATAAACCTTCACATATTGCCATCTCTAACGGATGTCTACATAGTTACCTACGTTGGACTATAACAGGGGTTCTGATCCCTGTTATAGTCCAATTATAACATGCATACAGGATCATATTGCCTTTACATGTTTTAGAGCTGCTCTGCTTTCAGCCAATATCTAGCTATTCGGAAGACCAATGACTTGTTGACAAAATGAAGTTTAAAGTTAATCTTAAAGTAAATCTAAAAAGTATACTTAAAGTCCAACATTTGTCAGGGTGGGGCATTGGACCATACTCGATGGGTCACATTGTTTCTAGTGGGACTTGGGAACACTTTCAAAAAGATCTTGCGACACCTTGTCAGAAAGTGTGTGTGTGTGTGTGTGTGTGTGTGTGTGTGTGTGTGTGACAGTGTAGGCTACTGTAAATTGCAAATATGAATTCTAAGAAATAGCCTACCGAAAGACATACTATACTGAGGATATACTATAGTCAAAGTGTGTAAGTAAAGGAATGCATTTAGAACAACTGGATGTATATTTTGTCACACAACCTTAATTTTCAAATTGCAATTGACAAATAGTTTATCTCAAGAATGTTTCCAAAAGTAATCAGTGTCTATTGACACAATCAGGTTGGTTTAAAGTTTGGACTACTAGACTCGAGCAATATTGATTAGCTAAACATTCAATGAACGTTTGTAAAATTTCTCCTTCTCAAAATCGTAGGGAGGTATTCTAACTGTTATACTGTCATTCCCATTAAGGTTGATGCCTCGGCTGTGGTAATTAGGTAGGTAGCTCTGAAGAAGATTGTTCAGTGTGGTTTTACCTCTCTTTGGGGTTTCTTAGAGTGGCGTTCTCTCCCAAGTGAGTCTTCGTGTTGTCAAGCAGCGCCGGTTCCCAAGCCCCTCCCCCTGTCTCCTGCCTGACAGGTTCAAAAACAAGTGAGACAGGGAGGAATGGAAACAGAACCGCATGCCCTCACGATGACTCACGTCACCCTCGCCGTCGGCCCGGTTGGTGGCAGTGGTCCACGGCCTCCTCCGTCGACGCTTGGCTGTCAACAACACCATCTCTTTTGTTGTTGTGCATAAGTCGCCTCTCTTGGCTAGCGAAGCCTGACTGCAGAGCTGAGTGCTGAGTTTGGTCTTGCAGTCTGTCCTCATACTCACCTCCCTTTATTTTGACATGGTTTACCCCCCCCCCCCTCCTGAACGTTACTCTCCTTGTTTCCTCCCATTGACCATTCTGATTAGTGATGTTAATGATGGGTAATTGTGATCCATGACTGCTAGTGAGTGGCACATCAGGAAACATGTCAATTCTGTGCTTGTCTAGCATGGCGAATATAACTGATTCTGATGTACTCTAAGGGTAAATATACATCTTGGACAAATTCTGGAGTAGTTAAAGAGCTCTTGAGTAACAGTGGACTCTGCGGTATCGAGACAGCGATGTGTATATAAAGTTAAAAGCCTCATTACTGAATATGTAGCACTAACATACACAGGGGCCTGAATGTCTGATATCATATTGGTTATTTAATAGGGAATTGAAGACTGAGAGCCAAGCGTTCTGTGACATCACAGGAAGCCCTTTGGAATATTGTGGAGTTGTGCTGGGATCAAAAGGTTTTGCACAGACTTGTGAAGTCCATCCATACCAGCTCGATGGCATACTGTCATTATTGCTGAAACATACTATATACTCGTATTTAGAAATGTGTCAAATTTAGATTATGTAATTATTTGTCATGAAAAACATAGGATTCCATTTGAAACAAATGCCAAATAGAAGTGTCTCTACCATAAAACATGTGTGATAATATGGAAATACCATCTGTGATACCTCTGTCTTTGTCTTGATTGTGCGTGTATTCCCCCACCAGGGAAAGTATGTCCATATCATTTACAATTGTCCTGTCAAAATGACTGTGTCACAACATTGCAACTTTGGCGATGTCACCAAGGTTATATTTGTTTATTCCTACGTGACCGGTTATTTGATGGCTGCTTTCTATTTTGGTCTCATTGCAGGAGAGCACACACAGTTACCGTACTGTTCATTCTCACGTGCGCGCTGGTCTATGTCACGCTTTTGGAGGAGACACCGCAGGACACGGCGTACAACACTAAAAGGTCGGCCATTTTCTCTTCCTGTCCTAGTGTCTTACGATCGCTGAGTCTCCTTGCTGTGTGGAGGTTCATGCTGTGTCTGTAGGGATGCTGTCACCATCGTACTACAATGTCAGGAATCTGTCTCTCTTTGTGTTTATGTTTTCAACGTTTCCATGACACGATTACCTTGGGAACGGTATGAGCTCGAAAATCTGCCAGTGTATTTGCTCAGTATCCAAGGAGATGCGGTGCCAAAAAGGTTGTTGTTTGAAGAGATTTTCCTGGGTGAAAAATTAATTGCCCAAGAAATATGACCATGTTGCACAGAGGAATGTAGACACGGATCTCGCAACGCAAACCTCCCGTCCATTCTGTAACTTCTTTAGTTTCAGCTTGCGATTTTGGAAACACTGGTTCAAACGAATACAGTTACAGTTGCGTGCTGGTCATCCAAACACTCACACGTGACTTTGTGTAGTATTAAAATGCGGTTGGTACGGTTCGCTAATCAGCAACACACATCTATGATAAAACTCCCAGGAATCAAATGAGGGGGAAAAAAACTCCAATTAAACAAACCACGAATCAGTTGTAACCGTCATCTTAATCACTGGCTAAATGACGGGCATGGGTGCTGTACTTATTATGCAATGCTATCATTACACTAATCTGTGTGTCACAGAATCAACTAACGAACATCTTAACTACCTGCTGTTGCATGGGCACTGCACCAGCGTCGTTAAATACTAGGTAGACGTTACCTGGTAAATATTCTACAAAGCTAAGAAATAGACTTACATAACATAGCAATACAATCGGCCAAGGTTTTGTCATTCAGGGAATGAGCAACTGTTTGGGTTCAAGAGCAATGATTAAAGAAGCCAGCATTTACTCTTAAGGTTAGTATAGGTAAAATACGCTTATCATGCCTTGTTACTCCCATCTTTTGCAGATTTTGGACTCATTAATGATTCGAACCTCATTAAATGAAGATCACCATGCAGGGTTGTTTAGAAAAGAAAAGGTTTTTTTTGTGGTCAATTTTATTTCGTTTTTACACCGAAATTGTGAACTCCACAGTCACTTTCCCAGTCTTAAACATGTTCTACAACAGAAACCTATCAGCAAGTTTGAAAGCTATGCATATTTTGCTAGAATGTAGTAGGGCAAAGCACTGTTTTATTAGCTAAGACATGGAAACAAAAGTTAATGTCATGCACTGTAAGAAGAGAGCGTAGGTGGCATATTCCTCAAGGCAGGAAGTCAGACAGAACAGGAATAGCCTGTGTGGTGACTAGCGTGTGGGGGTTGGCAAGGCTGACTTCCAGTCATTAACAGGATTTGTTGTGGTCAGCACAGCTTGGAAGGCTTAAGGATAAAGCTACAACTTCTTCCGTTCAAAGTTAGACTTACGGAAACATCCACGCAAAACTTCAAATCAGATCCAGAAACTCACTCTGAGGATGTCTCAATGCCAGAATTTGATAGCAGTTTAAGGGATACAATATTATAAATAAAATAAAAAGATTTGCCTGCATAGTAGCATCAGAACTCTTTGGAGTTCAAATGAATAAACATTTCACCTTTGTGTTAAAAAGGGATAGATTATTACAGCTATTTAACAACAGTAACGGCTAACAGATCAACAACTGTTCTTCAGATTATACGGTGATATAGATTCTAGGCCACACCGCCTGGCCCTGTGAGTCTCTCAACATTGGAATCATGACTGCATCACAGGCACTGTGCACTAGTTATGTCAATTCCATAGGCTCTATGGTCTCAGAGCCCTGAGCCAGACAAGCCTTATGTTTCTGAATGTTCCAACATTACGAAGTCCACCTCCCTTGCTTTCATTCCTATAGTATCCTGTTTTTACTGCAAAGTTGCACGTAGTAATTGGTGCACGTAGTAATTATAACATAATCGATTTGGTCTGTAGAGTTTTGTTGAAATAGTAATGCGATTGATGAAATGCACAGTCACTTGTATTTATTAATAGATTCCTGTGTGCCTTTCATGTCATACTTGTTTCTCTCGAATACCAATGACGCGCCCTCTATTTGTCCTTGTAAATGTAATGGGGTGTGTTGCTTTTGTATGTGCTCTTCTAGAGGGATTGTGGCCAGCATCTTGGTGTTTCTCTGCTTTGGCGTGACACAAGCCAAAGATGGCCCATTTACCAGACCACATCCAGGTAAGACAAGTAACACCAGCAAGATATCATGTCCGTTCATCAGTCTGCCATATTTTTCCAGGTAATGTGGGAATACAGGCACTAAAGGCCCTAAAGATGCCAGATTTAACTAACCCAGCAGCGGTTATTGAAGCAAGCCCCAAGACGCTGAGTAAAGATCTAGAATTAAATGTGCATCTCTGTCTCTTTTGACTTCCTTACTTTTACTTAAACGGGATTTTAGTTGAGAGAATGACTTGGTTCTCTCAGGCCCAGTAATGGTGGTTATTGTTTAATCTAAGGTGGGGCATAGATGATGACTGGTGTTATGGGCCCTGTAAAATGCGAAATAAATGTCAATGAACACTGTGTTCAATGACATGGTGAGCTTTGCTTGACACTCTATCCAACGCTTGGCATTGTGCTTGGTGATGTAAGGCTTGTGTGCAGCAGTGTTGACATTAATGCCAAAGGAGGTTTGGAACTCGGCAGTTATTGAGTTAGCGAAGCGTTGGCAACTGTTGCCGTCGCACTCGTCGACCCCAAGCTGCAACTTAACGTGGTTGCCGCGGTTCTTAAACATTTCTACTTTGCAATAATACCATTTACAGGTGATCGTGAAATATAAAAGATGTCTCAAACTGAGTAGCAACGGTGGCCTTCTGTTACAGTACCCCTGCTCGTAGTCATCAAGCCCTTTAAAAAGACCAATTCTTTCACAAATCTTTGTAAAGGCAGACTGCATGGCTAGGTGCTTGATTTCTTTCACCCATGGCAATGGGACTGAAGGAAACACCAGGTTTCAGTGATTAAGAGGTGTGTTCCAGTGTGCTTTTGTCTGTTCAGAGTGTATATTCTCACCAAGGTCTAGGACTGTAAAGCTGAACTTACAATGCTAACAAAGCTAACACAAGGGGTATTTTCTATGTCGCCTTAGGTACATTTTGGGTAACCTACAAATTTTGCAGCAGAAGTTGAAGTAATGTTCTGGCAGTTTCAGGAGTCTTGGAGGCGTAGAGAAATTAACATGGACATGTGCAGAGTTGGTGCATGTTTTCTGGAGCATGTCAGTATGCTATCAGAAAAACATTTCTGACCACTTACAACCTGCCCATCTGATTCTGGCTTCACTTTGCTCATTCAAGAAACTCAGGTTAAATTCATGTAGACAGTCCAGATGAGCACTTTTATTATCTCTTAGATGACCACTGTCTGAACAAACCACGCAATATAAGTTTAAACAATTGAATCAAGTCTGATTAAAATATAACTTTGGAACTACTGGTCCCTGATGCCCTCACGCTTATGAGATGGACTTATCTCAGCATGTCAGTGCAAGCGACTCATTAGCACAAGTGGAAACTTCACCAAAACACTTTGAATCTGTGTCGTTGAACTAGTTGGACAGGCCACAAGTGGACTTTTTGTGCAGCAGCTCGCTCTAGTGGCAGTTTGTCAATATCATACAATAAACTGTGGTTTGCTTGAGTCATGTGGAAGTGGACAGTGTAAAACACGTTGAACTCTGCAACCGCAAGTGGTTGGGTCCTGACCTTTAATGACCAGCAGACTGTGAAAGATTGTCAACAGTAGAAAAGACCACCAGGTTAGGGTTAGCATAGCCCTAGTTAGCATAGCATAACCCCAGTTAGCATAGCATAACCCCAGTTAGCATAGCATAACCCCAGTTAGCATAGCATAACCCCAGTTAGCATAGCATAACCCTGGTTAGCATAGCATAACCCTGGTTAGCATAGCATAACCCTTAGCCATCTCCCAGGAATCAAATTATCAAAAACTCTATGCAAACAATAATAAACAGCATGTATGATTGTGGACTTCATTCCACTTTGTTTGAGAATGCTGTGGTACAAAGCTACAAGAACTATAACTATGAAGTTGTTAACTTGTAAGTTACAACTATTTTGATACCCAATGAATCAAATGACTAATTGAGTGATCAATTTATGTACACATTGCTTTAATTCATTCAAAACACTAAATGTTATTTCAAATGGGCAGTACTAACACAGATAACAGATTGTCAGTGGGCAATAAACAGGTATTATTTTATGTAATTGATTGGACCTGAGCTATTTTCATCATAATAAATTGCACATGAGAAGATGCAACACAAATAGCTTTAATTAAAGCCCACAGACTGTTTCTGTAGTAATTATCTCCCTCCAGATTCCCTCTCTTCCTCTCACACAGACACTCACCATCTCTCACTCATTAACTCACACACCTGTTGTAGTACCTTGTCCTGCTGTTGAGCTACTTTCCTACTTGGCTCAAATATGTCTTTGTTGTTGCTGTTCTCTTGTTGTTATGGTGACGACACCCCGTTTATTCATTTGAGTAATGGGAACCGCTCCTATATTAGTCATGATTTAGTTTTGTCTGCCATGTTTCAAAGCTTTATTTTTTTATACAGGGGTATATCAGTGTTACATAGCTGCTACTGATTGATAACTACATTTTCTATTTATTATTTTATTCAATTTCTTGTTGCAGCGCTGGCTACATTGAAATTGTTCGATTTTTCTCCCTGTCTCTGTTACTCCTGTCATAATTGTTCCGTCTTTCTTTTCAGCATACTGGCGATTCTGGCTGTGTGTCACTGTCGTCTACGAGCTTTTCCTTATCTTCATTCTCTTCCAGGTCTGTGAACCTTTTTACAATATTACCACAGAATGTAGGAATCGCACTTTGAGTTAATGAGGACATGCTTACGTAACTGCCACACAAAAATATAAATAAACAAATGAATGATAATGTTAATGGATATTATAAATGTAACATATTAGTGAAGTAATATAAAGCAAGACTTGATATACTGATATCGGATTAACATACGTAGATCAGTTAGCCGGACAAAAAAACCCAATTCGCTTCTTAACCATAGCACCACACCTGTGACAGTAACAAGTTCCTAAAATGAAACTGACTTAAGTGAATGTTTTCCCTTGACAGTATATATTCCGGATTTAAAAAGTAATACAAACACTGCTATTCAAGAAATACTTTGTATCCAGAAGAACTGCTCTATAATGTGCTTGTGTGTGCGTTTCTGTCAGACTGTACACGATGGTCGTCAGTTCATGAAGTATATCGACCCTAAACTTGGCGTAGCCCTTCCGGAAAGGGCCTACGGTGGGAACTGCCTCCTGTACGACCCTGGGAACAACACTGACCCCTTCCACAATGTCTGGGTAGGTGCTGTCTCTAGTCTCTTTCCACCCCAAGCTACGTCAGATATCAGTCAGAAGGACTGAACCTCTTCATCCTATAAAGACTACCAATTAGCAACTAGCGAAGTGAACTCTGTACGGCCATGTTGGATTGATGATACAAACGGTCCAGATATCTTTTGATTGTGCATCAATAAAGAGTTTCCGCACTGTGCTGGTGGCAATGTTGCATAGATTCATTCATTTTCTACTGTTGATCCCTGTTAGGGATTGCAGTGCCACTTGTTCCGTTAGGCGTCACGGGTGACTGGAGCCTATCCCAGTAACTTTGGGGCCAACAAGTCACAGGGTTAACTCAGAGACACAGACAACCATTCACTCTCTAGGGGTAATTTAGAATGTCCAATTATCCTATCACATGCATGTCTTTGGATGGTGGGAGGAAGCTGGAGAGAACCCGCGGTAACACAGGGAAGACATGCAGACTCCACCCAGAGAGATCACATGATGTTGGATTAGGACCAAGAATCAAACCCACGATCTCCTTATTGGGAGGCAAGAGCTCTAACCGCACAGCCACTGCGCACCCCTGCGCAGATGCAGTGAAAACAAAATCTATTTAACAAGTTTGATGAATTCATTGGATGCATCAAACTAAGGTTCGAATCTATCCCAGGCACCTTGCCCCATCTTTTCTTTTCTTCTGCTAGTCTACATTATACTGCACTTTCCAGTAAAACATGAAAATGATCCTGAAACTCCTATTACTAGTAGTACTAGTTGTACTCGTTTTGAAATGGCAATTTTGAAAATGTTTGTCTACCACCATGGTTTCCTTATTGGGTCCATCAACATGTTTTAATAAGAAGTTAAGAAGGCTAACTTTTAACGTAGCCCTCTGGATGTTTGGTTGCACCTCAATATAACATGCAAGTGATCAGAACGGGACTCCATAATCATGCTGCTAGGTCAGACTGATAGAACGTCCTCCTTTCTCAATCCCCCCCCCCCCATCTGTCTCCAGTCATTCCTGTCTGTCCAGCATCTGTGGGAAGTGCCTAGGGCCTAAAGTGGCTTTGTAGATCTGACTTAAAATACTTCAGCTGTAGCAGGCTTCCTCGTGGGAGCCTTTGGCCGAGTTTGGCGTAGGAGGCTGAACTGAGAGGGGCCGCGTGGCCCTTGAGTGTCTACAACTTCAACAACAACTCTGCTCCAGATTTTAGCCTATTTAGCTATAAAAAGACTTTGTTCCAACTGAGTCATTGTAGTTGTCAGTCCTCCTGATTTTGATTTTTATCCTCTTGAAAACTGCAGAAAACTTGGTCTCTAAAAATGTGTAGGCCCGGTCAAAGGTTTGGTTCATAGTCAGGATTGGAACATGGTTAATGTATTGTAGCGCTCACACCAGCAACCAAGACAGCGAGCGGATGGGTTTTGCTAACGTACATTTGAAGAAGTTGGCCACACATTTATGAAATGCAACTATTCACCCCATCACAATGATAACCTAATGTTCGTTCTTTGTTTTATTTGTGTGTGTATTACTTGTGCAGTTGTGGGATTGTATTCGTGCTGTTGAATATTTCTTCCTTCTTGGAACAGGACAAGATGGATGGCTTCGTACCGGCTCACTTCCTCGGCTGGTACATCAAGGTGACTTTATTTGTGCAAATCTCCGCAGGCATCTGGTGTATTTCGTGGCACAGTAGGTTTGCATCGAGTTTCAGCAGCACAGGATTGTCAGCGTACAGCACCATAGCTATTTATAAATCATCGAATGTTGGACTTAATCCAGGTTATCCGCGCATAATATTATCAGACTAGCAGTTGTTACCTGTCATAGAGAATCGTAAGATTATCTGTCACATACTTACTCATTTCTGGTTTACGGTCATAGAGGTTGAAAGCTTTTGCTTTCAATTTAAGGAAGACGTATTTATCATGTGTATTGTGTCTGAATCCTGACTCTCTCTCCTCAGACGCTGATGATCCGAGACTGGTGGATGTGCATGATCATCAGTGTCATGTTTGAGTTCCTAGAATACAGCTTGGAGCACCAATTGCCCAACTTCTCAGAGTGCTGGTGGGATCATGTGAGTACCAAACACTCACCCTGGCATCTTAGAAGTACCAAACGCTTTAGTGTTATGGATGTGTTGATTTCTAAACTATTCAAATAGCTCAGGAAATAACATCTGATGTCAGATGAAAGTAGGTCTCTTTCTTACAGTGGATGTTCAAAGAAAGAGTGTCTAGATATGATGATTGTCGATGTAGTTTACGTCGCAGCAGCTAAAACATATACATAATTACTCTCGTCCCTAAGTGATAAGTAATATTTTAATGTTGCTCTCTCTGTCTGTCTCTCTCGCTCTGTCCGTCTTGCTCTGTCTCTCTCGCTCACTCTCTTTCCCTCTCTCTGTCTCTCTCCCTCTCTCTCTCCTTGTTCCATCTCCAACTCTCTCTCTCCTCCTTCTCTCAGTGGATAATGGATGTGATAGTGTGTAATGGCCTGGGCATCTACTGTGGAATGAAGACCCTGGGTTGGCTTTCCATGAAACCATACCAGTGGCAAGGACTGTGGCACATCCCAACATACAAGTACGTCTGCTTCACAATCCCTTACCCCATCGACTGGGTCTCAGAGAGTACCACAGTCAACTGTTCTGTTTCAGTGGTTCTTTAGCCTGGTCCTTAGGGAGGTGTCTTGGAACAGGGAAACATCTCAAACACGCAGGACTGGGGGTCCCTTAGGACCCATGTTGACAACCACTGTTCTACTTAACGCCCTAAGAGGCAGTCATTGATTACGTTTACAAATCAGACAGCGGCTATAATAAGATTGCTACACGTTTGAAAATGCTCTCGACCGTTAGAGGACAATCGTTTTTGAAGATTTTGAACAACTGGAGATTATTTTACATAGTAGAGTATTCCTTTGTTAGCTTCTGGATGGAAATGATGCTCTTACAGCCTTCTATTCCTGACAAAGAGGCGAATCTACTCCGAATGAGCTGTTGCAAGCATTTCACTCAGAAGGACCTTTTAATCGTGCTCTAAATGGAACATTAGGTTGCAAGTACACATCGATGTCCAAGATGGATGCTGAGTAACATTTTCCGATCGATTTGGTGCTTGCTAGGGGGAAGATCAAGCGGATAGCCTTCCAGTTCACCCCTTACAGCTGGGTCAAGTTTGAGTGGAAACCAGCTTCAAACCTCCGCCGCTGGCTGGCGGTCCTGGGAATCATCTTCATGGTCAGTGAAAGCCCCCAATGTGACCGACTCAGTCTAAAACAAATGGTACGATGGCAGAAAATGTGTTTCTATGACTACTTGGTAATCTGTCCGTCATCGGGGGGGGGGGCGTGGGCGTGTCACTGTGAATGAAGACAGTTGGGTAAGTCACCCTAGTTTCAGTGACTGCTGGCTGTAGAAGGCTGATGGAGTGATGAAATATGGGCATCCTTGCAACATGTAGAGGTAGATCTGTTAACATGCTAAATCACAGTGGAATCGCTGGCCAGGTGCAGGACCAGCATTGCTGTAACGCATGAAAAGGGTTTTTGTGTCGTCGACAATCCTTTGGGACTCCTGAGGAAAAACACAGATGGACACACGCTGACATTGTATTCCATGTCATTATTAACTTGGCCCCCTGCTGTGTTAAATAGCAGTGGTTGCCTTGTGGATGACAAAACTCTTCTACTTCCTGTCCATGTGCGTACAGTTCCTGCTGGCAGAACTCAACACGTTCTACCTGAAGTTTGTTCTGTGGATGCCCCCAGAGCATTACCTGGTCCTGCTGCGGCTCGTGTTCTTCGTCAACGTGGGGGGCGTGGCCATGAGGGAGATCTACGACTTCATGGACGACCCGTGAGTAACCACGCCCCGAGCGAGCGCGCACCACCGCCTCCGAGCGTAGATTCTGGTTATTGTCTGATGTCTACAGTCTTTTGTGTGCCTGTCAAGATGTTTTCGTATTTCCCTGCCCATTCCATTCCTCCTGATATTCTGTTGTCGCCCAACAGGAAGTTCCACAAAAAGCTGGGTCAGCAGGCATGGCTGGTGGCCGCCATCACCGTGACGGAGTTCCTGATCGTGGTCAAGTACGACCCCAACACCATCACCATGCCCATTCCCTTCATCGTCACCCAGTGCTGGTTCCTGGGCATCCTCCTCATCCTCACCTGGACGCTGTGGAGGTTTTTCATCCGGTGAGACTCATGTACACACACACACACACACACACAGTCCAAAGTACTTTATGTAGGTGGTCCGGAAACGCCTCCTACTGCTGAATCTGGTTGTCTGCTTCTGGGGTTGATTTAGTTGTTGTTGTTGTTGTTGTTACGATACTATTAGATGAAATATGTGTTTCACAATTGAACGGTAATATACGGTAAGTATTGGCACAGACTCCACTCATTTCTCCATTCATAAAAGGTGCATCCATGCCTTCTCTATCCCATGTAGGTGTCTAGTTTTTTAAATGGCCAATTATGCTGTTCTTTAGCTGCTACCCTCCCATCCTAGTCGCGGCCAGGTCTAGTCCTGCATGTTAAAGCTTCTCGTCTACTTCCTCCCCTCGTTCGCCCACTTCCTCCCCTCGTTCGCCCCTGCTCTGCTCGCCCCACCCTTTGTGCGCAGCGCCGTCGTTCACGTCTAGTGAGGTAGGTGTAGGAGCGCGGGCCCCTTGCCCCGCCCTCCCGACCGCGACCCCGATCTGTCGTTTGCAGTGCTTCTCTTGGACTCCATCACTCCTCCCCGTTCTTGTTTCGCCTCGAAAACAAATGAATCTCGAGTCCCAAGAAAGGCTCCGTGTTCCTCTTACAGGTGTGTTTCATGCATGCCGTTTCCGTTCCTACCTCGTTTCCCTGTTTCCTAATGCTCCTTCCATATTCATCTGGGTAATGTAGTCCAAGCTGGTTGTTTTTATGATGGATGAAATTGAACCCCGTTTGCGTGGAAGACGGTTTGTGAAGAATTCGCAGCAGTTTGACAGCCTCTCATCGGTAGGTGGGTTCGGTACAGAGCTCAGAGTACAGTTACATTCGTATATTGTGTCTGTCCGTTTCAGCGTTTAAATAAAACCATCAGGATGGACCGTCACGAAATGCTGATTAGCGGGAATGTTTAGGAAATTGAGCTCCATATTAGAATCGATTAGGACTTGTGTATTCATGCTGCTGAAGCCTTTTGTCCCAGCCTGCATAGACCTGAGTGATAGAGATGATGTAACCAAAGTCAAGTGATGTTGTTTCGACACCAGAGGCTCTATAGCTTTGGGATTTAGGTGGGCGTGAATCTCATCCGCACAGCTCAAACGCATCAGCAAGAAAGCGTTTGCTTTCTTCAGTGTCCGCGGAATCTTTCTCCGTCGCTTCGTCGAGTTGTTACGCTTCAAGCAGAACCGCCTCGATCGTGTTGCTCGACGCTGCCGGACCGAGAACTTGGGAAGTGCGGCTTTTTCCAGGCTGCAGTGTCGCTTTGTCAGAGGAACGCGTCTTCCTCCCCCTCGACAACAGTTACATGATGAGGACGGGTGGAGCTCATGTCACCCCTACAGTCCATTCACACTGTGACCTTCTGAGCCAAGTGTCATTGTTTTGGGTCTTTTCATGATTTGTCTCTAATCTGTCACCTGCATCCAAACCCCCCTTTCCCTCTTCGCCAACACACTTACACACACACACACACATTCACACACACACTCTCACACTCACTCTTCCGTTGTCCCAAACTGTTTCCATCATGGTGTAGAAGCATCGTGGTGATGCTGGAGACTGTGTACTTGTACACAATTTCAAATGCTAACCTTTTTTTTCAACTTTTTGTCTTTTGGCACTCTTGATTAGCACTTTACCAATCATTCAGTGTGTTTTGTGCGTGTGTTTTGTGCGTGTGTTTTGTGTGTTTGTGCGTGCGTGTGTGTGTCTTGACTTTAAACTCTGTATTCCCCCACCTTGAAAGCCGTCTGTGTTTCCCTCAGGGACATCACGCTCCGTTACAAAGAGACCCGCCGCCGCAAACAGGAAGTCACCGGGGAGCGGGAACAGCGCCCCCACGGCAACGGTAGCGCGGCAACCGCCTCAGGTCGAAGCAAACTCAACGGCAGTTCTGAGGTGGTGCGCCAAAGGAAGTCCTGAGTGGAAGGTGACAGGGATGTCGGTCACCGTGTTGGTAGGGGATGGGACAAGGGACGAAAGGACAGGGGACAAGGGACGAAGGGACAGGGGACAAGGGACGAAGGGACAGGGACAGGCAGGGGGGGGTGAGAAAGAGGAGGTAGAACACCACATCAACACTACACCAACACCCTCTGAAGTGGGTGCCTTTGCGTGTGTGGGATAGTTTTGTGCAAGTGTGTTCTTGTGCCTACCTGAACAGAGTCATCGCAATGCTGACTTTCACCATTGTAGACGCTTGTCACAGAACCAAAAAAAAACAACAACAATTACAAATAAACGTATGGCGGGATTTTTGTTTTGGGGGTGGTAGCTAACTATCTTATACAACAGGGATTTACCTCATACTACTTCTTTTAGAAACATAAGCGGGGACCTATAGTGGGAGATGCCTTTTTGTCGGCTAGCTGAGATAATCCCACATACGGCTTGGTTCTTCATCCAAAGCTGTGCTGTCAATGTATTTAGCGGAAGCTTGGCTAGCTAACAAATTAATTGTCTTTCAATACATGACCTGCTGTATTTATAGGCAGTAAATATATAGGCGGTTATTGGGTAAAGAAGAGTTTTTTGTGTGTGTTTATTTTTTTTTTTGTAAGTGGTCAAATTGCGTTTTAATGTATTTGAGAACTCTATACGTGTAGATAGGGGAGGGAAAAGACTGCAAGTGTACACAGGTTGTTACTACTTAACCAATAAATGTACAAGTCAAGCATACATATTTGTAGTATGTTGCGATGCACGTGGTAGAGATTCAGGACAATCTCCTTCATACTATGCTTGGATCTGCTCTAGGGTAGCACCTTGAATCACTAATGGCAGGAATCGGAAATGGATTTGTCTTGGTTTTTGCAATTCAAACACACACACACAACGCCCTTTTGAAGCAGATTTAACCAGATCAAGTCAAACAAGTAGAGGAATAATACAGTGAATTACTTAGACTCGTGATTTGAATCGTCAATCAATAACAGACTTATTCGATAATAGACAACAAATGCTAGACGTTGGCTCTGTATTTTGAATTTCAGTTGTGGGGGGGCTGTCCTAGGTGACAAGAGGAGATCTTCTCGTCTTTAGATGGTGGATCCTTTAGATGGTGGATCCTTTAGATGGTGGATCCTTTAGATGGTGGATCCTCACATAACCTGGTCAATTCACACGCTTTATCGACACTTCCAAACTAACAAGGGGGAAAAAAAGCACATTCCAAAGACAAAAGTCGTGCTGCCTTTGCTCAGGGTTCAGTGGTGATTGTTGACTGGATAGGGTCTTGATTCGGTTCGTTCATTTAATCTTATCACCGTATCAAGACTTTGTGCATCGAAGTGTCTTTGGCTGTAGTTCAAGAACTTGTCTGAACGGTTTCGAAACGTCTGGTTGACCAACTCCATGCTTTATGGCAAATTATTGTGAAGGAAATCCAAGAGCTGTACATGTTTAAAATAAAAGAAGTCTTGGCATTCCCATGCCAATCGTTCAAGACATGATTAGCTGGATATAAAATACGCAACAAACAAAAAAAAATTGCAAGAAGCAATATGTTGAAGAGAAATTAATCACAATTGATGTCTGCATAACAGTATATATTTTTTAAATGTGTTTTTAATTTATACTTAACCTTTGTTTTTCTCATGCTAGAAATGGACTTGAAACTATTGCGGCATATTTATCCAAATAACAAAGCACATTCTCTCCAATCTTAGAATGTTTGTACGCTGTTTAACAAAAGTATCGATGACCATTGTCCTGTTTTATCCTTAATTTTTGAGTCTCTCAAAGATGTTAGAATTTTTATGATTTTAGTCATGTAGACCATAGAGTTCAATTTCTCCTCCAATTCGTGGAAATGATTGAAATTGGACGTGGTGAATTAATTGAATCGCTAGACCCTTGCTAAATGGAGTCTTCAGAACTCTGTGTGTGAGTTGAGTCTTAGTTAGCCTATCAAGTCCACTGAATTGAAAATAACCAAAACAGAAAACCAAGTCTGAGGTGTGGAGATGTCTGCAGTTCCACTGGGATCCTCAGGGGGGCAGCAGACCTCTCCTCTTTCTCCCCTCATGAAAGCCATTTTCTACTTTTGTTTGAATAAATGTGAATGGATGGTAAATTAAAAGATAAAAAGCTGCTGTAGCACATGTTATTTTATAATGTTTACAATAAAATGTAATGAAAACCTGGAAACTTGTTTAGTGCTTTGAATTGATAAAAGGATTCTACTGTGAATATGTTCTACGTCTTCACATACATACACAATCCACTCCAAATTTGATATTTGATCCCAATTTGAGTTTACCAGAACTATATTCCTAATTGTCACCCCACAATAACATAATATTGACACAATCGAAATGTGTAAAGATGAAAAATACAATAACATGTAAAAAAAATAATTTAACATAACATTTTTGTAAATATTCACACACTATATTTCAATAAAAGTAATGCTTTGAACTTGAGTCTTAATTCTGATCAGGATCTCCCAATTCTTGGGGTTTTGTTAGTTGCAAACTGTTCGGTCCTGCAAGCCGGTTACAACACTGCAATTCATTGTGTTTCTGAGAGTTAAGCTGTGGACCAGATTCAGATTTGATCTACTTTGGAGTTTGGTTTCAAACCTTTTGTCGACTGACCTGCTTGTGGCACAAACGAGCCCCTCTATGGTTCAATGTTCTCTGCATCCTCGACCAGCATGTTGACAAAAATAACACAAAAGGTTTTTGTATGTCCCTAGATTTGATGCAAGTTCCAGAAGCTTCTTGTTTTACAGAAACGTTCTATAGGAAATAAGGAAATAAAAAGTTCCTGGTCTGCCACGCAATGACACTGCCTTCTATGACTTGAACAGCGGAGAAATGATCAGAAGAAGGACTTCTAAAAAGCTGTCTTTCCTGTGAAAGTCAGCTATCTTGACCAAACACTCCAACAAGACCTGCTTGGGCCCTATGTGGGCAGGTGAACACGATACGGAGCCAGCAATGTCACTGATCTCCATGGAGGAACAGAGCTTCCTGCCGTAGCCTCGGCCTGTTCATCTGAAACGCGTTTCTCTGTGGCCTCACCCTCTTGATGAGTCAGAAGGAGACTGGCCAGCTGAAGGGAAGCGACCTCTTGGCGGACGACCGAGGCTTCCCATAGTGGAAGAGAGACGGAGCTTCTTTAAGAGCACTTCACGCCGTTTTCCAGAGAGTTCTGAACTTAGAGCACGGCGTCTGGCCTCAGAGTCTGCATCAGCCGTCCCTCTGGCAGAGAGCAGCTTCGCTCCTCTGTGCTGCTCACTCCCCTGTGCTCCTCACTCCTCTGTGCTCCTCACTCCTCTGTGCTCCTCCCTCCTCTGTGCTCCTCACTCCCCTGTGCTCCTCACTCCTCTGTGCTCCTCACTCCCCTGTGCTCCTCACTCCTCTGTGCTCCTCACTCCTCTGTGCTCCTCACTCCTCTGTGCTCCTCACTCCCCTGTGCTTCTCACTCCCCTGTGCTCCTCACTCCTCTGTGCTCCTCGCTCCCCTGTGCTCCTCACTCCTCTGTGCTCCTCACTCCTCTGTGCTCCTCCCTCCTCTGTGCTCCTCCCTCCTCTGTGCTCCTCGCTCCCCTGTGCTCCTCACTCCTCTGTGCTCCTCACTCCTCTGTGCTCCTCACTCCCCTGTGCCCCTCACTCCTCTGTGCTCCTCACTCCTCTGTGCTCCTCCCTCCTCTGTGCTCCTCACTCCCCTGTGCTCCTCACTCCTCTGTGCTCCTCACTCCCCTGTGCTTCTCACTCCCCTGTGCTCCTCACTCCTCTGTGCTCTTCGCTCCTCTGTGCTCCTCACTCCTCTGTGCTCCTCACTCCTCTGTGCTCCTCACTCCCCTGTGCTCCTCACTCCCCTGTGGTCCTCTGTGACAGCTTGACACTGTACTGCCCGCAGTGGCAGTCATCCACTAGGCAGTCATTGCCTGTTTAAAAGATTGGGCCGCTGTAGCATCCACATCCTCAAACTTCCTCATGATCTACCTCTTGCACCTCCAGCAGATCAAGGTCCTTCACCATCTGAACCATGGGGTTTGGAGGCCCTTATTGCAGCCATCTTCTCCAGAGTCTCCTTGATCCTATCCCTGTCCAGCTCCCATCTCCTCAGGGGCCCCAGTCAGTGTAGGAGTTCACACGGTGGTCCAGTCCAGTCATATGGGCATTGCACCCCCACGACAGAGCACTTTTCCTGCCCTCCAGCTACACAGCAGACCCCTCTCTTCTTTGTTTTGGAGCATGTGAACTCCCCTCAGGCGCTGAATGAGTCCCATTACTCCCCTCTTGGAGAGGATACAGCTTAGGATTTGTCTGGAGTTTGGAAGCCATCTTGATCTGGCCTCTTTCCCAATCTCGCAGAGAAAATCAGTATGAGGTTCATAGGATGATGTACACTGAATTACAGAATGTGATGTACAAAAATGTGATGGGAATTTCATTATTGCAAGATAATCCAGTCTAGTGCTTCTAGATCAAATTTCATAACCGGATTCATTCTTTGTCAGTGATGGAAATCTTAAAAACAAAGAGGAAATGCCATAGCAAATCTCTCCATAGCACAAAACTGTATGAGAAAGAACTCATTTGACAGATCATGTGACCACTGAAGTCACATGACAACTACATCCTGAATCACATGGCCTCTAAAGATAGCATATACAAAATAAACACTTGGTGGTGCTACAGACAACTAAAATATTCCGTTTGTAACGACTGCCATGACTTGACAAGAACTTGTAAAATCTAATATATTTTCCGTTCATGTGCTTTGAACAAAAGTAGAAAGGCAGTGTAGCCACGCTTTTTAACCACTTCAAAACACAGTCAAGGACTTTTCACAAATCCCTCCTAGCCAAGCTCATTTGAACAGTGTTTCGTGTCGCATGGCCCTATTCACCACCAGCCCCCTCAAACGCTTGTTGGCCAATTAGGTGAAACATGATTAGCCAGGTTTGGCAGTAAGTCAGCGTTCAATTAAGAGTGACTGAGCAAGAACAGTAGCTACATTCAGCTACTTAAAAATGGCATCAGAGATGCAGACACACAGCAGAATCAGTTCAGTTCGAAAGGTCATGACTGACTTTTACTTTGATTAGTTTCGTTTCTTAAAAGGACTCTCACCTAACACTGACCGTACAATCAAAGGAATGGAGAAAAAAAACAATACTGACCCACGTTGACTAGATGTCATTTTTGCCATATTCATTTTACGATGCCAATGTGTTGAATGGACGTTTTGCTCCACATATTTCAAACTCTAACTGCATTTACATGTCGATTAAAATATTTACAAAAGGTGCAATATAATCGTTTGCCCTGTATCATAGTGCCAATAGGACAAAGCATGTAAGTTTAATTGATAGCATGTGACAGTTGCTCGCTCATCCATACAGCTCACCGATAATCTCAGACTAATGACAAATATCCTTTAACAGTTAGAATGGGGAAGGATATTATCTCTACATTACATCTCAATCTCTGTCAGATCTTGAATGGTATGTTGGATTTGAATTTCCAGGGTGGTTGCAACACGTTCCCATGAAAGGGCAGAGTTAAATTACCAGTACCTTAAGAAAAATCATGCAGAACTGCTGTTTCCCTCACTTGTCGATATTATGCCAAATGTATCGGACAACTGTAACGGTAGTGGAATTGTTAGAATACAGCCTCCATTTCTATTCAATAGTGTGGCATCATTACGCAAGCTCTTTCCAACACTGCAATTGGCTGCCAGCATCACACTGACAGGCAGTGAAAGCATTCACAAACACGATTGGTTGGTGGCAATGCTGTGATATTTCCCATTTAACCCAAATAGACTGTGACCCCATTCTGCTCAGCAGTGACCAATCTTGGATCAGTGCTCTAATCCAAAACAGCGCATCTGGAGGCCAGCAGCTATTGACATGCCATCGTGTATTTATCTATAGGCTATTCACCGAGCTCTCAAAAGCATATTGTGTGATTACATGTTTTGGAGGATATTACAGTATAACAAATATGTCAACGCCTTGGGATTTTGTCGACCTTTTCTTATACTAAGGAAATGTTTAACTATTATATCATAGTATCTTCCTATAATAGGGGCACCAGTAAATCTTCACCATCTCTGAGACTGGAATTGACGGTATAATTTAGAAGGGTTTGGCTACAAGAATCATTTCACTCAGACAGTAGCTTTGCCTTGACAGACAAATTCCCTTGTCACTGTTCAGCTGCCTGCTGACAGTGCAGTAGTCTGCCCGCAAGTTAGGACCGTAGGAGATTTAGCATCTGGAATACGCCTTGGTCCACGCCTAGTGCCAAAATAATCCTCTTTACAAGCCTACCTGCGCCCTCACAAACTCTCACTCGTGAGGAGCCGTTTCCAGTGTTTATCAATTTTTTTCTTCTTCTTAACAACCGTTGGTGATTTGCATTCAGCAGTGTAATAGTTAAACAGTGCCGAATGCGTTGTTTTATTCGCTGCGCGCTGCCCTCACACCAGCAGACCACTACAGTAGGAAGATGGCGTCGGAAGGTACAAGCAGGGAGCAGTCTCCTCCGATACAAACACTGGCAACCACTGTGCTGGGAAATGTCGAAGGGGTAAGACATTTAGAGAAAAAACATCTTCGCGTAGAGTTCATTGAAGCGTGTCTGAAATGTATTCAACAATAAGGAGGCGAATTAATAGTTAACATCAATTTAATCTGGGACAGCATAGGTCCTACATCTGAGAAAAAGCATGTAGCGAACGTGATTGACTGTTACTATGAGTTATCTGTAAAGAGACTAAATGATGATGTCACAGGGTTAGTTATTTTGTAAGCCGTTTTACACCTCTTGTGGATTGAAAGTGACGTTGGCCCCACACTCAATAGTGGTTCGCGTACGAACCTTTCCAACACGAAAGGAGCCTGAATGCATTGTCTGATTAAAATGTTCTTAATAGCCTACCGAAGTGTTGTCATTGAAAACAAGAAAATACTAGTGTATGGAGCCCACATTGCAATAACCTTTTTACATGTTTGAATGTTCTCTGCTCGGCAGCTGCGCACTTCTATTAGAAAATTGCTTTTCATGTGAAAAATAAAATGGAGACATCCATTCATCCAATCTTTCAATTGGAGCCTAAAGATCACTCGTTTGACATAATCCCAGAGAAACGCGGTCATTTTTTACCTAGACATAGCGACAATTCAACAGTCTAGTCTGTATATGACCAGTAGAAGGATGTAAGAATAACAGAATCATTTGTGAGGCTTCACTAATCATGGCTCAGCCACATCTAGCTGTGGTATCTCACACTAGCCCCTTACAGGTTGCAACATATGTGCTAGGGAACTGCCCTGCTACCCCTCTGTGCAAATTAATCAGCCTGTTACCCAGCAAGAGGGGGGGGGCATGGAACCTTTCCCTGTTTGTAAAATGCTTGAATGAACCTATTCGCTTCATTTGTCTGTCTGTCCAGGGCTATCGGCCTGGCAGCCTAACAGTCTGTTTGCCTGTCCAGAGCAGTAGGTCAGTTTAAAAGTGTAGAATACTATTTACACCTAACTCCCCCATTGGTTTATTCCTGTAGCGTGCCTGGTCTCGGTGAATATAGAATGCAATTCTTCCTTCGCATGTTTTGATGATGCAAACCTGATGTGTGAGTCCTTGATTTAGGTCAAAATATGTTCGTTCCATGTCTACTCGGCCTACAGTCACACAGTTTAAGGAGTTGGGTAGACCTGCTCCATGAAAGATAAGAAAGTTGGGATCTTTTAGGGATTGTTGTCAGTTCATGAACTGTTCAGTCCCTTACTGCAAAACCTTTTATAACCTTAGCACCTCCATTGACATGCCACGTAGCAATTATCAATAAACCTCATCGATTGTCCAGCACAGCAGTGATTTGTGAGTTGATAAATGCCATTGCAGCTAGCCAAACAGCTAGCTAGCTCTCCTGGCCATTATTTAGACTATTAGTTTTAATAGTTGTTCGAATACATGCTTTTAAGCTATATTTTGTGCTATTGGTAATGAATCTCTGCTTGCTAACTGTCTATAATTCAACAGAGTTTGAAGTCTGGTTCATGGATAGTCTTAATCAGTCAACGACAAGCAAACCGTATCTCATCAGAGATAGTGATGCCCATTTTATATGTATTTGGTCCTTCTAAGCTACCAATCAGTTTCTTTGCCGGAGCTTTGCAATTTGTCACACACATTTTAAATCGTTGTTCTGGGATGGTGTGACGTTTCAAATGGTCATGGTGTCAAAAGAAAGGTTGAGAGTGAAAGATGGACTCCCTCCTGGGATTTAGGGGAGACACTGTTCAAGTGTGCGAGTGTAAAAGCAGCGGTAGGTGGGTGCATGTAGAGAGGGAGGAAGAGAGGGAGGTGGAGGGAGGGAGGGAGAGAGAGAGGGAGGGAGGGAGGTGGAGGAAGGGAGGGAGAGTCGGGGGAAGGGGCACTGTTCACCGGAGACGTTTCTAAATTTGTCTTAATTTCAGTGACTCAGCTGGCATAGCTTGGAGTACCATGTCAGCTAGATCTATCTGACTGTCCAGCAGCCTTCTCTGCTCTACCAGCTAGCTAGTATCCATGTCTCCCCAGTTATGCTGGAAGGCCAGCACTCTCGGGCCTTCTCCTTGAACGCCCCCCCCATGACTTTCAGTTAAATGAAGCACATTACTCTTTGCACACTCCTGCAAGACCCTGTTTTGTTCGACCTCCGTAGGGGAGTTTCCTTTGTGAAGGGCTTTGGTAGCAAAGGTCCATTGGGTTTGGAGAGCAGTGACAGAGTTCTGAATGGCACTCGACCATTCGCTCCTTGAAGTTTGTTCATTAGCCCTACCAGTCTAATCAACAGGGTTTTCTTCGATGACGAAGAATGTTGCCAACAGAGTCGGCTCCAAGGAATTTACCCAAGGATTATCACACTAAGTCATTAAAAGATAAAAGAGACATTAAGCTTTATTCAAGCTATGCATTGGTGGGATGTTACTGCATTACAAATCACCTTATACACAAGTTGATGCAGTGTAGGTCTTGAGATGTTACTGCGACCGTACTGACCAAGACAGAGTTGCCTCAACTCTTTCCAACAAACAACACTTGAAGGCCTTGGAAGCAGTTATTCCCACTGTGACCCAAAGCCTGATTCATTCCAGAAGGCTTGAACTCTGACAGCAAGCCAGGCTGCCTCTGACGCTTTCTGCTGAGCGTACCGCTCATGGAACAAGTTAGCGTTAGTCTAGCTCACCTGCTCGCTGGGCAGAAATGTAAAAGGGGAAATGGTATCCGGGAACATTGACTAAGACCAATGGCAGTACAAGACCTTTTTTTGTCTGCTGTCAAGACAGCCATTCCGATCCTACCATTCTCTATCTGCTTGATCGTGAAGGAGGAATACATTGGGCAGCAGAAATGGATTTCTGGAAACGGGAAAGAACTGCATTAATGAATGACTGTATCCTCTTCTTGTTACTCATTGATCATTGCTTAATAAATGTTTTAATTGAATGATGGACAGGCTGTTTGGAATGTAGGACCTGGCTGAACTTGTGGGTCTCTGCGTGTCTGCGGTTTGTGTGTCTGTGGTTTGTGTGTCTGCGGTTTGTGTGTCTGTGGTTTGTAAGCGCAACTATAGATGGTTGATTAGGATCGTGATCCGAGAGCCCCCCCCCCAACCCCCCCACTTATAAACGGTCCCAAATTGGTCTAAAGAATTTCGTGTCGTTTTTGAGGTGAGATTGGAGAAAGTAGGTGTACAGACGACAGCACCACCAAGACCTGAGAAGACCTTCGTTCATCCATGAATGGCACCACTGTTGCGGTGGGCTCTTGTGTTTTGCGTTTGCTCCTCTAAGTCTTTGCAACCATACCATTTTCTTGACAGTAGGATTACCAAGTTTTCCCACTGACATGCATTTGACTATTCTAAGCTGTAGAGTCATCAAAAGGTGCTTTATATGAAGTCATAATGCACGCAGGTAGGAGGCTAGCTTTCTTGATCTGCATGTCACAGTTTTGTGGCTTGAAGACAAAGCAGCCAAACATGGCTTCCTGTAAACCAGCTGCCCGAGGGAAACAGATATTGTTGTTTAGCTTAGCTTTTGTCATGGGCGGATAAAGCTTTTTATTGATTTAAGGTGCTGCAAACAGAGTCTGGTTGCTCAGTTACCGTCATTCACAGGCTACGGGCCTGTACGTCCACTGTTAGGCACAGCAGCAGTGAATTATCTGGCGTGATATCATGTCAACTTTTATACTTCCAAGTTATGTGAGACGAATGAAATCAAATCAAAATGTCACGCAAACAGAAAACATACTTATTGTTGAATTACAACAATGTAAATATATTAAGTGAAAAATTGGCTTCCCCCATCTTGTTTTAAAGGTCCTCTGGTACAATTTGAGACACTGCAGTCTAGAGATCACATCGTAACAGATTTTGATATCTAAAATATTCGCTTGGTTATGGGGCGGGTGGGTTAGTTTAACTTTGGCTTGAGTTTGAAAGGATTCGTACCAAAATATCCCACCCTCTCCTTTTAAAAGCCACTCCCCCAGCGCGCATAAACACGCTGTCTAACCACTGCCAAGGGGTAGTCAGACAAGTAGCCTGCAGTCAGCCATTGCAGTCAGGCCGAATACCATCCAATCGTTAAGTTCTTTTGGGAACTGGTGAGTTAGAGACACAAAGCAGACATTATGACTTCCATTCTGTTCAACATAACACAGGAAAAAAAAAACTGGATCACATCTTTTTAAGACAAGACACAGATATGACCAATAATCTTGCATATCGTCGACTGACTTTCCAAAATGGCTCCTTTCTCGGCCTGGGAAGATGCCACTGACCCAGAGTTTGGACCTTAATAGCTGTCTGTACCTCTTGAACTGTGTAGAGACTATGTGTGTTTATGCTCAGGTGGAGAGACAGATTATCATCATATGAACCATGTTACATGGCAGGCCGTACAGTAGCTTTTCAACAAACAAGATTTTGTTTGTCACATATGACTTAGATCTCTCTACCGTCTCGTCACATCTGCTACCTAATTTGGTCACCGCGCGTGCATACGTCGAGTCGACCGGTCCATCTTACCCCTCTGTTTATGTGTTGTGTTTCAGAGATGCGAGTTCAACATGGACAATCTGAGCAAGCCGGAGCTGCTGACTCTGCTCAGTATCATGGAGGGGGAACTGGAGGCCCGTGATCTGGTCATAGAGGCCCTGAGGGTGAGTCTTCTACCACACGGTTACAACAGAACTGGATCTGTAACCTCCACTCGCTCACCAGCCGGATCTGACCTAGCTAGCCCCATCCACCCCTTATAGCGGTGGTTCTCAACTCTGGTCCTCAGGGACCTTCTGTCCTGCATGTTTTAGATGTTTCCCTGCTCCAACACACCTCCTGATTCTAATAAATGGGTCATTATCTAACTCTGTAGACTCCTGGTAAGGAACATGAGTCAGAATCAGGTGTGTTAGAGCAAGGAAACGGGTCTCTGGTATCGAACCGGAAATAATACACACATTTTGGGAGTCTTCATCTGTCGAAATACAGATCTCAGACACGAGTTGCCACCAGTTTACATCAGTCTCCAGTAACTGCAGTTGCTTTAGCTGCTATTGGGAGGGTTTATTCAGGGAGTGGGAACTGTCTCCAGGACAGAAAGAGCTAAATAACCAAATACTGTCTTGCAAAATGCAATGGTTACAAGTGTTCTAGACAGATACTGATGGCAAGTATGTTGTTTCTACCTGGTTGTAAACCTGTAATCATCATTGAGCTAAGAAGCTTATGATTTCCCCCAAATGTGCTACTTAGTGCTTTCCAACGCTGAGAGAGTTTAATGTAGGTTGATGCAAGAGGGATGCTGTTAGGATTGCAGGAGGAGCGGGAGGGGGGGGGGGGGGGGGGGGGGTAGCTGGGATCGTCACATCTGAAAAAACACTTTTGGAGTCAGAATGGTCTTGTTTAGACCTGGCTCTACTTCAGACGTTGTTTATACGCATTTTTTTTGGTGGCTCTTAATGTGAAATACTCAAGCAGGGACACAGTCTCCCTAGACCAAAATAGACTGTCATCCTGTACTTTGTAGACACCCTTGTCCCTACCCAACTGGGAGTGAACATTGCTCTTCTACTGTCAACCCAGCTCACTTTCTGGCCATTGGCTCCTGAGGCGTTTGTTCAGTATGAATCCATACTCTGTAGTTCTTATTCTCCCCCCTTTTTTGTCCTTTCTGTTCTGTTTTCCTCCTGGTTTATGGTGTCCATGCTGGTTGGCTCCCTTGTGGATATCCTATCTCTGCTTCGAAAGGAAAAAAAAAACGCTTTTACTGCCATGATGTCTGTTCCCTACACAAAGACGGTGTTTGTTCGACCAGAGATAAGACTGGCTGACGGAAAGAGAAAGACGGCGAAAGAGAGAGAGAGAGAGAGCGAGAGAGAGAGAGCGAGAGCGAGAGAGAGAGAGACAAAGACAGAGAGAGGCATGAATACAAACAAGATCCCAACCCTATCCTCTCCTCAAAATCACCAGACAAAAATGCCATGGACAAAAACAGATTGATTTCTGGAGACATCTTGACTATTATCAATATGAGGAGACGTCCCCTTTCTACAAGAGTCCATATCTGATTTGAGCAACAACGTCCACTGGACAAGGCAGGAGGTAGCGTTTTGAATTTAGCTCCTTTTAAAAAAAGTAACCTTTTCTGAGAAACTCCTTGGTACTGGTTAGCTTTCGTTGAGAGGTCGTAGAAAGGTGAGGAAGTAAGATGCAGTACAGAGCCAGATAGTTAACGCAGGTGAGTGTAGTTAGCCAAGTTAGCTGGCAATACCTTTTGGTAATGAAATGAAGAATACTTGAGCAAACATTGACACTGCTACAGTACCGACTGGCTTCGATGGACACGTTGCCATGGTGTGGAATGGATTTATAAAGGCACAATTTGCAGTTTGGCTGAGAATCACATGGCCACGTTGGTCAATACAAGTTTTTGTTTCGTTGACTTGATGATATTACATGGGTCTGCCAATAAAAAATAAAAAACTGTGCTTGTACGTCTGGTTGGTTATGGTCCGTATTGGAGTTTTTAGTTCAAGGCTTCGACATGCGTTATACCTGCCCCAGGTTTGAATCACCCTCTTTTCATGTCCAGATCTCCTCTGAGGAGAAAGACTCTCATTTGGTGCTCTACAGGACATTGTTTGGTGGTATGTGGCCATTAAGAGGCTTTGCTGGCAGCAATTAATTGCTGCGCGGCTAAAGATGGCCGAGTCATCGTATCTTGTTTCATTCGACAAAATAAAAGGGATTGTTAGCGGATTATAGCCAATTGAGATTGACCACATGATTACTGTACCACATACCCCCCCCCTCCCCTCTCCTTTCTGGTGATAGTGAAAAGCAGGTCTGTCAGCATCGATTAGGGGGAAAAACGCTGGCTTTCCGTGCAGGAGTTTGTTGGATATTGATTTAGTTTACCATGGAGACGAGGAGGAAACTTGGGTTTCCGTTTGCCTTCATGTTGAGGAAGCTTTTCAATAGCAAAGAGATCCCCCCCCCCCAGTGTCTCTGCAGATCCACGGGGGCAAACCGAAGAGTCTCAAACCTGCTTTGAACAGCACGCCGCCTCCCTAACGTCACCACGGTGACAGGAAGGGAAGAAACGGATGGTGTGCGATGGTGGGCTTAGCCGCGGCTGTCATGTTAGCATAAGCACATGCCTCCGAGAGGGGAACGATCTGGAACTTCCTATTTGATCGTTATCGAGGGGGAAATACTGATTTAACAAGGATTGGAGATGCAGAAGAGGATTAGGCTGGTTTGGCCTCGTGTGCGTGGCACTTAGGAACTGCTAGGAAGCCACTCTTCATTACAGCGTAGCGGGGACAAGCGAATACGCAAGTGGCATTTTTTGGGGGTCGTTGCTGATGGGAGATCTGACGTCCGATTCAGACGAATCGACGTCAGTCTTTTGTTCGAAGGAGTTCAAAAGTGTTTGGTTGCAAGGCCACTTTGGAAAGCCACATTCCCCCCTGGTACAGTGTGCTAAACACGGCTTGTGATCCCCCACATGACTGGACAGTGGTAACCACTCTGCCCCAGGCTCAGAGGAACAGACGCCCCACAACAAGTGAGTCTGTCACAGTCTCTCAAGGCTTGTCCTTTCACTGCTTTTCCATAGTCATTCTCTCTCTCTGTCTCTCTCTCTCTCTCTCTCTCTCTCTCTCTCTCTCTCTCTCTCTCTCTCTCTCTCTCTCTGTCTCTCTCTCTCCTCCCCCCCTCTTCAAAATGTATAATTGAAACCCATTTACATTTCTTCTCTTCTGAAAATCTGGATCGCACCAACCAGAGCATAAATGGTGAAAAGTCTGAAAAGCTCAGTGTGTTTGCTTTTGCATACTGAAGCCATAAATACTGAATCAAGATGGTCGTCTTGACCGTGGAGACTGTTGTCGGGCTGGGATGAGGGGAGGGCGGGAGGAGAAGGCCTGTCAGTCAGAAGGGGGAGAGTTACACCAGTGAAACTTGGTATCGGGAGGTTGTACTTGTCATGCGTAAGTGGATGTTCACATTCATCTTGTTTTGTAACACAACCTTCACCTGCCTCTTAACAACATCCACTTACTCCATTTACTACGTTTCACTCTTCCCCCATACGGTTCCCTCTCGCGCTCCTTCGATAACATGTACGCTTAATAAGATCTTAATTACATAGACATTCCTACAGTGTTTTACTGAAAGTCTTGCAGCGTAGTAAATGTCACCTCAGCGTTTAAGGTCCTGCTGCACAGTTTGGGTGAGTGCTCACTAAGGAGGATGGGTGCCATTCTAAAAGGGATACGGAGGGATCTAAGAGTGACTCAGGAAGTAGGTCACAGGAAGATGTGCTCTCTCTCTCAGTCCCTCTCTCTCTCTCTCAGTCCCTCTCTCTCTCTCTCGCTCTCTCTCTCTCTTGCTCAGTCCCTCTCTCTCTCTCTCGCTCTCTCTGTCTCTCTCTCTGTCTCTCTCTCTCTCTCTCCCCCTCCCCCAGCCCCCTCCCCCTTCTCTTTCTCTCGGTCTGCTTTGCCACTCAATCCTACATCTTCCGCCCGTTACTCATCTTCCTTCTGCGTCTCTCCATGTCTTCTCCCTGTTTCCCCTCGTCCTGTCTGTTGTGAGTGGATGAGAGGATGCTGAGATTTCCCTCCCC
>BROE01000003.1:4160477-4181622 GCA_036571765.1 Plecoglossus altivelis
TGCAGTATTTCCCTCCCCTCCCCCCATTCCCCCCCCCCCCCCCGATGGTAGATTTGTTGGGTTTTTTTTGTCAGGAAAAAGGCAACACATTGAAGCATGGTGCGAACGTGTTCACAGAGGGCCCCTCCACGTGAGACGTGTGTCTCGGGGGATTGCGGAATGAAATAGGAGACGGCCACCAAAATAGACCCTCCCTCTTGCCCAACCTGGCCCTCCCTGTGTGAACGAAACCGTATATTGTTTGTTTGGGCTTAAGGTTGCCTGTGATTGTGCGCACGCCATCGTCTGCTCTTTTAGTTTCTGCGTTGGCCAAGGAGCCCCCCCCCCCTGTCAGTGCTAGCATGTAAACTGTGTTTAAGCAGTCCTTCCCACAAACTAACTAGCTAGCGTGTACCCTTTAGCCTATCATATAGACTGGGTCAATGCGGAGGATGCACGGGTTTTTTGGGGGGAAAATAGTGTCTTTGAAGAGATTCCGAAAAAGGACCGACTGACAGTCTGACAGTCTTTAGCACAGATGTATTCATATTTCCTCATTATTCCCCACACTGCCCACAGTCAAGACAGACACAGTTTTGTTTTTTGTTTTCCTTTTTACATTTATAAAACATGAATGGAATATTTACATAAGTATATTTACATAAGTATTCAGGCCCTTTATTTGGCGCTTAGCACTTTTCCATTCCTTTGGAATGAATAAAGTGAATTGGCAAGGATTTGCGCCTCACACCCCTCCTGGCTTCGATGCTACCAGCTTGTCAGACCTGTATTTGGCATCTCTGTTTCAGTGCTGCGGTGCGGAGCTCCTGTCAGGCTTAGATAGTGAGCGACGCTGGGCAAATATCGTCAGATCTCTCCAGAGATGTGACCTCAGAGTCAGCGCGCCGTCCAAAACCTGGCAGGGGAAGGTTCATTCATGACCGCCCATCCTTCCGTGCGCGAAGGAGACGGGCGTGTGATGTTTGTGAAGTCGCTAAGATGTGATGCGAATCGTTATGCGGGGGGTTTGGTCACGTGGGAGAGGGTGTTGCAGTGGGAGACATCCACGTTAACGTAGGGTGTTGCCGTGGGCGACATCCACGTTAACGTAGGGTGTTGCCGTGGGCGACATCCACGTTCACGTAGGGTGTTGCCGTGGGAGACATCCATGTTAATGTAGGGTGTTGCAATGGGCGACATCCATGTTAATGTACCAAATCTACTGTATGAAGCAGAACCCATGTGTTGGCCACTTTTAGAATCGATGGAAATACCAGGTCTTCTCTGAAACACTTATGATGAAGCTCTAGAGGGTTGATGGAGCCAGTCAGATAGAAAGGAAGATGTCGTAGATCAAATTTCAAAGGTGCTGAAATAGTAGAATTATTGTCAGAAACGGTTGAATATGAATTCTGAAATCTCATTCAGGTCTACTTCTATAATGATGGAATAATGATAATAATAACAATAATAATAATAATGGGAATAATAATAATAATAATAATGGGAATAATTAGAAAATATGAATACATCTGTGCTAAAGACTGTCAGTAAGCAGACTAAGTGAAAGGGTCCTTTTTCGGAATGTCTTCAAAGACACTATTTTCCCCCAAAAAACGTGTGCATCCTCCGCATTTTTGTGAGAGATAATCTGTGTTCAGATGCCTACATTCATATAAAAACTTAGTTTACCGTTTGATTGTGACCTAGTAAAAAGTCCGTAAATGTATGTGTTTGTACCAGGGGCCTCATCAAACTTTAATTTGAAGCCGTCAGCTGAGCTCATTAAACATGAGGAGAGCTGCTTCTGAGGGGCATTCTGGGTAAAGAATAACTCTCCCATTTACTGCTAGTCTGCATAGTAACACCGTAGGAGGAGTGTATGAGTGGCATGTGAACCATGCTATGTATTAGCTGCATACTTCAGCGCGTGTTTTTCTGTGGAGACTTTTTAGAGCTTGCCTCCGTGGGTGGAGAAAACGTGTTATACGCTGCAAAGGTGACAAACTATATAGAGAACCGAATAGAGAATTAAGAATCGTTAACCTTCAAGAAACGTTGCCACTGATTTGAAAAATAGAAGGGGAAATACTGTTATTCCATATGATGATCAGGTACATATCATGAACAGTTTACAGACATTTGTTTATAGAAATATATAGATGGTTTTTAGTATCTATATGCACACACTTGCATGTAATACAATTTTCAATGAATATTTTTTTCATCTGTCCATCGTGTGTGTGTGTGTGTGTGTGTGTGTGTGTGTGTGTGTATGGTGGGATATGGGGACCGTGTGTGGTAGATCCCATGTGATTAGAGATGGGATTTGTGCAAGCCTATTGGGGAGCACCAGATGGCTGATGTTCATCCTTCACATTACACTCCTGTCCATACTCTGATCTTCCCTCTCACATTTATATTCGTTTACTCGCTCAACCTCATAAAACGTCTTCCCGAGTGACATATTTACCACATTCTTCGACTTTTGAATTAGGCTAAAGATTGGCCAAAGGACAAGCTGGCATAACATTGTTAAATCAATTATTCAGATAACCATATGCATTTTTCTCTCACTCTCTCCCTACCAGTCTCTCTCCCCCCCCCATCCATCTCTCTCTCTCTCTCTCTCCCCCCACATCCCTCTCTCTCTCTCTCTCCACATCCATCTCTCTCTTCCTTGTAAGTGCACTGTTTATGTTAGTCCCCCTCCCAGCAAACGGTCAAAACGAGAATTGCGACCGCGCGTTTGAACCCCGCCATCCGTCTACAGCGCGTCCTCCCCCTGTGTTTGTGTATGCGCTCTCCCAAGTATTTACCCCAGCGCGCACATGCCTGCGATGGGAAACGTTCTGCCCTTGTTAGGCAACGCTGGGCCGAAGCGCACGGCGCCTGGTCGCCAAACCTGCGGGCGTTCTGCGCTCTCCCTCTTCTCTCTCTCTCACGCATCTCGCATTAGGTTGGAACCCCCCGTGGCACCATGTCTATCTTGGGTCGTGTTGGTGTTCGCCGTTGTTTATTTAAGCAGAACGTCAACCGACAGACTCCAGGATACTCTGTAGTACTGTTGCGTTCGTTTCCCCACGTTTTAGACGGGCAACACGTTGACATGACAACCTGTGTAATTTCTTTTGGTTATCATTTAACCAGCTTTCGGTTTGGTGGGTTCTTGAACGTTTCACGATCGTATCCTATTAATACGGGACATTCTTGCAATTTCACACAATCCAACAATGAATCGCTTCATATAATGTCACTGTAAGTTCACCTGTAGAATGTTTGTTTCAAGGACTAATATTCACGCGCTAACATCGAGTAGTGCTCCAGTTAGGTGATCACACCAGCTCAGCTCATACTACTGCTACCAGAGATGACACTCTCCAAACCACAGTGCTAACATGACCACCCACCAGCACACAACACTTAATGCTGCAACATCCTGGTTTGAAGCACATGCATCTACAGATGAAAACTCTCCTCCACTTCCCCTTGTTACTTAACAGGGGGGCTGTAACACATGAGAGTGGATGCAGCCGGGGCCTGATAGTCTGAGTGGGTGTAAATGATCATCTTTAAAGGCTTTTCTCATGACCGTCCTCTGGGCACAAAGTACTCGCAGTACACAGAGTGCTGTGTGTGTGTACTGTGTGTTTGTGTGTGTGTGTGGCTGCAGATGTTACACATTTAATTTGGGCCACTCAACGTGACAGTTTACTACTAGTCCATGGTAGCTATGCTAATTTGAACTCATTTGCCTACGCTGACAGACAGCAACTTTGTCATTGGCACCGCACCTGCTGGGGATATCTGCGAGTCGCTTTAGAAGTAGTCCAGCGCTGTGCAAATCCAGTACGCAACGGCATTTTTATCTACTCATCCCAGACCACTTTAAACCATTAACGACAATCTAGACTGTAAAGGGATCTTTCGTTGGGGATGGGTTGAAGGTGGGTTAGCCTTGTGAGAGGGAGGGATGTTATTTTATACTCTTTGATAATCATATTGGTATTCGGGTCATTGTGGCGTCGGTATCTGGCCACAGCAAGGATAACATGTCAGAGGTTTGCTGCAGGGGAAGAGAATGAGGAGAATGTGATGTCTTTGTTCTGAACAAACGGGCTTCCTTCGAACACAAACCTTCTACAAATGAATGCCAGAGGAACTCACTAGCCACCTTTGTTTTTTTTGTTGTTGTTTTTTTTACAAAATAAAGTAACAATCACACCGTTTGTTTTAAAATCATCTCTAATCCGGTCAAATTCATAGTTGTATGTAATGGCACCATTATTGTCTAAACAAATGGTTTGGAAGGCAGGACCTTAACGCAAGAAAACCTTATGAGTTTCACTTCAGACTTGTTTTGAAAGGACTCGCCTAAACTAAAAACGAGCTGTTTCTTCCTCGAATACAAATATTTATAGAGACAAATACAAATCTTACCAAAAAGCGTAGTGGGCTGGCTAAAGTGATTCATTTGGAAATGAGAAAAACAAAAATAACAGACAAGTGTTTACGTGACTGGTCCATCGCAGATAAACATACACTGCCGCTAACATCAACACAACGCTCACCCCCCCCCCCTCACCACCTCCATCAGGTGGTCCACCGGGCAAATGTAGCCAACAGAAAAGTCACCCTTTGTTGGCAATTGACTGATTTCCCTATTCTATATATTTATATACATTATAACTCTGCTAAACGATTAATGCCATCGTGTTATATCACTTGTAACAAAAACATTTACTATTACAAAACTGTTTAGGAATTGTAATGCTGACCAAAAAACATGTAAAATGCCATCTAAGTTTCATTTCTGATGATGCTGTTCATGTTCAAATAAGCTTATATGTAGTTTCACTGTCTTGTACTGCTGGACAGTGAATCCCAAAAGGATTTTCCGTTACCGTATGCTAACGTAGACGGTAACGGTAAATCACAAGCAAATGAAATGAGAAACGTCTGGCGTTTAGACGTAATGGGCAAGTGTTTCATTAAACCCTGATCGATTCCAGTGTGTCTAACGTACTGCACTGTAGGCTTGCGCAAAGTGAGGTGGTCCATCGACGACTCTATATTGAGATGCCGTTGATGGACGTGTTCAGGGTAACAGACCTCCCTGGTCGAAACGAGCTCACGTCCATCTCTTCTTGTCCCTCCCCCCAGGCAAGACGGAAGGAGCTGTTCGTTCAGGAGCGCTACAGCCACTTCAGCGTGACGGACCCCTTCCTGGCCTTGCAGAGGGACTTTGAGTCCGTCCCCGGCGGGGACAAAGAGCGCCGGCCTGTGGGCTCCAGTCCCATCACCGTCCTGGAGGCGGTCATGGCCCACTGCAGGAAGATGCAGGAGAGAATGTCCGCCCAGCTGGCCGCAGCAGAGAGCCGGCAGAAGAGGGTAGGGGAGGGGTGGGAGGGAAGAGGGAGGGAGGGGGGGAGGAGGAGGAGGAGGGAGGGGAGGTGGGACGGAGGGGATGTGGACAGGATGGGTGCAGGAAGAAGTGTGTGTGTGTGTGTGTGTGTGTGTGCGCTCGCGCACTGGCATCGACTAACCTCGCCTGTTCTCACACGCGCTCGATCATTCTCTCGGCCTCTCTCCGCTTTTCCAACAGAGGCGCTGGATGAGCGTGTAAGAGTGGGCGTGAATGAGACGCCGGCATGAGTGGGAGCTGGAGTGGGAGGGCGCAAACGCGGGGCATGTTGTTAGCGAAGGTTATCGCGCGGACGCGTCACTCGCCGTCCTCTGCTGTGCTTCGCGTGCCAGCCCGAGCGCATCCAATCAGAGAAGGCGTCGGCGATTGTGTGTACTTTAAAGCAGTTGACCCATTTGTCCTGTCCAGTAATGTGGGTGTAGATAAATAAAAAGGGGTTTGGATGTACTGTAGTAAGAGTTAAAAGAAATTAGATTTAGTATTTGGAAACCCAATAGCCCCAATGTCGATTTTAGCTAAATGCATTCGTGACCAGTTCTCAGCATTATGATGTCACTGCACATTATAGCTGTTAGATTTGATTCGACAGACCGTTAGTCACCCTAAACGTGAGAGAAGCAATCACCCTTTGAGAGGACAGTCTTAGTTTAGACTTCGAGGTTGGTGGGGAGGAACCTAAGGCAAATGTACCATCTTGTGGTCTTGAGCTGTCAGCCTAAATACCAGATTCTCTCGGTAGAGATGGAGATTCCTGCGTGGAGATTCACGATCTCCACGCAGGAATAAAGATGACGAGGTGAGATGGAATAAATCATTTGACCAAAAGCAGGTGCCAGCTGAGGTAGAAACACCAATGCAGATGGTGCAATATGTGCTCTGAACATTTGCATATATTTATAATAATAGATTTGTGTAAGTCGTTGAAGTAATCTAATGTAATGTTAGCATTAGGTTTAGAATTAGCGTCCACAAAGCTAACTCTCTCCTACCTTATCCACACATTAGCATGTCTTCGTTTGGAACCTCGTTCGCAAAGAACAGTTGTAGTTGTCGACGATGGGAATCAACCTCCTGGATGAGAAACGCTGTACTATGTGTCATACTACAGGGGCTTAGAATAGAGCAATTATTAATGAGGTGATCTGTTTATAGCAGCAGGGCTGTGACTGAAACCAAGAAGCTGCAGCCTTACAGGATAACAATGTCACCCCAAACTCACTTTGTTCTTCAAAACCCATTCAGAAAGTTGTCATCGCGTAGCGTCTTCGACTCGTACAGAAATGAGACGTGTTACTATGTGGATTAGCAGGACATGGTTGGCCTCATTGTTTGGGCTTGTTAGAGCAGTGCAGCCAGGCAATTGCTTGGAAAGCCTGAATATGTCCGCGTACACCGACTGCCAACCCAGGACTAACAATAGCATCTCCGCTCCAGATATAGCCCCCCACCCCCAGGGGGGGGCCAAGTCATCGACAATCATTTGTATATTTAGAGGGTTTGTTACCGTCTCTGGTGGTGAAAGAGGCGGTTTAAAGATTTGTTATTTTTGTGCCCTCCCCCCCCCCCCCTTTTGACTCACGGATTGCGTTCAAATGATGGCCGTTTCCGGCATGTTCCACACGCCTCCGCGAGTATCGATCACCGAAAGCACAGTAGTTGCTGCTAGCGCACTTGAGGATTCCTGTACACGCTCAAGTAAAATGCTTATTGCAGATCGACTGTAAACTACATGTGCACATCCCTGGGCAGACTGCTTGAGATTCAGTCCTCGGTGTGAAATCTTAATATGAAATAACAAGTCTATTCATGGAAGGTAAACATTTGTATGGTTACTGACGTAGATGACATGAACGCGCGTGTGTTTTGTTTGAACGGTCGTCTGAAGAGGGATTAGCGTGCGTCTTGAGTGTGCGGCTTGCAGATTCCTTGGCACGTGTATAAGTATGTTCCTCTGACACGCATGCATATCGACGCCCCCCTGCCCCACTCTGACGCAACGCTTTCTGCCCGTCCAATCACAGCTGGAGCTGGAGAAGCTGCAGCTGCAGAGCCTTGAGCAGGAGCACCGCAAGCTGACGGCTCAGCTGAAGGACGAGCGGGAGAAGAACAAGCACATCGTCATGATGCTGGTGCGCGAGTGCAAGCAGCTCGCCACCCGCGTCGTGGAGGAGTCGCAGCGCTTCGACGAGATCTCGGCCCGCCTGGACGAGGAGGGCCGACAGGCCGGCCAGCTGCAGGAGGAACTGAGCGCCGAGAGGCAGCGCGGGCAGCAGATGGAGGCCAAGATGGAGAAGCAGCTCTCTGAGTTCGACACGGAGCGCGAGCAGCTGCGCGCCAGGCTGGGCCGGGAGGAGGCGGAGAGCCAGAGCCTGCGTCAGCAGGTGGAGCAGCTCAGGACAGAACAGGTCCACGTTAAGGACGGGAAAAACGCTCCCGTAGCCACCGGTGCTGCCTCGGCCCAACCTCCCGCCGCCGCGCCCGCAGCGACGGGCGACTCCACTGCCACAACCGCTATCCCGGCCAAACCCAAATCCACCGTCTCTGTCGCTGTGGCCACAGAGCCAATCAGCTCGCAGACGGCGTCCTGCCAAGTAGACCTGCCCGCCCCGACGGAGGCCGAGGGCCCTAAAAAGACACCTCTCACTATACCGATCAAACCCACCCCAGCTAACTACGCTGGGCTGAGCCTGCCCAAGTCTGCCGGGGCGGGCCGAGGGCTGGTCCACAGCACCTCAGCGGTACTGCCTCAGACGGAGAACGGGGGCGAGGGGCAGACGGCGCCCCACGGCCTGCCCACCGGCGTGAGCCCGCGCGTCCAGGCCGCCCGCTACAAGTTCCAGGAGCAGGACCAGAACGGCTCCCTGTCCCAGAGTCCACCGGTGCGGGATCTCTCCCCCACCAACCGAGATAACTTTGCCGCCAAGCAGCAGGCGCGACACACTGTCACGCAGGTCCTGTCGCGCTTCACCAGTCCTCCGGTGGGAGGGGCGGGGGCACTGCGCCCAGGCCTGCCCCACTCCACCTCCGAGGGGGGCTCCTTCCCTGGCCGCCTGGGACACTCCCAGATCGGCCACAAGTCCCCTACTGTGGCCAGGATCGATCGGGGCAACCCGCCTCCCATCCCGCCCAAAAAACCAGGCCTCTCCCAAACCCCTTCTCCCCCTCACCCGCCTATCAAATTGATAGGGGATGGCAGCCGCTCCCCTGGGACAGGGCTAAAGCCGGCCACGCCCCAGCTGCCACCCAAACCGGCACTGGACCTGGTCCCAGCCCTGACCGCGTCTCAGGTGGGTGCCAGTCCCCCCGTAGCGGGGGGAGCGCGGGGGCCGCCGCTCCCGGCAGCATGTGCAGAGTGCCCCCCCATTGCCAGCGCCGCCACCACTGTCAGTAGCCCCTCCGTAAACCCCTCCTCCTCCTCCTCAGCTAGTGCTCCATCTCGTAGCCCTTGTGCCCCGGGCAGCCCCCTGGCAACAGCATCAGGTAAAGGGGCACCACAATCCCCCACTGCCTCCCTTTTTCTGCTCTATTCTCTTTTCTTGCCAGGTTAGCAAGCCTCATGCAGCCTAGCCTAGCATTAGCATAAGCGTTTAAAGACAGACAGAAACCCATTAAAAAAAAGAAAGAAATAGATGTGTCCTGTTAGCGTTAGCATTAAGGTCAGCCAAGTTCAGCTTTTGCTCTTCCCTTTGCCATTGACACATTCCGTCAACGCCCACCCGCGTGACACCATGCCTCTAAACCGCTGCTTGAGATCTTGTCTCTTGTACTTGACGCTGCCCACTCTGGGTGCCTTTCTCCAGCCCTTCTGTTCTGTCAGCTCGCAGTTAGCCTTCTCAGGTTCACCCAGACTCCATGTCTCTTAACGCTGTACTGAGGTATGGACACATGCAAGGCTAGCCCCTAGCGCCATGCTACACCCCAGTGTTGAGGCTGTTAGCTTTTCCACCGTTTCCTGGTTAATTGGGTGTGCAGGGTCCCTACGAGTAACCCTCTTCTCTGAAGCTGATGCCAGAGGCTGCTCCTGTTCCTCCCTTTCATCGTCCAATCGCATGCCACCAACCATACCTAACTTCCTGTTTCCTGCCTGCTTACTTCCTGTTCCTCCCTTCCCACTAACATCTCCCCTGGTGTCTTCTTCTGTGATGTTTATGACAATGTTTGTGCCATGTTTACAGGTTGCTGTTTTACCGTGTTAAGGATTATTGTTTAAAATGTCGCTTTTTATATCAAAGTGAGTACCAACAAAACTAGGCTAGGCTAACAAGCAATATGCATGTTTGCTCTGCGATTTATGACTTGCACATGTAGGATATTTTTTTTCAGTAAATTAGGTGTTCTCAACAAAATTATTCCAATTTAGCTGATCTGAAACATGGCCACCCTACATCTTTTAAAATTGTATTTGGCATTCCAATACATAATAAATGAATAGACTGCTTGTAAGTCAAGCCATAGTTCAACCCCAATACAAGTAGACGTTTGAGTTTTCTTGCTCAGAAGAGCCAGGTGGAATTTTTGTAAGTCTCGACAGCAGTGCCACTTAAAACCGTTAACGCAGACCGACATTTCGGAAAGGCGTGACGGTTTTGGCTGTCATTACGGATGTCCTTAAAAATACTGAACCAGACTTCCTCGTTCTCTTCTTCTGGTGTCTCACACGAGGCCGTGCTCGGAAAGTCTCTCTAAGCTGCGCGTTGTTAACATCAGACCTCAGACATGCTGTTAGCCAGGTTCTCTTCATAGTCACAGTGGGTGTGGCCATTTCCCCATGCGGTAGACAATGTAGGTTAACATATGGACATTTGTGCTTCTTCTTTGCTATCGTGTATTTTTAATATTGTCTTTCGACATACCTTTAATCACACCCTGTCAGATAATTGTGTCTGTGTCCATGTTAACGTCGGCAACGAAACACCCAAATGTCAAATCATTTTGGTGTTTATATTGATCATAGATGAATTCATGGCGAATCGGTGGACGGAGAGATTAGTGGATGGACGTTTTGGTTTAACAGGCATCCGATCAGATAGCGACCAAGGTTATCTAGGCCAGAAGCCTACGGCATCACTGTAAATAAAGTAGGTTGTACTGCACTGTTCAACTATGGATCCCTGTTCCGGTGATCTCTGGTGAACCACAGCACCATGACCACCCCCCCACACCGGGCTCCTCCCGTCTTAATAACCATCCTCCACTCTCACCTGGCAGGCTGGCGTCCCTCCGTAGTCCCCTCCCTACCCGGCGGTGGGCCCGTTGCCCTGGACAACGAGCTCCCCCTGCTCCTCCAAGCTGCTTCCCAGGGAAATGTCACTTTAATGTCAATGCTGCTTAACCCAGATACAATGGAAAACACTACCACTCACCTTGAAGACCACCCAACCTCTGCCTTGTTTGCTTCTTCTCAAAACGGACACACAGGTACTGACTTGGGACGCGAGTCCGTGTACTTTTTGGGATTGATGATGACCATTGATGTATTCAGAGTAGAACTCATGTAAAAACGATTACTTCTGCGAAATAGTACTTCATTAGTTGCAAATGACGTTAAACTCCATGGTGACGATGTGGAATATCGGGCAAGTAAACCTGTTTAGCATTTTGTGGCATGTTTTGATTTAAATCCTTGGGTTCAAATAGTTTCCGGGACACAGCATGCAAATGTATCAAGGTCAGTTTTGAGAGCGTGCAACGGTTCGACGATCAAAAGGCGCAGAAACACATCGAAGACAGTTTGTGAAACCTCAGTGTTGCTTGGAGGAGATAGAAGTGAAACAGGACTTAACTTCTCTCTCTCCTCCCCCCTGCTCTCTCCTCCCCCTGCTCTCTCCTCCCCCTGCTCTCTCCTCCCCCCTGCTCTCCCCCTCATCCCCCAGACTGCGTTAAGCTACTTTTGACTTCGGGGGTGACTGCTGATGTTGCTGATGAAAACGGTTTTACTCCTTTACACTATGCTGCTGCTCACGGCCATCACAGGTGAGTGTGAAGTGAAGTGAGTGAAGTGACGTATTGTCAAGTATGGTTACCCATACTCGAAATTAACCCTCTGCATTTAACCCATCCAAGTGCACACACAGCAGTGAGTAGTGGGCAACCGCACCCACACCCAGCGAACATACACCAACATGCACGCCAAGTCCTCGCCCAAATATCCACACACAAAGACGGCACTCCCCTAATGTCCTCCAGGCTGTTGTCGTCCTTCCATCCACCGCCTTTCCCCACCCCAAACTCCAGTAGCTGCTGATCTGTCAAAGTACAGAAGTTAATAGGCAGATGCAAGACGGTTCTTGAGGAAACTTGGCCTTCCATCCTTTCGGCGCATGAATCAAGTGCGAGTCGGTTGGCAGATGATGCGTGTAGACGCAGGAGACTTGGCACGAGGTGGAAGCTAGGCATGGACTCAGTTGCCAAACATCTACACTTGGAGAGAAGGTCATCTCTTGCCATTCTCTTGGTAACCGGACTTCAGGATAAACATCAGGGTGAAACGGCCCCACTTTCTTTAGTAATAACATTCACAATCATGTAGCCTAATCACACAAATAATGTAGTTAAAGCACACATATGAAACGATCTTTTGGTCATATCAAACAGTATTAAAATGAGTATCAACAGTATACGGAGTCAGAAAAAGAGAAGACGTGAGGTGTTTGCAGGTGGACCGACCGTCTGGCATCAGATCAATCTTGGACTGGACTCTTTACGTTCTCAGTTCGATTCATGCTGTATCTTTTATTTATTTAGAGAGGATTAGGATCAGCCCTCACAACCCCCAGGTATAGGACGTAGGGTTCAAGTCCAAGTTGAGTTGACTTGAAGGGAGTGTGACTCAATCATGGTCCTGTTCCTTGTCAGCGTTGGCAGCTTTCATCAGCATTCGTCTCCTAATCCATTTGAAAGGAATAACGAACGAATGCAACTTGCTTTAGGCTTTTATGAGGCATAGCCAAAGCGTGCATTTATGTAACCTCTTCCCCTCTCATCGGCAAAACAGGTGTGTTGATATTCTAGTGGGAGTTGGGAGTGATGTGAACCAGGGGGCAGTAGGAGGACAGACCCCCCTCTACATGGCCTGCGCGGCTGGGAGGCTCAAGTGTGTCCGGGCCCTGCTCAACGCAGGGGCAGATAGTTCACGAGCCACAACCGTACGTTTCTCCCATAACTATCCCACCCCCACATACACACACACACACACACACACACACACACACACACACACCCGGTTGTCCTTAACCGACCTCAAGTACCTTGGATTTCATACAAACGTTACCTTCTATGATGTTGATGTCCTGATGCACCACGCTCCGAATCTGGGTTAGGGTGCAAACGTACTTTATTTGCACGTGTGAAAAGGTCAAGGGGAAATGTCATGATTATGCGTGCGCCCCCTCCTCCTCCCCCCTCCCTCCCCCCCTCCAGGACAGCTGCACCGTCCTTCACGCAGCCGTCAGTTCAGGACACGTGGACACGCTCCGGCTTCTCCTCTGCCACCCAGACCGTCACCACGCCCGCCAGCCCAACTCCAACCTCCGCAGCCACGCCACCGTCCTGTCCAGCGCCGTGCTAAACCAGGCCAACTGTGAGGGCTGGACCGCCGCCCATATTGCCGCTGCGAGGGGCTTCAAGGTAGCCCACTCTTGCAGTACCCACAGAGAGGGAACGTCACTCGCCTGCTCTCAGATGTCAAGTGTTCTTCCCCCCCACACACTCACAGAATTCAGATATAAGTGTGGGGTTTTGTGTTGAAATGTTGGGAAATGTAGTTTGTAGCTCATTCCCTCGTGTGTCTAGGACTGCCTCGAGGTGCTGTGTAGTCACAGCGAGCAAGACATCGAGAGGAGAGACAATTGGAACCGCACCATCCACGACGTGGCCACCGATGACTGCAAAGATCTGCTGGAGAACCTGCGTGAGTAGAGGGAGAGAGACGGGCCACGGACGCTGGTGGGCATGCTTCTGTGTGGGGGTGGGGGGCTCTTCTAGTATACAGGGCTTCCCTGACAGTAGGGCACATTGTAAGCGGTCAATCTTTTGTTGTTGGTTTTGGTGGGATTACTTTACTCCGCTACTGGAACTTTGATCATCTGTTCTGGGAAGCGTAGTTCTCTGGCTGTCCTCTTCTTCTCGTGTTCACGTCCCCTCCCCCCTCCTCCCCCCCCCCTCCTCCAGACTCCTACAGAGTGGCTGTTTGTGTCCAGATGCCAGAAAGGATCAGAAAGCCCCTTTGTACCTCGGCCCCTGCAGAAGAGGTGTGCTTCAGCTCGCTGGGCTGCGTGCACGTCCACCGCGAAACGTCCTGGGCCGAGTTGGGTCACGCCCTGGGCCAGGTCCTGAACGCCCACCTCCAGCTGCTCTGCGGCGAGCTCACCGCCAACGCGCACGTCAGAGACGGCGTGCACACGCACCTGGGGCTCACTCCTGCCAGCATTGCCTCAGGACTCGTAGGTAAGGATGGGGTGTTTTTTTGGAGACGCAAGCCTGTTGCGGGGAAAAACGCACAAACGATTTCATAACTGGCCGTCTATATACGTCCTTGTTCCTAATGCCTTTTCCCTAGCTGCACGCTTACCGAAAGAGTTGCCTGCTATTTGAAAGGATATCCCAAACATCGAGCACGATATTCTTAGGCTGTCTGTTATCTTAGCCGCGTCCCCCACAAGTCTGACAGCCAAGTTTACCATGGTGTCTCATGCTATTTATAAAGACTCTGCACCGTCCAAACAGCTGCTGCCCCCAATTGCATCCTTACAGTTCAAGTTATAATTTCCTCCCCTGTCAGCAATCTGACAGGAGAAGGAGGTGAATGATTCTGAATGGAGGACTTGTTCCTGTGCTCGAGTCCTGTGTGAAAGGAGTGGGAGATTCGGAAACCTGTGTTTTGAGGGATCAACTCGCATTCACTTGGTCAAACTCTGAAATGGGACACAATGAGCTTACGTATATATGTATAGTTGCCGTGTTTCGTTTCGGAGCTATTTGGGGATTTACCTCATGAATCATTTCCACTTGAAACATTCCTTTGGAATCACCTGCATGGTCGTGTAGAGTTTAAAATGCAGCCACCTTCACGAGACACGCTTTTTTTGGTCCAACAGAAAGGAATGGAGGAAAACATAAAGGATCGTCGAGAGAGTAGGATGAGATGGGGGGAGGGGGAGGGGAGGGCGGGGTGGGGGGGGGGGGGGTGTTTTTTTTTTGGGGGGGGGGGGGGTGTAAGAATGTGGAGGAAAGATCACACATCCGTAACACCCAGACGCTTACTGGAGTTGTCCTCACTTTGAGGTGTGTGTGTGTGTGTGGGCGCCTGGCAATTTTTATTTACATTTCTTTGCGAGTTACATAAAATAAAAATTGTATTTATAGACTGGCTGCGGTGTTTGCTTGTCGTCTGCATGCTTGTGTGTCGAGTGTGTAGGATGTAATGCTAGGAGTGTTTCAGTCCTATATCACTTCTGCGTCTCTCTGCTGTAGGTGACACCATGTGGTTGCCAGGTCAGGAGCTGTCACGCCCCCCTTGGGACCTGGTCAGGAAACCTCAGTCCCAGCGAATCATCCTTCGACTGAAAGGTACTTGGCAACCCAATTTCCATCCGCGAATAGATTGACCAAATTACACCTCGCTGCCTCGCTGGAAAGTCTGGCAAATGATTGTTTTGCAAATTGTTCTTTGGCTGATTATTGACTTGTTGACTGTGAACGCATAGTTTTAAAGATTGCTTTGGATTTTCAGGCAATGCTGTTACAAGGGCATTTGATCTGTAGCGAAGAGATGCAGTATTTGTTTCTCTCCATTGTAACTTCTTCTGTTTTTCCTCTGTCTAGTTCCTCTGGCTGTTCACCTCAGAACCCTGTGTTTTTGCTGCATCGTAAATGCAGAAAAACGTTCAAATGTAATGTGTCAGTGTTGCTAAGCTGCCTGCTTGTGTGTGCGTGTGTGTGTGTGTGTGTGTGTGTGTGTGTGTGTGTGTGCGGCAGGTTTGGCTGAGTCCTGTGTAGATGAACTGGCTCTGGAATCTCTCATCTCTCTACAGCTGCTGCAGAACTACATCCGCTTGGTACGCACACGCGCACACACGCGCGCACACACACACACACACACACACACACACACACAGGATGCAGTGGGTGGGTGCATGGATTGATGGATGATAGATAGAAGAAAATAGATTGATTGATATATTGACTGATAGGGGACAGGTTGAACGAAAGAACAGTGGGAAAATTGTCTCAAAGAAATGACAAACAAAAGAGGATATTCTTTATCAGGGTACGTCTGGGATGCTAGGTGTGCCAGGATGCCCCCTGCTGGTGACATGATGACAACGCAATTTCAACACATCAGAGGATTTCTTAGATAAGCTGTTTCCACTAAGCCTAAAACTGTCATCAACCACAAACTGTGTCACAACAGTATTTATAAGCTTGTCAGGGTAATGCAGGTTTTCCGAATCCAACAGCTAGCGTGTTCACGTATAGGGGGGGATGTTTACGATCTGAGGGATCACTAAAACATCTAAACCTGCTTATTTCACAAGAGCAGCAATGAATCACAGTGAATTCTGACATTTCCAAGTGTTTCCATTTAACAGTTGTATCGATTTTTAAATTGACATGTTTCTTGGATGCATTCACACTCTTGTCCCCTAAGCCATTCCCTCTGCTGACAATCGATATCTTTCATAAAGATATTTACAAGGGAACTCCTAAAGGATTTGCTCTCTATACGCCTGTTAATCCTCTAACTCCGAATCAGGAGGGTTGAAACAGTATCTCAGCAGTTCGCACAGAAGTGTGGAGAAACCTTTTTAAATAGTCACCGCGGGATGCAACACATTATTGAGAAGCCGTTCTTTACGAACGGCCAGTTCGACCCAGGAGTCGTCCTTGTGAAGCTTGGAAGTAAATTATTCAAACCGTGGTTATGCAACCGTTTCATTCTTCCACAGTGTTACTGCAGTAGCAGTTTATTCTCAGTATTCTTTTTTGTCTCAGGTGGAGCAGTACCACAACGTCATCTTCCACGGTGTGGAGGGCAGCTGCCAAGAGTACCTGGCCAATCAGATCTCTCGCTGCATCAAGGTAACGCCACAGACCACACCCCCCCTCCCCCCGTGCATGTGCTGCCGTTCGTTTTCATAACATCTTTTGTTGTCATAGTCGTTATGAGCACCCTTGTCGTTTCCCTGACGACTGTTCTTTTGTCCCTAGCAAAAGCAGGAAGTGGCGGGCGTGGCCTGTGACATCGTCAGGGTGGAGGTGGACAGGAGTCTTTGTAAGGAACAGCTCGTGGAGACCTTCATCAACTGTGGTGAATAGACCATCTATAAAGCAACTGTTGGTAGGATACTGAGAAGGTCTCATTGAAGATGTAAAGAATGACATTGATTTCTTTGTGTCTCAGGATTCTTGGTGCCGGTGTCTGGAGTGTGTAGCAGTAGCAGCAGGTGTGTGGTGGTCCTGTTGGAGGGCCTGGAGAAGGCCAGCTCGTTGAGCGAGCTCTTGGGGGACCTGTGCGAGGCCCTGGAGAACCGAGGAACAGCATACCTGCTACCCCTGCCGCACGGTGAGGCTGCCTGGGTCACGGCCTGCTAGCAAGCTTAGCTGAGTTAGCGACACGTGGGTGAGGGAGAATAACTGTGTTTGGGGAAGAGGGGGAGCTTTGTTTGAGGAAGTGATGATGTGGATGGAATGTAATGAGTGTGTGTTAGCCTGGGTTGGGATCGACAAGGATAGGATTCCAACGAGGAGTGGAAAAACAACTCATTTTCTTCTCGTTTTCTTCTCGACCAATCAGCTCAAGCCGGCCTGCACCATTTCCAGGAGAGCGGTTTTCTGATTGGCACGCTGTCCAAGTCCCACCTCCAGGGCTCGGAGCTTCGTCTTCAGCAGCACTTCCGCTGGGTGACCCTGCGATGGGACGCCGAGCCGCTGCACGGCCTTCTGGGAAGGCACCTTCGCCGGAAACTGCTCCACAAGGTGACACGCGGAGGGCGTTTCACAAATAGAAACCCTGTAAGGTTGTCGAGTGTTCCAAAATGTTTGAAAGCAAAGATGTTGAGGTGAAGTGGATTCAACTTTTTAATGGATCGTGCATTAGTGCCAGATCGTTAAATTTGATTGCACTCTCAATATTATTTTATGGTTGCGATTCTACGAAACGACATCCTGCCTGTGTTGTCATTGTTTTTTTTAATGGAATGGTTTATATTCTGCTTCTACCCAAACATCCGTTTGACCTTCCCTAACACAACTGCCCTCTCCCCCCCCAGATGCAAGGTAGAGCTGGGGACCCCGAGGGCCTACTGGAGAAGACCCTGGACTGGGTGAGCAGCGTGTGGCAGCAACTTAACGCCTGTCTGTCCCGCCTGGGGACCCACGAGGCCCTGCTCGGACCCCAGCTCTTCCTCTCCTGCCCTGTGGTCCCCGACAATTCTCTGGCCATTGTCAAGTACGTACGTGTGTGTGTGTGTGTGTGTGTGTGTGTGTGTGTGTGTGTGTGAGGGGGACCAGGATTGACAACCACTGCTTTACACAAACACACTTCACTTGTTTTCCAGTTTGGTTTCCCCCATATGAACTTATGTAAGCTGCTGTTCATCCTGTTTGTGTGTGTGTGTGTGTGTGTGCGACCTCCAGGTGGCTGGCCGGGTTGTGGAACGTGGTGGTGGTCCCTCGCGTTCAGGAGGCCATCGTCTCCCGCGTGACTGTCAAGCGCTCTCTGGCCCAGCGTCCGGCCCCTGGAGACCAGGGACACGGCAGGGGCGAGCAGGCTGTGGTCAATGCCGCCCTCAGCATCCTGGTCAACAAGGCTGTGCTGCACGGCTGCCCCCTGGCGTACCACGGTGGGTGCATCAAGTGTACGTCCCTGTCTGCCCATGTCTGCTTTATTTCTACCGAACGAAGGGGGATGAAATCCTCCTTGCCTTCCCCAGAGATCGCTCGGCAGCTGCTGGAGTTCAGGGGAGGGACCTTCCCTGCGTTATCCATCGGCTCCTGCAAAGGAGGCGGGGTCAGGAAGGGGCGGGACTGCAGCATGTGGAGAAGAGCCAGCACCAGCCCCAGAAAAAAGGGGCGGAGCGTGATGAACTGGAGCGGTTCTCTCCGAGAGGGTGAGAGGGCGATGCGTCACCTCACGCACGTCTAGATGATATTTCTTTTGGGTTCTTCATCCATATTTTTTTTGGTCTCCATTTCAGGGTCACTGTCCAACACTGACGTCCGCTTCGTCACCAACGGTAACGGCCGCAGGTGAGCGTGGGCCTTCGTCGGAGTACTTGGAAAGATGGCCGTCACATATTTCACATGAAATAGATTCCTGATGGAACTCAGAAAGGATAAGACCTTAGAACTGCAGTTATATACTGTATATATATATTTTTTTTATTATTATAATTTTTTTCATGGTTGGTACCTCCAGCTTTTGTACACCATTTCTAAAATCACTTTGTTTCTTAATCATGTGTGATCTTCTTTTTTTCCTATTGAACTCTGATCATTTATGTACAATGTTTCTTCATCATTGTGTCGTATATGAAGAATAACAACAAACACTCATTCGGTCCATCTCTGATCCTAAAACTATCGGTCAGGATTGGTCCGTTTTCATTCAAATGAGAGAATGGCTTTGTAAAATGAATCCCATTGGGGGGGGAGTTAAAAATGGTGTCCCTTTTGTAAAGCTAAGACCCTTTATAAGGGCAGGCTGATGTGAGTGTGGTATGTGTAGAGACGTTCACTGCATACGGATGTGAAAGTGCATACAGTATCAAGCACAGTGCTTCGGTTTTAAAATCCTAGCCACTGTTATAAAGGTGACATACATGTTCATATTTCGGAGTTCACAGCTCAGTGCCTACACATTACTTTCATTCAGTCTCACTTCGCAATACCACTGCTTGCTTGTCCAGCATGTCTGTTGACATTGTTAATCCAGCCCCACACCAGGTGAAACTCAAGGACAGCACTTTGTCTACAAGATAATGTAGAACTGGACATGAAAAAAGACCCCCTTTTTATAGAATACTTGGTCTCAATATTAACATTCTGAAATTGTTGCAATAGATGTTGTGCCATGTTTGCTTTGAAAGTCAGTGTACGTTCAGGAATGTCATGTTTTTCATCATCATGTTTAAGAAATCTGGCCCAGTGACATAACAGTTGGCTACTAGATGTGAGCTCAGTCAGGTATTAGACTGATTCGAGTGATGTGTGTGTGTGTTGCAGGCTGGTGGATGGAGACCTTGTTCATTTGTCTTTTGGCTCTGATGACGACTCCGATCTGATCCGAGAACTGCAGACCATGTGCACCAGCCAATCAGAACCTGACATCGGCAAGGTACCATCCCACTTTAACCTCTGACCTTCCCTCAGCCTTGTCATGCTACTCCACCATGTCTGCATCTCAACGAAGTCCTGAAATACCTGATTTTCATTGCAGATTTCTCAGTCGAAGGATGATTTTTTAGTGTTCTCTGGCTCTCCAAGTAGAGAATCACTACATAAATCGAACCACAAGACAGCGGTCCAACTGCGACCACAGACTGTAAGATACAGAAATATATCCATCCAGCAGCGTAGCTGATGGCGAATCAGTCACACACACACACGCACATTTTCTAACGGGAAGTAATCCCAGTCGATCATTTTCCCCACTCTGCTCCCTCCTGTGTTTCCCCCACAACCAGACTAGCAGCCGTCACGCCAACCAAAGCCCAGCTAACGCAGCCCAAAGCCAGGAGAGACGCTCGACGCCCCGGCCCAAGTCCCAGCTCCCTGTCCCCAGCAGCAGAGGCCAATCACCACGCCCCAGCAGCAGCACCATCAGCACCACCAGCCCCAAGCAGGCGCATGGCAATCGCAACGCAGCCGAGACCAGAAGCGAACCCAGCAGCAAAACAAGGCACGTACTGCCCAACAACAACAACAACAACAACATCATCATCCAGAACAACCAACAGGAGGATCTTTGGATCCTACATGGAGGACTGCATGAAAACAGCAACAATAACAAGTTCTAGATCCTTCCCTGTCCTTCACTTAAATCCCTCCATGTAAAGTTCGGGTTACAAATCCCACTTAGTATTTGTACTTGTTTTCTGTACTCGTTACACTGTATAACAATGTGTACTTGGGGACCATAGTTTTATTATATTACAGTATTGAAGTATTGAATGGGAAAAAATACATTTGCAGGGAATCATGTAAAAAAGAAGTACTTAAAACAAGTTTTACCTTTTGGTAAAAGTGTTTTGGATTAAAGAGCGAAGAGTCCGTTTTTGCTATTAAGTATTTTTGAAGTGTTTTATGTTAAATAGTTGCAAGTTCAATTTAAATACTGTTAAATAAAATCAGGGTTTTACCAAATATTTGTAAATAAGAATTAGTAACTTGAATGGGTATATAGATTGGTGTATGTGGTACTATGCTTGTAAAAAAAACTATATAGTGAAGATAAACTGATAAATAAAACTTGTACATATGTTTGTAATATGAAAATTTGGTTCATAACTTTCACTTGTTTCAAAGTGAATAGAATCTGGCAATAAGTAACCATTGCAAAAACAGTTTTCCCCCCCATTACCGTAAGCCATAATAAATATAATCAACCGTAATTCCAGAGTTAAGGTTGTTTTTCTTTGACTTCTGTTCAGCCCGAAACAAAAATATGAAATATATAAAAGCATTTTTGTTTGCCGCCTTGGTTTCCTTCTTTACATTTGTGTTTCAAATCCCCCCCCCCCT
>BROE01000003.1:4184853-4209171 GCA_036571765.1 Plecoglossus altivelis
CTCTCCCTCTCCCTTCCTCCTCTCCCTCTCCCTTCCTCCTCTCCCTCTCCCTTCCTCCTCTCCCTCCCAGTTCCTCCTCTTCCTCTCCCTCTCCCTTCCTCCTCTCCCTCTCCTTCTCCCTCCCCTCCTCCCCCTCCCCCTCTCCCTCCCCACCTCAGAGGCGTGTGTCCTGGACCTCCTCCTCCGCCTCCTCCTGCAGGGCGGAGATCTTGGCGGTCTGTGGCGCCCGCTTGCTGGAGTTGAGGCGGTGCAGCGGGAACAGCTTGAGACGCTCGGCAGCGCTGATGGCCTGCTTCAGGTGGCTGGTCTCATTCAGAAGCTTCTGGATGGAGTCGTACCTCTTCATGGAGCTGCCCTCGATCATCTGCAGGTGGGGGGGAGTGGGGAGTCGAGAGGAGGGCTTCGTTTAACAGTGGGAGAGAAATGCTGACATGGCAAAAATACCTGGGCATTCATTAGATTACAGGATCTGTTTGATAGTTTCAACACAGAAGAGACATCCAGTACATACCATGACTCTGGCACTCTGAGAACTAAAAGACATATGATAACCTACATGCCTCTAAATCTTGGGATTGATACTGGAACTGAGTGACACTAAATGAAGTAACAAAATGAAGTTACACATCTAAATGAAGGATTACTCAGTGATGGCAGGGTAGTACCATCGTAAATGGATATGGACAAAGAAAGGAGAGATTATAATGTTCAAAAGGGAGATGAAATGTGAGTAGTGTTTGTGGAATAGAATTTGTGGCGGAACCTGAGTGGTGTGTGTGTGTGTGTGTGTGTGTGTGTGTCTGTCTGTCTGTCTGTGTGTGTGTGTCTGTCTGTATGTGCGTGTGTGTGTGTCTGTATGTGTGTGTGTGTGTCTGTCTGTATGTGTGTGTGTGTGTGTGTGTGTCTGTCTGTATGTATGTGTGTGTGTGTGTCTGTCTGTATGTGTGTGTGTGTGTCTGTCTGTATGTGTGTGTGTGTCTGTCTGTGTGTGTGTGTGTGTCTGTGTGTGTGTGTGTGTGTCTGTGTGTGTGTGTGTGTGTCTGTCTGTATGTGTGTGTGTGTCTGTATGTGTGTGTGTGTCTGTCTGTGTGTGTGTGTGTGTGTCTGTGTGTGTGTGTGTGTGTGTGTGTGTGTCTGCATCCTGACCAGGAAAGACTGGCACTCCAGAAGTGGCTCCACTCTGTGTTCTGACAGGATGACGGTGCAGTTGGAAAACGACTGTTTCAGGGTTTTCCTCAGAACCTGCAACGTTCTGCAAAAAGATACACACACCCAGAAACAAGTGCTCAGAAGCGTTCAGTTCGACTTGCCATGTGCCAGATGCTTTTCTTACTCAGCACAGTTAGTTCTCTTTATATCTGGCAAATTCATCATTAACATTGTTCTATAGATGTCTAATGCCAAACTATACCATTACCATGACATATCATTATCACATAATGACACATAATCCATGCCATTATCTCAGTCACACTCCATTTCGTTCTCGTTTGACTTCCACACATAAATGGTTTCTTCCCAGTTGTGGTTCAGATGAAAACAGCAGAACTCTTTCAGAACCCAGCGTCATGACGACCAGCTAATTACAAGCATCATTTACCATAACGACCTCGCGCGCACACGCACACAGGAAGTGGACGTGACGGTAGGTCCAAGGATTGTCACCATATGTCATCAAATACCCAACCATGTTTAGGCTCAGCTATCACGCACACGTACACGCATGCACGCACACACACACGCACGCGTGTAAATCAGAACATTGCCAAGCTGCATCAAAAAGAACAATGCTTTTCTGCAAGACGGACCACACGCACGTGTGTCCCTACTCACATAGGGTCCAGGTAGGCGCTGGGCTCGTCCAGCAGCAGAATGCGGGCCTTGCTGAGTATGGAGCGGGCCAGACACATGAGCTGCTTGTGGCCGTTACTCAGGACGTACCCTCCATCCTCCAGCTGGAAGTCCAGCTTGTCAGGGAACTGCTCGATCACTGACTTCAGACCCACCTGGAGACATCGCAGGAACAGAAAATGACTTGGTAGCGAGACGATTGGGTGTAGTAACTTGTAGTATAGTAAGTAGTATAGTTGCAAGTATAGTAACTTGGTGGTGGTATTGTGAAGTGTACAAACAGCCCAGACGAGGGTGAGAGTGTTTGTTGTAGAGGGGAGCTGAAGATGGTGAGACGTGGGAAATGTACAAGGGTTAAAGGAGATAGATACATGTGAGAGAAAGATCTGGAACACTGCTCACCTCCTCAGCTACCCTCCAGAGGTCCTCGTCACTGTAGCGAGCGTGCGGGTCCAGATTCATACGGAACGTTCCGGTAAGGATGAAGATTTTCTGAAAACCAGAAACACCCCCCAAAAAACATTATTTGCTTATTTCATACCATCTGCATTAATCTACAGCATTTTTGAACTGCTGTACAGTATTTTTGGACTGCTGTACAGTATTTTTGGGCTTGTACAGTATTTGAACAGTACACAGATCCCTGCGTGCTGGACATTTAATCTGACCTGTGGCACGACTCCGAAGGCTTTCCTCCAGGTCTGCAGAGAGACGCTGTTCCAGGAGACTCCGTCAATGGCGATCTCTCCGTCTGTAGACGCCAGACGTAGCAGAGCAGAGAGCAGTGTGCTCTTCCCTGAGCCCGTCCTCCCCAACACTCCCACCTGCGGCCCAGACGAGACCCTCGATGATGACATCAGCGTTCTTATGGGTACCTCAAACTGTCTAGCTGCTAATTACAGTCAAATATGACTTCAGTTTATTTGATCAAACTTGTCCTGTAGTTCACATTGTAAGGGATTGAGTTACCGTGGCTGTCACAGCAATGCCACAGCCAACCAGCAGAGGGCGGTATAACAGTTCTTGACCATGTGTTGGTGATTGGCTTGGTAATATTCTGATCGTATTATTCAAGTGTGTTACTTGAGTCGGTAACTTTGAGTTAACTAACCTCCATTCAACTCAAAGCTACACGGAAAATAATAGGTCATGCATTTCGTACGTCTGACATAAGATTTCGGAGGTGTGAATATAGCCCTGGAACCGAGCTAAATGATCTCTAAATTTCCATCCCGTGACCAAAATCATCGATCTATAAGCGCTCGAATTACTCACGTGATCTCCAGCAATTGCATTACCATGACTCTCTCAATGTCATTTAAGACAAGTCTCCTCTGAACTACAAACCAAGACTAGACATCATAAATACGTAAAGCCATTACTCTCCTCTTCAGTTAAACAAATGTAACCACAGTTTTTTTTTTAAACTAACATTCCAAAATGAACGCATATATATGAGTGCATAGTTGCCATTCCATATCCGTTTATGTTTTGTACGTTTAATGATCAAGTTATTGAGCAGGTCCCTTTTTGTCTTACGGTAAAACTGATGATCAATCATTTATACACGTTCTCATTTTACAATGGTGACATCACTTCTCCGCAACTCTGTTTTCAATGTAACAGCACAAAGTCAAAAGAGTCAAGGAAATCTATACAATATCCCTTTCTACTCGCCCGAGCAGAGTGTGCAGTGATACTGTCATTAGAGCATTAGCAGAGAGCTCCGTTTAATAGCTGAGCCAAAGTGCTAACGTGTGGTAATGTTCAGGCTAAAGTGATGTGCGAGCTAATAGCTAAGCTAAAGGAGTAACATGTGCCGGCTAATCCACGGATGGTCTCTCCGAGGACACATTACTGTGAACTCTGCAAGCTCTAATTGGCTCTTTAAGACTCGCACGCGGGAGTGGCAAATTCACGGGGAGGGAAATTCATCTCCGCTCGCCCGAGAACAGAACTGTCGCATGGAATCAGCTTCGTATACGTTAGACGAGACCTCACCGGGGAACACAAATCACACCGTTACTTCTTATACCCACACAGCGTTGAAATGCTAACATAGGCACTGCTAATCTCACTTTGTACCAGGCAAATACACACACAACACACACACACCACACAACACACACAACACACCACACGCACACCACACACACACACAACCCGACATCTCACTCTGACTGCCTTACACTCTGACCCCCCTCGACCGTGAAGGAGAGGTTCTGCAGCACGGCCCGGCCCGCCTCGGTGTACTTGACCGTCAGGCCCTGGATGTCCATGTGGCCCTGGTTGGGCCAGTCCTCCTGGGCGTGGGGGTTGTTGATGACCAGGTCTGGGCCTTTGCCCCCGCTGGGCAGAGGCTCTTCGGACGGCAGGTCGATGAACTTGAAGACTCGGTCCACCGATCGCATCTGGAATCGCAGTGGAGTTTAACTGAGGAGAACTGGACACTGGCCCTGATATAAACACCAGAGGGACTCACCTCTACATACAGAGAGGTTTCACTCAGTGCGGGAGATAAAATATCAGGGGTGTCAGAATATTGTGTCGAAAATTCAACATCAGAATGTAAATATTCGATACGGCTTCGCGGAGGGGTGCGCGCGTGTCCGTGTGTGTACATACCAGTCCGTCCACAGTTATGCTGGTGATGACAGCCCATTGGAAAGTCCCCAGAATAAGCATGGCGAGGGCTACGATGATGCCAATCTCACCAGGCTTATCCTCTGAGGAACATATAGGTACACACGGCTTGTGTCAGCATGCAGGCTTTTCCTACGTCCTCTGCTGCTCCAGTCGTACACAGCAGGCCTGCGTAGGCACTATTGCAAGCCAATGGGCTGTGAAATTGACCTCAAATTGGCTGCCTGCATCAACAAACTGGCCATTGCGTCACACCACATGACGTGCTTTTTGTGTGCGTGTGTTTGGGTGCATAAGTGCAAGTGTGTGTGTGTGCAGCTCTTCAAGTGCATTCATAGGCCGAGGGAAATGGGGACATGCTCAATTGAAGGATATGAAATGAGAGAAATGCACACTTCAAATTAACAGCAAATTACAAGTGAAAGGTTAGTTCGGTTTTTTTTATGTTCACGTTTTGCTGCTTTAGATTTGACTTCAAAACCTACAACGTTTTCAGTTGTTTAAAAGAGGGGCTGTAGGCCAAAACTGAATTATAAGCACATTTACCAAATCATCAAGTTATTCTAGCCCACGTGGACTTCCCATTTGGCTTAGCTCAGCAGATGAGCGGCTCTGAATTCAAGTATGGATAAATTACCAACACACTTTCTTTTTTTTCCAACCCTCTTTCTTTCATCACCAACGTAACCCTCCTTTATCCCCGCTCGAACTCACGGTTTGTTCCTACGGCGATAAAGGCTGCAGCGGAGAAGAAAAAGACGAAGATGATGTCACAGCGGAAGAGGAACCAGCGCAGCGTGGAGAGGTAGTGGAACCAGGTGGCCGTGTGCGTGTTGAGGGCCTTGTGGAACAGGGTCTCGAAGTAGGACTGGCGACCGAACGCCCGGATGGTCCACAGCCCCTTCAGGGAGATGATGAGGTGGGAGAAGATGGGACTGCGGGCTGGAGGGGGGTGAGGGGTGAGGGGGGTGAGGGGTGAAGGGGGTGAGGGTGAAGAGGGTGAAGGGGGTGAGGTGTCACGTGAAGGAGGGACAGATGGAAACCCAAACAATCTAATTCCCAGATCATAACGTGCTTCTCCTTAAACTACTCTGGCACTCGTTTGCCATGTTAATAGAAACATATCCATATCACTCACCACCTTGAACACACTCAGTTCATTCTCGAGTGAATTCAGTTCCTCCTGAATTGTGATTTCTGATTTCACAACCAGATGTGTAAGATGCATGACCTCACTGTCAAAACACTTGCTTATCTGGTCTCTGTACGTTCGGTACCTTATCATGCGATACTGTTCAACTGGAGAGGCAAGCGGGAAATGTGAAAGGAAGGAAGGATGTAATAAAAGGCGATGCTACAGTATAGAGACTCTCAGAAGTTGTATTGGAGAAAAGGAAAACACCAACCTGCTTGCACAGTCAAGCTAATTGCAAATGAATGAACTGGCGCTTATTTGATTGGCCATGAATCCATGACACTAACTTATCTATGCGGTGTAAATGGACTTTATTTCACTTCAACCTGAACAGATTTAATTTAGTATCGAACATGCAGTTTGTGACAAACCGTTGTCTTTTTAGTCTAAAACTCTTTCCTATCTTAAACCGAACAAAAAGTGCATGTATGAAAATAAACTAAATAGTCAATCTAACAAATGACACATTGGTCTCTCCACAAAGTACCTGAAAGTATTTAGTCCCATACAAAACACAGGTGAGAGTATTTAGTCCCATACGAAACACAGATGAGAGTATTTAGTCCCATACAAAACACAGGTGAGCGTATTTTAGTCCCCTATGAAACACGGCTGAGACAGCTTCTAAGTGTGTTCTTTGTTCTCTTCGAGGTCCTCTTTGAGAACTCTGACAACAGTCGAAGACTGTATTGTAAACAGCCCAGGCACATTGACGATATTACAGGTCCCACATGTCCTCCGATCTCCACGTGCATGTTTATACCAACATTATGCCCTTATGCAAGAGGATTTGAACTCCACTCTTTGCCCATCAACAACTCAGACTCCAGGGTATTCTATACGGTACGTTTCAATAAAATGTATGTGAGCGAGTGGATGTGTTTTGTCAGTGCAGGGAAGCGATAGAATGATACCAGGATGGGGCCAGAGGATGTTCCGGATGCCATTTTTTTTTTCTCTCTGACCCCTCCGTGCTCTCCAGGGCACCGGAAAGCCCTGCTGCCGTTGGCGACACACACGGAATGACGTGATGTAGACTGGAAGTGCGTCTCGAAACATGGTAGGGATAGTTGGAATACTTTGCAAACGTCTCATTTCCTCAAGGCAGATGCAACATTCTCCTACGTAAGACCAAACGAGCTCCATCTCAATGCTGTTGCCAACGAAAGCATTTGCAATTGCAGATGAGCTTCCACTTCTGGAAACCAAAGATCCACTATTTGAAAGATCCCAAACCAAACAGTGTCGCAAGGACATTCCAACCCGTTACAAAGGACCCAATGACTGATTTACATGTCCTGATTTCGTTTATGGCAGCACATGTCATGGAATCTTAATTCTGATTGGAAGAGAACTGACCTCATAGCCAGTCCTCAGCCACTTCCTGTTCATAGTGGTAAATACCCCTTCAGCTGACTCATCCCATCCTCTGGTGTCCACCCTGTTTTCGCCTGTCAGCGTGACCTTTGAACCCTGGCACCGCCTCAACATGCCAGCCCTGGTGTCTGTGCCCGCTAGCGAACAACATGAGTCTGCAGTCGCCTTGCCGCCCTCCTGTCTTTCCCTTCTCCGTTTTCTCATTACTTGCCGTCTTGAAGCTTTCCAGTAAGGTTTCAAAGCATTTCTGCCAACAGCAGGTTGTAGCTAAAATAACATGTCTAGACAAAGACTCACAATCGCTCAAACCTATTTCAACACATTTTGAAACTATTCCAAACATCTTGCACAGCTACTGTGGAGGCTATTGACTAATGTCATCGAAGTTAACATGCTTTTCCATCCCACAGCAGAAGTCAAGCTCAAACCTACAGTAACTTGTACCCCCGTGCCCTCGGTCTCCATCCCTGCTCAAGCTGTCCCTGTGCTGTCCTACAGCCGTGGCCTCGCCCACACTCACCTTCCGCCTCCAGCTGCTTGAGCTGCTGTCCTGTGCGTAGGAAGTATTTCCTGAGTACCAGAAAGATGCAGGCTAGCGGGATGGCAGCGATGAAGATGTACGGCCGCATAATGGACACGGTGAAGATGGCTCCAAGGACTATCACTGTCAACTGGGGGGAAATTAGGGATGGGGGGGGGGAGAAAGGTAGGATGGATGAGAGTGAGATGAAGATATGGGGGGAAATGTGGAGAGGGCAGAGTGAATTTCAATTGTACTGTGCGCTATTAGTATAAGTTATATATATTTCTGTTTCTAGTCTTTCTGTAGAAACCCAATCCATCGATAGAATGAGAGACAGCCAGACATTATCAATCGTCAGGAGAGGGAATTTGGGAGTTGCTAGCTACTCACCTGAATGAGGTCAAAAAGCACTAGAGGCAGCATGTCATCAATGGTGGCCATGTCTTTGGTGAACCGGTTCATGATCCGACCTGGTGGAGCAAAAACACCAGAACAACGTGTGTAGTATAAAACTGCAGAAGGCAGTTCCACCCTTGCAGTCACAAAATCTTCCTTTCCGTTATTCTCCATTCGAGTGTGCAAGCCGTCAGTATCCGGCGAGCGTCTCACCAGTTTTCATGGTGTTCAGGACGGCCATCGGCGCCCTGAGCACGGCGCTCAGCATCTGCTCGTGGAGCCTCTTGGATACGGTGAGCAGCGTGTGGACCAACGGGAGGCCTCGGAAGAAGCCCAACGCCAGCACGCTCTCAGAAGTCGCAACGTAAATGTAGATGATGTAATAGGCGCTGGTTGGCGTGACGATGACTCCCTGTAAGGGATCAGGCTCCGAGCTGTTGGGGTGTTGCAGGTTCACGTAGTTTGGTGCCAAAGGGTTGGCCTCTTCACTCCATATCTTACTAGAAGGCGAGAGGTTTAGAAAGGATAGTGCAAAACTTTACTGACCATGCAACACAGGACCAGAAGGACTTTTTGAATATTTATTCATTGCCGAACCCTATGCTAGTAAAACACACAAGAACTTACTCTGTAATGAGAAATATGCCGAGGACAGAGCCGGTAACCTGCATCAAGGAAACACATTCAGGACAAGGGCATAGACTGTCATCAATGATGAGAATACCGGTAAGGTGATACTACTGTGTACCTCGATCACAAACACCAGAACGATGAAGATCAGGACGTAGACCAGGTTCCTGTTGGTCGTGATGTAGCGCAGGTAGGTGTTCCAAGAGGTCGTCTCAAAGACGTTCTCTCTCTCGTCTGCAAAGCACTCCTGCACAGAGAAACATTTCAGTCTTTTGATGGAATCTTGGATCAGATGACATCATGATAGATGCAGTTTGTATCTTACTGGACACCTCAAACTAGGGGACCAAAGTAGTACCATTGAGATTCCCATTTGTACATTTCCATACAGACAAAATACTGACAAGCTAAAATATAGTTCCAACACACACATTTCAAGATTGAAGACAACTGATGACAAGTCATGTGACAGTAAACTTTACCTCCATGTCCTCCTCGTTGACGTCATCACTGATATCGTACACACAGTCCTTCGAGAGGCGCCGGGCGTAGATGTCGAGCTCCGAGGCCAGCTCGCATTGAGGTGTGATGGATAGCTTCTTCCGGAAGGAGGACTGCAGGTGCTCCCTTCGACCCTGCCCCTGGGCGTTGGTGATGAACGACAACACGGACTGGCGCCGCTGCCCGCTGAGGTGCTGCAGGCCATGGTGGTACAGGTTACTCCTGGGCAGAACTTCTTCCACTTGGTCGTCTTCCGGAACGACGGAGAACTTGCGCTCGGAGAGTTCCCGCACGCCGTCTTCGATGGCGTTCGACGGGCCGTTGGCGTTTTGCTGGGAGTTTCCGATGAAGGAGAACTTGCGGGCGGCTGCTAGCGGGTTGAGGATGAGCGACTGTTTCCGTTTTTCCGCGTGACCGTCACCTCCGGGCGTGCCTTGGGATCCGGTGATGAGGATGGGCGGCGGGGGCTGGCGGAAGGATTGGCGAAAGGGCTCGGAACCTCGGAGGCCGGCCGATTCGTCGACAGAGACTCGCCGGAGGGTTTCGGTCAGGATGGAGCTCCGCCTCTCGGCGTTGATGTTGTCGTAGGCCTCCAGGCCGAGGAGGAGCGAGCTGAAATCGGGGCGCTGCGCCTGAAGCTCGGAGAAAGAGCCGTAGAAGTAGCAGACGCCGTTGTGGAGGAGCAGGATCTTGTCGGCTCGCTTGAGGTGGTCAAGTTTGCTGGTGACCACTATGCGTGTTTTAGAGGCCATCAGTTTACAGAAGCACCTGCCATCAAAAGGTGAAGTCGTAAAACTGTCAGATATTGTTATTCAGAACTGGCCTATCATCTTATCAGAAGAAAGAGCCGTGCCCATGAAAACAGGTACTTTGGAGAAATACCTCTCTGACCTATGACCTACCACATAACTCGAATGTTTTAAGACAAGTGACAGCTTTGACCTTGAAAGTTCCCAGTGCTCTGAAGCAGCCCTTTCCCCACTTTCAAACGTTTCTTTATGAAGCACCGACCTCTCGAAGATCTCCTTCTCTGTCACTATGTCCAGGTGTGTGAAAGGCGAATCCAACAGGTAGAGGTCAGCATCTTTGTAAACAGCCCTGCACACGCACGAAAAGACTTGTGTAAAACAATCCATCAAACAGGACTTCAATGAGGAAGTCATTATAGCAATCTATCTTAAAAATCCATTTCCCATAATGATTGCCAGCTAAGATACCTCACTCTGGTAAAAGCCAGCAAAATATACTAAGCTACACCAATAAATTATGTGTGCAGTACAATAATCATTGCTTGATGAGTATTTTATAACAACATTTCAACTAATCAAGACCAGGTGTACATAATATTTTGAGTTGACGTAAATCACTAAAGGGTTTCACATACGGCTTGTTATTGTACTTGAATTCAATAGCGGCGTAATTTGAGTATCGCTTGAAACTGCAGGACAGAGTTGAGTTACAAAAAAATGAACTTAATCCAGTAGATTAAAAAAAGGAAAAGATTGCTTAGATGACAGGTGCTGGGGTGAGTGAGGACTGTTGAGTGACCCTCAGGTGTGTGATGCAACATACCTGGCGAGGCCGATACGTGCCCTTTGACCCCCACTGAGAGTCACCCCTCCCTCTACAAGGGAGGTCTTGTCTTTCTCTGGTAGAAGGGCCAGATCCTGAGGGAAACAAGGAAGGTTACACACAGTATGACACACACACGCACGCACACACACACACACAATGAACAGCCAGACCACAGATGCCCTTCACCTGATGCGGGTGAAAATGAACGGTGACAAAATGGCTTCTAAGACCTTAACAAAATGTCACTTTTTGGATGATGTGCGAATGTACCAAATAATGCTGATTGTCCATCTACAGCAATAATCATGATGTAGACCAGCACAATGTCACATTCGGTACTGAATTAGAAGAGAAAGTTGAATGATGGAAGTAGACAAACAGATGTTATAGTTTCCTCACTTTTGCATCCCTTTTGGAAAGTGTAAATAAAATAAGAAATAAAACCATTTTAAGTAGCAAATTCAGTCAGTGCAGTGGAAGCAGTATCCCTCTGGTGTGGTTCAACTGTCACTTCAATCACGCCTGCAGCCACTCTGTGACAACTACATTTTATTTAATGGCATTTTTTATGTTTATTCTTTCGTGAAACACTTATTACTGCAAAGCACTTTTGAGCAGAATTTCTTGTATGAAAAGCAAATTTAAAATGAAAGTTTGTTATTCAGTGTTTTCGTTTCACGTATTATTCCAAATGAGGTATTTCCCCCCCAGTGTATTGTGGGAGAAAACGTGCTTCCACCTACGATGTAGGAATGTTGGGGCCCCAACATAAAGTATATTAAAACAGTTAATCAGTCTTTGTCACAGTGGATCACAGTTCACAAGAGAGCACACATCAAGGAGGAACCACCCCACTTGTTCATGGGGGGCCGGCGGTGGGGGGGCGGCGGGGGGCGGCGGGGGGGTACCCACCTTGGCACGGCCACCCCTTGTTTGCGCCGAGCCCTCGCGACAACAGTGACAGTGGGACCTTCTCTCACACTGAGAGAAGAACTTCACACTCTCCCCAACAGGTTCTCTCGATCATCGCGGTGAGAGATGTGTCGCTACCATGTTATTGGGAGGCCCACCGGGGCCACAGAGAATTCTGGGAAGGCAGCGCGATCAACTGCGTAGAGAAACTTGTGCTTTATTGATCCCGGGGGAGAAATTGCACATCTACAGCCTCATTTACAGGCACAATACATGATTTAGAAACAGGTTCCACTACAAGCTCGAGAACAGCAGTATAGATCAGTGTATGATAACCCTTGGAATGGCTACAAGGCACTAAAGCTGCAAAAGGCATGCAGCCCAACGCTGTCTGTACAGAGCAGCATGTACATTCAGGTTCAAGCAGAGTCCCTCATACCTGCACAGTCAAGGAGGTAATGTAGAGCCTTTTACCAGAAGTTAGGAAGGCCAGTCAGATGGTCGGATGAGCACCAGCATTTGCTTAAAATGATCAGGCCAAGGAGGACTTGGCATCATGTAGCCTGGAGTTTGATGAGCTCTTATCTCTTTGCCACCTTTGACCTCGAGGAAGGTGACTGTCCTTGGGACCAGCCTGTCCCATCTAGCTAACCCCCTACTGCTGTCATGCTGGGACTCTAGAAGACAGCACTCCCACTAGGCTGGGTGAAAATGTTCAGCCTTGGTTATACATGAAAACGGGCATTATCCTTTTCAAGATTAGAGTGCCACTGGCCACTCTAGTTGAAGGCTTGGTCGTTGTGTTGTCTAGGTACGTGACTGAACCACTTCAATGTGACCCCCCCCCCCATTTGGAAACAGGGATCGTTGGGATCCTATTTCTGCTGAAGTCTCCTTCATCAACTTCCTGTTTCATGCGCGCACAACTCACCAATCTCTGGTATTCCCTCCCATCGGACATCACACAAAGGCAGGTTCGTATGAACGCCTCTTTTAGATGGCCCCTTGCATTGGAGGACCCAAGTGTCAATCAAAATATAACGTGAACAGGAAGTGAGCAAAGATTGTCCCTTGGGGAACATCCATGCTGCTGACTACTACTCAAACATACAGCTGTCCTGGAGCCTCAAATATCGGGCCCATTTTCTAGATTTACCGATCCTTTTTCCAGACGCCCACATGGTGTGTTCGTCGCCAGTGTCATTAATCAACGCTCTTCCTCTTGTTATGTCAACTCTCTAGAGCAGCTCTAGAGCAGCTCTAGAGCAGCTCACTCAGAGTAACCTTGCCCCAGCTCCCCTGAGCTGAACGGCAGGGATTAGCCGCTCTATCCCTGCGCGGCGACCCAACCTTGTCTCGTAAATGGCCACCGTGACTTTTTACGCACGGTGAGAAAAACATGCATTACCCTGCGTTACAACAAAAGACCAGAGTGGCGTTCTTAGGGTTGAGACCTTGGCACAGACACGGACTCAAAACGTTCCTGTTTGTTTATGCCTTGTCTTGCTACACGGGGGCCTGTTTATTTGGTGTCAGTTGGCTTCATGGAACATGAAGACGCGTCTCTCAGTCGTGTTTTGTGGGGGCTGTACTGACTGAATAGCTATGAAAAGGTATAGAGGCAAGCATTTGACCAGAAGGAGGGGGAAGAGAGGTACAAAGTAGGTGCTTTGTTTGGGTGGTTTGGTGAGGGGGGTCGTAGCGTGCAAGGTCAAAAGAGCAGGTGGCAGCGTCGTAGACGTGGACACACGGGAGGGTGGAGCCTCCTTCACGTTGTCTTTTACGTTGCCATGTCAAGCATGACGTTGTAGTCACGTGTTGTACATCACTTCCTCTGGAAAGAGTGGGTATATTCACTACATCGTTTGAAGTCTGTACTAAAATTAGACAGTAGCATACTAAATGAACAAGAGGAACTACAGACTAGTTTATGCCTGTAACTCCCGAACGGACGTGAAAACCTTTCATCATCCCAACCATTCAGAGAGGATGATGGCGTTGGACGCTAAAACGTTTTAGTCCATCATTCCAAACATTCAAAACCACAAAGTTGAATGTCAGAATGCTCACAGAACATACATTTCTTTTCGACCGATCTGAAAAGCATGCTTGGAAAAGGAATGAAGTCTACAACTATAAATGAAGACCTACCTTTTTCAAACTTCCGTTGTCCTTTAAGGAGAGCATTGGGGATTAAGTTCACAGTTTGTTTAAAAGGTTGTTAAACAGAAAGAGGGAAATAAAAGCCAACTCTCATCAGACAAAAGAAAGTGTCCACTTAGCGTCAAAGCCACAAGCTACACGGCTACCAAGCAGCCCCTCGTTGACGTCTGTTTGGCCTTTCAGCTAGTAATAGCCCTTTATACAGCCTCAAGACTACAAAACTACCACCTTTGTGTCTGACCCACCTAAAACACGTGTCAAACACTGTCAAACCTCATCCGACAGCGGTTGCTTTAGAACCTCTCCCTCTGGGTTAGCATGTCGCGTTGACATTTCCGCACCTACGATGTTAGATTACAGGTCGTGAATGAAAGATGCAACAAAGCGAAAGATCATTTGGCAAGTTTCCAAACGGGGCTTGAATCTTAGCACACACTGAAGCCCTGCTTCAGTTAGTCGTGCGCTCAAACGCTAGTCGCAGAACATCCATCGGCCCAAGTTAGGACGTGTTAAACATTGCTTAACTGAAGCCATTAGTGCTGATTTGGGTTTTTTTCAAAGCGGTCTCTTGTCCAGGGGGTCTTAAATTGAGGCATTCCTCCAACCTATTGTTGTTCTAACCACCACCTCATGCCAGTGTTTAACGCATGTTGTCAGGGAACAAATCCAAGGGTATTCCTAAAACAGGAGATGTCAATAGCGCAGGCCACTATTTGTTTGCTGTGAAAACACACTGTGTTTTTGGTGAAAGCCATTGTGGTTGACACTCTTCCTTTACCTAACTAACGGGGAGTTGAGCGAGGGAAGATCCTATGAGAAATGTTTTCGGAGTCATCTTTTCACCTCAGCCGTCGTTGGTTCGGCAAATGTTCACACCAGTTTGATGGTCTGAACCTACAAAAACGACCCTGACACATTCAAAGGCTGTACATGATTCGTCTCAAAATGTTGAAGGGCAACACAACGTGATTGTGTGCAGGCTGAGCAGGGCCTGATCAGGTGACAGGCTGCCGGGTCCCCATGGCAACTGGGCGTCTGGGACGGCAATTCGGAGACCCCCGCTGAGCCTCCGGCCTGAAGAGCCCATCACTCAACTACTGAGGCTCCGGAGACAAGGTGTGTGTCTGTGTGTGTCAGTGAGACAGTGTAGAGGGGGTGTGGGGGGAAAGGGGGGAAAGGGGGGCTAGACCATGGAAACATGACACAACGATGCCACCAAACTCCTGGAGAGACTCAGGTGGAACTCGGAAAAACAGGGGAAACGATGTCCGAAAAGACGGATGTGAAGAAGAAGGGGTGAACACAGTAGAGAAAGTTCAAGTAAAAACAAAATGGAAAATGTGAACCGAGGGAGAAAAGAAACGGAAAAAAACAAGCAAAATATACATAAACCTTGACGATGACATCATAAAAGCTACATGTCACAACATGGAAGATTATCGCACATCATCTCACCTCCTCGAGTTGGCAGGCTTTGATGACTGAGGTGTAGCGGTACTCGTCGTAGACCAGCCCAAACAGGATGTTGTCCCGGATGGTCCCTGGCATGATCCAGGAAGTCTGAGAGGAGAAGGAGATACGTCCACTGTGTCGAATCTTGCCTTCGGAAGGAACCAGTTCCCCAAGGATCATCATCAGCAGGGAACTCTGGAGACGAAAATAAACCTTTTATGGTAAAGTAACACGGTACAGAACCTCCTGGACTGAATCTCCAAAAGTTCCCTTAAACCGATATAAACATAGTTTTAAATGTCATCGATCAAATACAACCCAGACGATCCCTGAAGACAAATGAAATGCAGAACATCATGGCGTCCCCCCAAAAAACACATGGTAAGAACAAAGGGAACTAACGAAGAACCACAGCGTTATTTTCAGTTATGCTTCACCTTGTGGTTAACGACAAACGCAAAGGAGAGCTTTATCTCCAAACCTCAAGCTGGGGCGCTATCAACATCTTACTATGACAGAGACATCTTGATCCTGACATGGTGTTTTAACGGGGATGTGACCCAACAACATGGACGCTATGTCCTCCGCCTCACTGCCACCCCAGGCCAGGTCCTACCTTCCCAGAGCCGGTGGAGCCAGCCACGGCCAACATCTTTCCCTTCTCCAGGTACAGGCTGATGTTCTTTAGGACGGGGGTAACGTAGAGGTTGGTGAAAAAGACGTTGGCGTCATCGTTTGGGTGACTGTTGGCCTTGTTCTCCTGCTTGATCTTCTCAAAAAGCTCCCCTATGCCCTGAGCGGGAGAGAGAGCGAGGGAGACAGTGAGAGAGCGGGGGAGACAGTGAGCGGGAGAGAGAGCGAGGGAGACAGTGAGAGAGCGAGGGAGACAGTGAGCGGGAGAGAGCGAGGGAGACAGTGAGAGGGAGACAGAGCAAGGGAGACAGTAAGCCGGGGAGAGAGCGAGGGAGACAGTGAGAGAGCGAGGGAGACAGTGAGAGAGCGAGGTAGACAGTGAGAGGGAGAGGGAGCAAGGGAGAGAGAGCGAGGGAGACAATGAGAGTGAGCGAGGGAGAGACACCGAGAGGGAAAGAGAGCGAGGGAGACAGTGAGAGGGGGAGAGAGCGAGGGAGACGGTGAGAGGGGGAGAGAGCGAGGGAGACGGTGAGAGGGGGAGAGAGCGAGGGAGACGGTGAGAAGGGCGGTTGCAATTTCCTTAAACGTTTGAGGACAGCGTGTATTCTCCACACGTACTTTGCTGGCTGGGCACAGACATAACATGGTCACTGAAATGAGCAAAACAAAAACCTCAAAACACTATTGTTGAGCCCTTGATCAACATTTCTATATGGTGAGGTTTTCCAGGAGTAAACCATTGACTTCCACCAATAGTTATTTAGATTAGGTGACGCACATGCAGTCTGTGATGGGAACAGGACCACCCTCCTCTATTCACCGCAGTGATAGAATCATGGATGTAAGTGATGAGCGCTACAATTAATGACTTTACAACTACATTTAGACAGGTTAAGAAACCAAAGAAACAGTTACTTTGATGTACGCATACTGCATGAGCTATGCTGTATATAAGTTTAAATAAGGCCTGGGCCTTTTGGTGCATGTCTACCCCTCTCTCTCTCTCTCTCTCTCTCTCTCTTGCTCTCTCACCTGCCTTTCCCATCAAACTTAAAATCACTGTACAATTACGCATGAAAATGCTGTAAAATAAATAAATATATAACTATATGCATTATGTTTACTTATTCAATATGCGTGAGTGATAATTTTACAGTCAAGTGTATGGTGATGCAGTGTGCGTAAAAAATATTTTAAAAAACATTTTAAAAATTGAACTAGCACATCATACAGACTTCATCCCATGTACAACTAGCACATCATACAGACCTCATCCCAAGTAGAATAAGCACATCATACAGACCTCATCCCAACTAGCACATCATACAGACCTCATCCCAACTAGCACATCATACAGACCTCATCCCAACTAGCACATCATACAGACCTCATCCCAAGCAGAACCAGCACATCATACAGACCTCATCCCAAGCAGAACTAGCACATCATACAGACCTCATCCCAAGAAGAACCAGCACATCATACAGACCTCATCCCAAGACCAACTAGCACATCATACAGACCTCATCCCAAGCAGAACCAGCACATCATACAGACCTCATCCCAAGACCAACTAGCACATCATACAGACCTCATCCCAACTAGCACATCATGCAGACCTCATCCCAAAAACAACCAGCACATCATACAGACCTCATCCCAACTGGCACATCATACAGACCTCATCCCAAAAACAACCAGCACATCATACAGACCTCATCCCAGGAAGCAGTCACATTCACAAGCTCCACTTCAGTGGTGGTGAGGTTGTACTCCAAGACTTTGTATTCTTCTTTGGTGAGGTATTCCTAGAAGATACATACCAAACCAAACAGCAAGTGTTATTACAGTAACAAGTGGATTTGGCAGGAACATTATATCTGCAACACACAAACGAACAGTACAGTACAGTACACATTGTAGCCTGGGGAAAGAACGCTGAATGCATGTTGTGCCCTAGGCAGAGTTGTGACTGTGCAGCACAGTGTAGTGGGATCTCAGACGCAGTGCGTTTGCCAGATAGTGATAATATGGATACAAAAGTGGTGTGACCTTCTTGTGACCTCTCTGGAGTGTGTGTGAGTGCGTGCTACTCTTGTTCAGCTTCCTCCATCTGTAGCTACAGTTACGTGGCCCATGGTGTGTGCTTAAATGTCTAGGACAGTTTGTGTGTGTGTGTGTGTGTTTACTGTCCAACCTCCAGATGTTTAAGTGGGTTCAGGAATCACAACTTCCTCTGTGTGCATGGCTATTCCCAAAAGCATTTGGTTGCCATGACAAAAAACCCTACCTTCAGTACTCTACTCATGCCTGGCATAACATGAAACATTCCTCCCATACAGTGCTTGTCTCTTTTCCCCTGCAACCTCTCAAGTACATTGTTCATTCTTGATCAACATACCGAAAAAGCCAGTATGAATGCCAACAACAACAACAGTGATTTCGTTGACTGAAACACACTTTTCGATAATGCGACCCCAACCTTCTCTCAGCTATCCCATTAGCCCTTATTGATCATGAAAGTGCCACTACCACAAATCACTTAGAGATCTCTTCCAAGCCACGGAGCACTTTCTTATAGCCTGACATAGAACGTTCTGGACAAAGAGAGAACAAGGCCTGAACGCTTCTCATCAACTCAATGTACCCTTGGTGGATGTGGACCTCTAGGTACTGACACACACACACACACTCTCACACACACACACACACACACTCTCACCTCGATCTTCTTGACCAGTGCCAGAGTATCGTACCACATCTGGATGGAGCCGGGCAACTGGCGAGTGAGGGTCATGCGCAGCACCATGCAGTAGGATGCCGTGGTGAAGATGCGGCGCAGGATGATGCCCTTGCTGAGCGCGTGCGGGACGATGGCGGATACGATGACCAGGATGGCGGAGAAGAAGTAGGAGGCGCTATAGAAGTAGCGTAGCGAGCCGATCTTGCGTGTCAACGTCATCTCGCCCCTGGTCAACGAGTAAGAGGAGATCTTTAGTTTGATTTGTTGGGTGGCGGTTTTACCTCAGGAGGGAAGACTGGATCTCATTTAAATACTAGGAATAGCTGGCACCATTTTCAACCAAACCAACAGGAACAGTAATTCAGTCACGAGGCCCTGCGCCTGTAACATTTTCTTTGTCCTTTGTAGACAGACGAAATCGAATCATGCGTTTATTTGTATTAATTCACTTTGTTTGAAGAAGCCACGGAAACAGAACACGTGTCCCGGTGAGAGAAGTACATGACATGAATACATAAACGCACAAGAACAACAACAACAAAAACAACAAAACAAACAACAAAAAGCAGGAATCACACGAGGACCTAGTGAGGGACTGTGGTTCCATCTTTTGGTTTCCGAATCCACTAATGTAAGAATCGAGAGTTCTTTTAACTTTAGGATGGTTCACAGACATTAACTCCATCAGCAAGACTGGACTAATGTGTGCTCCTTTGCTCAAAGTTGGCAACGACAATTTGCCCATAAGTTCTTTAGAATGTCTGACATTAAGACAGAGAGATGACAACGTTTAACATTCTGTCCCTAAACACACATCAAAACAAGCCACTTCTACAGTGTGTTCCTCTCTGTGTCTTTGTGGTATAGTGCGGTATTGTGTGGTATTGTGTGGTATTTGTGGGGGTGACTTGCAGATATGTTGTCTGACAGCTGAGTGAATGTCTTACTGTCTGATATTCTTGATGATGGTTTCCATGACTTCTTCCCAGCCATAAGCTTTGACCGAATGAATGTTCTCCACGATCTCCGAGGTGAGAGCCAGACGCCGACTGATCATCCCTGCCCTCTTCACCCTTAGAGAGAAACACAGTTTACAAACCAGAAACACCCATGCGCACACTGGAAACACTATATACTGGCACAACCCCTCCACACAAATCAGCCTGTGCTCGAAATTCTATCAAAGAAACACTAAATATCCTTTTACACAATAATTGTTAGCTTGTTAGCATAACCAAAAAGACAGTGATTAGATTGAAGTCTTTAGTCTCTCTCTCTCTCTCTCTCTCTCTGTCTCTCTCTCTCTCTCTCAACTGCAAGAGCGACCTGAAACTGCCTGGCAGTGATTGGCTTATGGGGTCGTCCAGACATTGTTGACATTTCTCAGGGGCACGGGCGTGCTGTTCTCAGAGATCGCCGGGGGCAACCAAGGTCACGGAAACCTCCTGCTCAGCGTCGACACACGGAGGGCGGCAGCACAAGGGGACGAGGCGTTTACGCGAACAACTTGGCGCGTTTTCTGCCCACGTGTGCACATGGATGTGTGTGTGTGGGGGGGAGTGTGTGATGTGTGTGTTGTGTGTGTGGGGGGGAGTGTGTGATGTGTGTGTGATGTGTGTGTTGTGTGTGTGGGGGGCGGAGTGTGTGATGTGTGTGTGTGTCCAGCCGAGTCTGCCTGCCTGGGTGAGGCCTACCTGTGAGGGCCCATCTTCTGGGAGAGGCAGGCCTGGACAATGCCCAGCAGGGTGAGGGCAGCCAGGGCGCAGAAGCCGTTGACCTCGATCAGCTCCCATATCAGCCCCACGCAGAGGATACACTGGAGGGGGGTGATCCACACAAAGTGGGCCAGGCCAAGACTCTGGAACACACATGATTCATATTCAGAACTACAGGTAGAGACATGTACACCCCTACAGCTTCACCATAAGGTAAAGCGATCCTGATGCTACTTTAGCATGATTCTGGCAGACTACTTAGCAGCTTCGGACACAATGTGCATTCTGAGGCTCGTTACTAAAACTCTCAGATGCACGTTCACCGAGTGAATGGATGAATGAATGAGGAATTCATTTGTAAGACTAAAAGAAAAAAAAAATCGTACAAACTACAAACAAATACACAAATTGTACCAGAATACCAACTAAACAAACAAATTCAAAACCACTTTGACAGTCAGCACCGTTTCCTAGAGCGCGTTTTTCACCGAAATGGGTGCAATCTGCTTGCGTCTGTCCTTTGACTTCTAACTATACACATTCACTATACAGATATGCTTACTACAGACTGATGGAACTAATATTTTACTCACACACACACCCTTTCTGTGGGGGGCAAGTAAAAGATTAGTTTCACATGACGTTTCTACGGGGGGATTCACGTTGGAAGACTACTTGACACAGAGGACTTAACCAGGAAGTACCCTATAGTTCTGAGAAGAGAATCAAAAGGGTTGGACCCAGGTCGCATTCGGCCAGTGATAATTGCCTCAAAGCAGGTAGCAGAGTGTATCAACATTCAACACTCCCCCCACACCCTCCCCTTCACAGACTTCAGACACACGCCCCTCCCATCCTCGTCCGCTCTTTATAGCTGAGTCTGTTCCTGCTCATCCAAAGTTGGCTCGAAAAACATTTGGCAAAACGAATGTTGTAGTTGACTGACAAGTGGTTTTCCAGCCAACGGTAGCTGCCTCGTTGTGTTCAGTAGCGAATAATCGTTGTTCTTTCATAAACCTCCAGAACCAAACTTTCTAAAGCAAGCTTAGTTATTTTTTACAAGATTCTAAAACTTTCGATGACATATTTGTTCGAGGAGCTGTTTGTTCTAGAGTCTTCCCTTTTGAGTATTCTTGCTTACCTCGTCGAGCTTGTTAAGGTGGGCTGACATTAGGCTAACCAGCTGACCTGTGCTGATCTTGTCCAGGACACGGCTCGACAGCTTCAGAGTCTGGAGGGTCAAAGGTCATAAAAGACACATGGTTCAGAATGCGAGGTGACAAGGGATGTCATGACGGTCTTAGGTCTACGCAGGTAGAAGCAGGATGTGGGGCTTGTCCGACCTCCATCGCGCCAATGCTTGGCGAGACGACTTTTTCCGTTTACATCAATTCTAACGTGAGACGACGTTTCATCCGTCATTATTCATTAGGACAAGACTAGTGTCATCATGGGAACGCACGCACGCACACACCTTTTTATATATTAGACTGAACAGGGCGATGCGGATCTGCATGCCCAGGTGATGCAGGCCAAAGATGGCGGGCTGGAGGAGGAGGAAGCGAACGGTGAAGAGCAGGCAGAGGCCCAGAGCCAGGTAGTAGCCCTGCTCTCTCTCTGGGGCGTGGAAAGGGTCGAACGAAGCAATGATCCGCCCCAGAAGCTGAGGCTGCACCGTCTTGGAGGCCTCCTGTGGATAGAGAGAGGCTGTGAGACAACAGACAGACAGATGGAGAGGCTGTGAGACAGACAGAGATGGCGAGAGGCTGGGAGACAGACAGAGAGTTGGAGGGAGGCTGTAAGACAACAGACAGAGAGATGGAGAGGCTGTGAGACAACAGACAGAGAGATGGAGAGAGGCCGTGAGACAACAGACAGAGAGATGGAAAGAGGCTGTAAGACAACAGACAGAGAGATGGAGAAGCTGTGAGACAACAGACAGACAGATGGAGAGAGGCTGTGAGACAACAGACAGAGACAGAGAGAGGCCGTGAGACAACAGACAGAGAGATGGAGAGAGGCTGGGAGACAGAGAGATGGAGAGAGGCTGGGAGACAGAGAGAGTCCATGAGACAACAGATAGAGAGATGGAGAGAGGCTGGGAGACAGAGAGCTGGAGAGAGGCTGGGAGACAGACAGATGGAGAGAGGCTGTGAGACAACAGACAGAGACAGAGAGAGGCTGGGAGACAGAGAGATGGAGAGAGGCTGGGAGACAGACAGATGGAGAGAGGCTGTGAGACAACAGACAGAGACAGAGAGAGGCCATGAGACAACAGATAGAGAGATGGAGAGAGGCTGGGAGACAACTGACATAAACTGAAAGAGAGGTTGTGAAAAAGGTCACCATCCACCACTGAATTGAACATCCATGAATAACTTGAAACTGGCTCGAACATTTAACTTCATTGGGCATTCGTCACACAAGGCCATGTCAACCTCCATTTAGGTAATACGTCTTCCCCCCCCCCCGAACATCTTGAACAACAAGAGTCTGTGATGCAGGAAGCATCAGTCTGAGAATCAATTGGGCCAGAATGCTTAAACACTGCTCAAATGCCCACTAAAATCAACAGTATTCCACATCTACCTCTCCTAATCACTCCTTGTCCCTGATACCTGTATACTTGATGACCACGTCAGCGTCCTTGCAATAACAAGTTATTGATAACAACTTGTTGACAGCACAATACCATCAGAGACTTCATGTTGCCAATTATACACAAGGACAAAAAAACAGAAAAGTGACTGATCAAATGACAACGACATTAAGCCTAACTTGCACAGCCACGGATAGTATCCCAGCAGCAATCACTAGGCCTTCCTGATGCTATTTGGACTCACCAGAGGCTGAGAGCACTGGGATAGTGGCACCTTAGTGCAACATGCTTGTCCAAGGCTCCATAGATGAGGGTGGTGACACCAGTATACTGCTGTACTGAAGGTTCCCCTAATGTATTCGCATGTACCACATTAAGCATAAGGTAGCAGCGAAGTGCTGTTTACTGAATGAGCTGTACAACGCAGAACTGCGGAGGTGCTTGTATGGCCCCCTGGACAATTAGGGCTTGGGACTTGAATTATTCATGGTAGGTCCTTGTCAGTTTTAGGGTCCATCTGGTAACAAGGTCTCAAGTGAATCATTCCACAAATACACTCCCCCCTCCCCCCCCCCCCCCCCCCCCCCTTTCTTGACACACTCGGTAAATGAAGCCACTTACCCCAAAGTACAATAGAACTCCATAAAACAGAAACGGCCACAGGAAACAGCGGGAGAGAGCTCGCATGAGCCGAGGCTTCTGTTTGGACGATGCTACTTCTCTGTCCCATTCTCTGCATCAGGAACCAACCAATAAGAGTTACACATGGGGGGGCGGACAGACAGACAGACTCACCAGTAGTAACCACTCGACTACATCGCAAGAAGAGTTTAGCAACAAACCGATTACGGCAGAAACACATCCAAGGTTTCGTCAAGGTCACACGGACATAACATGAACATGATAAGACTGGCTAACAGTGACTGTCCAAGTCAAGCCCAAGTCTGCCACAAGCTGTTCTCGCGTGGGTTCTATCTTATATTAACCTAGCCTGGTGATTTGCTCAGCTGCCGCCACTGTGATGACACGAATTTGGGAATTAATGTGTCGTTGTGAAAGAAAAGAGAGGGGCGAAGCCGGAGAGACCGTCTGACGAGTGAATGACCGTACCTAGCCTGTAAATAAAAAAGGTAAAGTTCAAATTCCCAGCAGACTTTGGTGTTTGCCATGATTAGAAAAAAAAGCCCACCCGTATTCCTCGCTCCCTGGGTACTTGGGAGTTTCAAAAGGTCAACATTTACATCCCATTTCGACGCCTGTTGGCATGCTTTACCGTGACATAGGGCGCCTCACCCCCCCCCCCCCACTCCCCCAAACGAGTGGCCCAGTGACAAACAAGACCTGCATGTGGGACGCTGTGTTTGTGTCGTCTCCGAGGCAAAAACACAGGTGGCATTTAACGGGAAATTG
>BROE01000003.1:4209696-4306519 GCA_036571765.1 Plecoglossus altivelis
CCCCCCCTCCCCCGCCCAAAATCTTTCAAAAGGTGTGACATTTACTCACTGTTAAAAACACGGAGGGACAAGGGAGCTCAAGAGAATAAGGGTTAAAGGTTGACAGAGTGAGACAGAAGGGGGAAGAGGGAAGATTCGGGGAGAATGGATGAGTTCTGAAGATGAATAGCATTTTCTGGAATCAATAAAACATTGGTAGATGTCCAGAAACAGGGAAATAAATATATAAAGATGCAACGTGAGAGATAAATGTAACAGATATATACACAGATGTAACAAGAGGGATACAGAGAAAGATGTTGTGAGCCAGGACCAATAGTAGCATGTATTGAAAGGGCAAAGACAACACTAACAAACTCAGGACGACTACAAAGGAGGAATGTATCTTGACACAAAAACCTTCCTGTATACCATTTCAAACTCAAATGTTTTTTTACTGTTTCAGAACAAGTTGTTGATTTGAATTCTTGTAATTGGATTCAATAGACACAGATATGACTACAGACATACCTTTCTAGTCTTTCAGAGAGATTATCCGCAAGGTCATAGGAAGGTGCCTTGTAAACGTCTGTCAGCTCCAACTTCTTTTTGAAGCCCTTCCTTAACAATGGTGATGTCCAACTGCAAAATAGAGACAGTAGTTTGGCTGGTTGCCTTTGTGATGTAGTTTACATCAGGGCACGTAAATTAATCCACCAGCGCTTAAAACTGAAACATAAAAATGCAAACGTTTGAAGCTCTGATTGGCAGATGACTACGGTTTGGACGAGGATATTTAATAATTTAGTTTTCACAGTCATTTGGTGGATGCTGCGAATAACATCAATAATGGGCAAAGCCTGCTGTTTCGTAATTTATGTAGATTGATGATTCATTATGAAATGGCATTTAATACGCTATCACGGCGGCTAAACAATCGTAATTAGAACTACTTGAATAAAAAAATGTATAGCGTAATTTCCTTTGAGAACCAACAAGACGCATAAACGGTATTTAAAGCTTTCCTTTTCCGTTCGCACCACGTACGTTTATTTTAAAACTGTCATGTCCATCGTTTGAAAAAATATCTGTGAAATGCCCGGTACTAAACTTCCCTGGCACAGTTGAAAGACGTCATTGTTCAAAGATTAAGTACGGTTTTTCTTACCAGAAGAAAAACTTGGAGAGGAAGTTTGCATCTTCCACAGGTGACTTATGCATCCTAAGTGCGCCGCCAGTTTTATTTCACTGCACCTGTATCGCTGAGAAGTTCACATTTGGTGGCCCTCGCGCGGTCCCCTGCTATTTTTTTCCCCCTTCTTTTTTCTCCCTACGATGTCCACTTGTTTTGCTCCGCTCTCCACCTTGAGTCTATTGTAAATGCGCGGTGATGTCACTGACCACACAGCCTCTTCCCGAGCGCGAGTGGTGGCAACTAAATTACACTGTCCTCTGTTCACACCCTGGTGTCTCACACACTTGTGAGAGCAGAGCTTGTCACAGCCTCGAGCTCGAGCGACAGTGAAAGCGCAGAGGTTTGAGAGAGAATCATTTATGGCCTCGCCGAAGCTCCAGGAGCACGTCATTTCCATACTGACAAGGCTCCGCAAAAAATGACACGAGTTGCACATTCTGGAAACATAATTTGCGAAGACATAAACTTCACGACCTGAATGCCACCGACTCTGCAGGCACGGATAGGATCTTGCGCGATAGGCTGCTGTCTATTTATATGAATTAGGTTATTCATTTCGGAATAAGAGCTAGATTTGACCAATTATTGATTGCATGTTGCAATAAATTGTCTTAACACCATTTCACCAATAATTTGTGGGTATATTACACATCTAAGCGAAACACAAACAAAATGCCTTTAAATTATTTTAAATGGTTCTTTTCAGCACACATAACTCAAATATGTCAAATAGAAGCATGTCCAAACTGAGCAATTGAAAAACCCGCATTTCAAAGATCTAAAGGCCAGCCGCAACATGCTTTCTGAACTTCTGTATAAATGAGACTTTCTATCCACTTCGGATCAGATACAGATTTAGGGAGGGTGGCCACAAACAAGACATTCCATTATGGAACAGAGTGTAGCCTAACCCAACTATGAGTTCACAATGCAGATTTGACCAGTTTTTGATAGTGCGGCTATGTATGCGTATGTGTGCGACAGAGAGTTTCACCGAGAAAAAGTGAATGTGTGTGTGTGTGTGTGAGAAAGAGAGAGAGAGAGAGAAAGAGACACACAGAGAGAGAGAGAGAGGGAGAGAGAGAGAAAAAGAGAGCGAGATAGAAAGAGAGCGAGAGAGAGACAGAGCCTGTGTGTATTTGTGTATAGTGCACACTAATGCACTTAAGAGACGTTATGGAACAGTCACATGAAGCTCATTGGATGTTCACTTTGGGTAAGTCGGTGTTTCGATTGCGCAACAAGATGTTAAGATACATTATTGCCGATTAAATACAGTAACCAACCACGTATTTGCATCGAATCAATGCAAGTAACTCAGGACTCACGCGTACCATTCCTCACGCAACATCGAGTAAGTCTTGCACTGAAAAATAAGGAATAACTTGTTCCGCTATATTGAATTAATGAAGTAGGCACAGGCATATGGAGGAACGTTTTCTGATTAGTCGATAGCTGTCTCGAGTTGTAACTGCAGGTAAAATGCCACCCACCAGCACCAAGCAGTTAGGAATATTTAGGCTACTATAATTTCATAATGTATATGAAATGACCGCTACTTAGCCCACATAGCCTATTATACATTATTCTACAGTGCCGCCTAGTCGCCAGTGCGGAACTGTGCCTTCCTTACGTAGTTACACATGTGAAAGGCTTCCATACGTGGTTTAGTTGTAGTTTATAGCTTGGGCAAATTTGCACGTTTCGTTTGGGGCGTGATTATGTTAGGATTGCAGAGCAAAGTAGCCAATCGCTTCTATGAACATGACGCTTGCATGATGTTGACCTCGATCAACGTAGAGCGACCCCATTATAGAGCCCAGTCAAGCTCAGGTGGACGATAATGGGACCCTCTTATTTACATTACTGGTGGGGTCGACCAGTTGAAAATGTTCAGATGTTTGTAATTGACCTATAGGTGTCGCTATAATTCGTAAGTAGACCTATAAGAACATCCTAAAAAGAAGTAAGGAAAAGTTTAAGTTGTACTGGATTCTTACGGCGCATTAATCAAAAGCTAAATTGGTAGCCAGAAGCAACGACAATTATTCTTATATTTAACAAATGGGGAGTCTGCATGCTACCAGGGCACGGGAATTCTTTGTCAAGCGCAAGTAGAAAAAAATAGGTAAAACACCTAGATCCGTTGAAATTGGCGGGTATGTGGATGCTAATTGGAGGATTTGAAAAGCCAGTTCTATATTTTAGGTCACGGGAGTGTAGCTCTAAAGCAGGGATGTCAAACCCTGGTCCTCCAGAACAGCTGTCCTGAAAGTGTCGTTGACACCCCTGCTCTAAAAGCTTGGATAACGGGTTGATACTACCTTAGCACAACCTTACAGCAAGAATGTCTTGAGTTCAGTGCCCAGCTTGGGGTCTGTCGATGCACATGAAAGTCGTCTCAGGCTTTCAGAGTGGAACATGCATGTTCTCCCAAGTGCTCGAATGAGCTACCTTAACAAATCACCCAATGTAATAACGCAGAATGGATCGGTCTCCTACCACATGTTTCTCTCACACGAGTGAAGGAGCGTGGTACCGCGGCGTTTAACAGCACATGATTAAATCAACAGTGACGTATGCAGCTGACATGAGTAAAGCTTGATGTAACATGACTTTTTTTTATTCATCATTAACTACGTATATGTGGCCTGGATCGTTATCAGAAACAAAATCTGACAAGCAGCAAAAAAACACAACAATGCTGCATGTTACATAGCTCATACTCGCTAACTCTGTATCGGGGGAATATATTGGGTACAGAGGGTGATTGCAAATGTTAGGTATGATTGCTAGCGTCACTTATTCTCTAACTTACATTTTAAAAGTATTTATACAAGTTACATGTAGACCTAGTCCCAGGCGCCTCAGTGATGGTCTATGCTGAATTTACAAAAGCTGTATTTTCTTTTGGACGTTACCGTAAACGCTTTGCATAGAAATGAGTTATTGGTTGCAGTTGAAGCACGACGTTTTACATCCAATAACAATTAGTACATTATCAAATAAATTAAACAATGCACCGACAATTTGGTGATATTCCCACAACTCGCCGGCTGCGAATTTTAGCGAACAATTTAGCTTTCAAGAACCACATTCACGGACAGGTCTTTCATTGTCTGCTTAACCGTCGTGCTCTCTTTGAGAGTCAAAATGACCCCAAACTGTTAAATGCACACACGCACACCTACAATGAGATATTTAGATTGTATGTGCTTGACTGACCTCACACAACTAAATCTTTCTGATTCATGTGCAATATGGCTGCACATTTCAGTGCCCAAAAGGGTATAGGATTATATTTAACGTAGCTTTATGTCAGGATTGAAGGTTGGGCCTTTTTGAGTCCTAGAACTGAGTGAGTTGCAGACCACGAAGAGATCAAGAGGGTAAAAAACAAAAAAATAATTTTTTTGCCGTGCCGTGTTTGACGTCACCTACCCCACTAATTAACTTCCGGCGAATAGCATCGAATTGTAAAAATCCGATCGTCAGGTATTCTTGGTGTAACTGGTAGTACTCAGTAGTATCATCCATCCAGCTGCAGTGTTATCAGTATAAAATTAACTGATCAGTACCATGTCAAACAAAATCACAAATGCTTGCCCGGCTGGAGCTGAAAGCGACGGTAGCGATGTTGAATGGGATCTCGGGTTCCCGTCGCCGAAAGAGACAGCGGACACTGCGGTAATATAAATGCACACGTGTGTCGCTAGCTAAGTAGCAATCACATTTCAGCTAACCACCTAACCTATACTTGCTCCAAAGTTCAAAATGTTATACATTTCAGCAAAGGTTTTTGTTACATTGAAAGACGCAGTTGTCAATATAAGGTCATGTTTTCATCCGTGTGTCGCTAATTGGAGCGCGTCCAAAGTGTATTGACATTGTCATGATGGAACGGGAACATTATCCTGCTGGCAAACTATATTCCACCAGTACTGTGACTGATAAAAAGCCCAACACCACCCATATTTATGTTTTCAGGGCCTATGTGCAGGAGTCATAGGGGAAGAAGACGAAGTGACGAAGTTAAAAAGGGCCATTGACTCTGGAAATGTCCATCTTGTTCAAGAGCTGTTGGATAATGGTACAGTTTTTCCATGGCTACCCCAAGTGTAGTTCAACCCCCCCATAAGTACTGAGTTAGCTTACATTTCATCACATTTAGATGTTGATCCAATGACAGACACGGACGTCTACAGACATAACATGAAACATGTTGTCTGGCTATGGTGATCGATGATTTAAAAGAAGGCGATGGTCAGGCGGGTTGTGGAAGACCAGCATGTTGACTTTCTAACCTGTGTGTCAGGTATGGATGCGGACACGAGACTCTGCTTTGATTGGACACCTCTCATGTGCGCCGTTCACCTGGCTCATTATGAGTTGGCGGTGCTGCTCCTGAACCGAGGGGCGAGTGCAAACTTCAGCAAAGGTAAGATCGATCACCTTCCGCCGCCCATTACCAAACAGTTAGTGCCAGAAGGGTTTTTTCAACTAATAAATACGGTGCAATGCGGTGAAAAGTTGTTTTTCAGATCCCAACAGTGGTAGGAAATGCAGAAATGTCTAATTGTAGTGACTCAGTGGGGGGGGGGGAATCTAAAATACTGTAATGTTATTCAGTGTATGTAAATTAGTTATGAATGCTGATACAAAAAAAAACAAAAAGAAAGACTTAAATCACACATCCCAATGATTATTACAGGTCAAAATATTTGTGTACTATACATTGTGTATGTTGTTGAATAAATTGACACAACTCAGAATTGGTTTAATCAGAATTAGTTTTATTCGTCCTGTAAATTTGCACAAATGTGGAATTGAGTGTGGCAGGAAGGTGCACACAATAAACATATACAGATCTGAAATTACTTTTTAAGTGGGGAAGTATAATAAACTAACAATTAAAAAAATGGACACAACTATGTAAAAAAACAACATGAAATTCACTAACTAATTGAAGGCTGGAGTCAAAACTCACATTGAAGTCAAAGTAAGCAATTGAAATTGATCTCAACGGCTGATGTGACTCAGTATGTGGAACTGGCCCCCACATGCTAGTTTGCGCTCCTGCTAACGTCTGTTGAGATGGCAGATGGTGTCGTGAAAGGAAACCTCTCCCCAACGCTCTCCTGGACAGTGTTGTGTTACTTGGAGTTGCAGGGTCATTTCAGCCTTTGTTCTGTTCTCCACATGCGCTAATAGAGCATATTCAAAAGTACCAATCACATTCGTCTTCATCAAATACTGTGATTGCGCAATAGGCCACTTTCAGAACTCGGGGATCCGCGATTATCTCTCACAATCAATCCCTCGATTGATGACTTTCAAACACAACCTGTGTTTTGCTCAAATGCTCCCCTTCTCACCTTCTTTTCATTTCCACACATGTACCAGACCATAGACGGGGGGACGGGGACCAATTAGAAGGCATCTCATTCGCGCTCATCTGTCATTAATTAATTGCTATGACGCCAAAGAGGATCTATCGCAAAACATCCAGTTAATCCTCTGGTGTTTTCAATTGACACGGCCATATTCCAGGCTCTGGCGGAAGAGATGGAAGGCATCTGTCAGATCCCACTGACCCACTGTGATTAAAGACAGGGAGAGCAGAGAGACCAGCGAAGGTGAAGTCATAGACCTGAAGGATTGAGCTAATCTGGCGTGTGTGTGTAGTTTATAGTGAGCATATTGGAGCAATAGTCTATAGAATATTATCAAATCAGTGTGTGTGGTGGTGGGGGGGGGGTACATATTCACAGCAAACAGGAGAGCTGCAGCCACTTCCTAATTAGCTTTCAAGTAAGCGAGGGAGGAGAGGAATGCAGGAGTGATTGATAAAGCCGGTATACAGAGCGTGGCTCTGTCGTCATTCCTCCAGGCCCACTCAGGTCTTTTATTTATTTACTCCCAGCCCCGGCACATGAATACTCTGAAGCTGCTTACCACCCCTGTGCCAAAAACGACCCCAACACACACACATACACACACACACACACACACACACACAAACACACACACACCAGTTGGTTATTATCCGAACCTCTGTTCCACTGTCTGGTGTCATGGTAGCATTATGTTGACTTGGTACTTACAGTACCATGCTGTCCAGCACTCAAGGTCGCAGTACGTCTGTGCTTTGAGATGCAGTGTTGCTCAACACCTGAGTAAGAGAAGGAAATCAGAATAGCCGTGGCCCCTCCACATGTCTTATCACGCAGAGAGATAAGAGACAATTCCACTCAGCCCCATAAAGACATGGTTCCTGCTCGGAGATAAAGGAAAATTGATCTCTCTCAACGGGAACCCGTCCAGTTTTGTGTTTTCGGAGCATGTGCGATGAGACCGACGGCCTGACGCAGTATGTTTGACAGTTTACACGGTCCAATTCATTTGTGTATGAGAATTGAACGGCACTTTTTATTCAACGACAAAGCAGTTGTGTTCTTGATCTCCTCCCAACGCAGACCAATACACCGTGCTGATGGCTGCAGTCACAGCCTCCGCCAGCGAGGACAAGATAGTGAAGTGCGTGGAGCTGCTCCTGTCAAGAAACGCAGACACAAACACATTCAACAAGTAAGAGACACGACTTTGCGCACGTCAACTTTGACAGGATCTCGTGTTGCTCGGCAACCCTGCTTCCACCTTGCTTTTTTTCTTCGTCTTTCTTCTGCTCTTTCGCTTCCTTCCCCCCCACCTCTGTTGCCCCGTTGGCAACCTTCAGCGAGTCTGGTGTTCCGTAAAGAGCATCGGACAACTTCAAGTCTCCCTCACAGAACACGGACACAAACACGGTCCGCGGAAGGCGTGCGCACGGAGCGGTAGGAAATGGATTGTTTCCTCTCCAGACAAAATATTTAACAAACGGTAACGAGAGACAGAGGGTATGTGTACAAGGGTAACAGAGAGGGGAAAGAGGGGGAGGAGGGAGACCCCGTACAGCAGGAGCAGAGAGAACACCGCACACAGACATGCACCCCTCCTCGCTTTCAGCTTTTCACAAGCAATTTACTGGAGCTGCGTTTCCAGGCCGTCTGAGTGCATACAGATGCGTTCTGCAGACTGACACGTCACCCCCAGAACAAGATGTGTCCTCCACGTTCACACAGCTCACCTGCAAGAACGGACTGGATCTTAGGCCAACTCGACAAGAACATTCTAGTCGCAGCATTCTCTGCGAACTTACAAGCTCTCTAGCCAAAAAGTTAGACATTTACTTCAGGGTATATAAACAGAACTTAAGGGATGAACACCCAGTTTCACCTGATAGTTAAGTGTTGAGACCTGTTGTTAAGTGTAGGCTTAGTAATAGTCTAGGTTTACTGTTCCTATATCAATGCCATTGTTCCTCCTGTGACGTTCCAAACCACGTTTGCTCAGCACGGTCTACATATTGATTCTCCATTTATCAAGGAATAGGTGCGCATACAGTACGCACGCAGGCAAGTTCACACCACCTGTCAGCCAATGACCTTGTTGTCATCTGGATGCAACGGAGTATTGCCCTCTGGGAAAAGACACCGACACAGAGAGCTATAAAAACATCACAGACACAAATTGTCAACACTGGTGGCCCAAGAGGAAGCAGTTTGTTGTCAGTGTGAGAAATTGCCCCTGTCGATACACCTGACCCCCCTACCCCCACCACCACCCCCCACCAATCACCACTGCTCCTCTCACACATATTTTACATCAACTTCCTCACACACAAAACACCTCACTCAGTACACAGTCATTAAACCCTTTCTTGCTTTCTCTCACACTCATGCTCTCCTGTTCCTGGGAAATGTCAGGTATTGTGATGAATAGCCCCAGGTCATTCCCACACCTCTGGTGCTTCTCACCCACTGTTTTGGGAACGGTTACTAGCAATGGCTCTAACATTGCCCAGCACAACATGCTAGCACAGCCTGGTGTAGTACAATGGCTCTAACGTTGCCCAGCACAACATGCTAGCACAGCCTGGTGTAGTACAATGGCTCTAACATTGCCCTGCACAACATGCTAGCACAGCCTGGTGTAGTACAATGGCTCTAACGTTGCCTAGCACAACATGCTAAAACAGCCTGGCAAGGTTTTCCTGTGCTGTCTCAACGAGGCTTAGCTCTGTTAGTTACCACTTTGACACTGAAACCACTCGTTTTACACGCTGTTGAGCTCTTGAATTAGCAACACTATAGTTGTTGGATGCAAAGACATTTGTATATCTTAAGTTAGCTTTTCCCCACACCTGGGTTTGACATAAATGTTGTCTTCTGTGTCCAGGCAATGGGAAACCTTTCCAGACTGTATTACAGAGGAAGACTCCCATGCATAGTCCCAGAAGAGTTTAGCTAGTCAGGGGCGTGGTATATGATGCCCTTTAGTGGCATGGAGCAGCTCCACAGTCTTAATTCCACTTCCCTTTCTTCTGTCTTTCTGTCAGGACCAGCATGACCTGCCTGATGCTGGCAGCCAGAGAGGGTTACAGTCAGGTCATCAACCTTTTGGTGTCCCAGGGGGCAGAGGTCAATGCCCAGGACAGTCAGGGCAACACAGTGAGAGACCCCCCACAACCTCTTGAAAGCATTCTAAGGGACTTTCTCTCTTTCACTCGCTAGAAATAGTAACCGCTTGTTACAAACAGTAAGCTTCATTTGAGATGTTGTAGTTTGATTGGCATGTAAGGCGAGTCTCTTGCAAATGGCCTTTTTATTTTGCCTGTTGTGTAACTGAATCAGCCAATTGTACCAAGTGTACCATTGTAGTTGCAGGCTGTTTGGATGGATGGTACAGCTGATATTCACAGGTCATGAATGGTGTGTTGGTGCATTCTGTCAGTGGCTATGGGTTATAACATTAATATTAGTGAATAGCGTTTGAAGACATTTTCTCTAGATTTGTGTCCAAAGAGATTGTAATGACCTGATGTCATAAAGACACTGTCTGTCTGTCTCTGTCTGTCTGTCTGTCTGTCTGTCTGTCTGTCTGTCTGTGTGTGTGTGTCTCTGTCTGTGTGTCTCTCTGTCTCATCCAGGCACTGATGATGGCCGTTCAGTACGGTCGAGAACAGGCCGTTCTCAAGCTGCTGCAGCTGGGAGCTGACAAGAGCATCAAGAACCGGACGGACGCAACAGCAGGCGACCTGGCCGCCGTCTTCAAACAAGCTCAGGTGCGGTGGCTGCGAAAACAGAAGCTAGTATCTAGGATGCCACCGTAGCGTCCAGGTGTTACGGCATCGACCCGGTGCCGGGACATGTCGAAACAGCCGAGGTGATTCGTTCGACCTGCTTCGTGTCGACAGATCTGCAGGATCCTGGCCAGCCATGATAACACTCACTCAAGCGTAGCGACTTCCAAAGATGACAACCTTTATAAGTTTTTTAACCGAAATCCTGACGAGTCAACTTCCAAGGAGAGGTGAGAAGACTCACGTCTACACACTTATTCAGAGGCTTGGGTAGACGGTTTCCTTATAGATGGTCGAATACCTCAGGTAGTTGTCATAAAACATGGTCGATTACCTCAGCGACTTGTAAAACTAATTTATGACTAAGTACCTGTAGTTTATGACTAACTACAGGTAATCGTCTCAATCGTCTTGAAGTATCTTTGAATAGTTTAAATCCCCCATAGATATACCATAGTAAAGAGGGGTTTCCCAGCAAGGGTTGTATTTTAATCCTGGTTCACTTGTCAAAGCACAGTGCATGTGGCCCTCTAGTGGACATCCGGAGCAAAAACCAAAACAGGTGCGAGTCCAGACATTGTGCTACCAGACATAAACAAGAATAAACACTGTTTACATGTGGTTTAGTACCAGTTGTGACTAGCGCAGAATCCTGCATCATGTTGCAAAAGCACAGACGGATGCATGTTTTTGTTCTGTCTGGCCGTGGGATAAACCGTGAAGTCATAACAAAATTGGACAGGGAGGAAATGAACCAATCAAATCTGCTTGAGGTTTAAAGCTTATGTCTACAACAAATCTTTTAATTTGGGAGGAAGGAAAGGGGGGGAAAAAGTGTACTGTTGTCAATTATGAGACCGTTAGCATCACGTTAGCAATCGAGACGCTAGCTGACACTGGAGACGTTTCCCTGAGTGATGTCCCGTTGCCTTGCCGACCTTCGCAGTCTGGGCAGGCTGTGCGACATGGACCTGCTTCTTCACGGCCTCAACCTGGAGCACCTGTCTGACATCATGAAGGTAAGACTCTCTCTGCTCCATAGCCTCCTGAAGCTGGTCCGGCCCGTAGCCTTAGGACTACTCAAGGTTTACTAGCCTGAAGCTGGTCTGGCCCGTCGCCTTAGGACTACAAGGTTTACTAGCCTGAAGCTGGTCTGGCTTGTAGCCTTAGGACTACTCAAGGTTTACTAGCCTGAAGCTGGTCCGGCCCGTCGCCTTAGGACTACTCAAGGTTTACTAGCCTGAAGCTGGTCCGGCCCGTAGCCTTAGGACTACTCAAGGTTTACTAGCCTGAAGCTGGTCTGGCCCGTAGCTATAAGACTACTCAAGGTTTACTAGCCTGAAGCTGGTCTGGCCCGTAGCTATAAGACTACTTAAGGTTTACTAGCCTGAAGCTGGTCTGGCCCGTCGCCTTAGGACTACTCAAGGTTTACTAGCCTGAAGCTGGTCTGGCTTGTAGCCTTAGGACTACTCAAGGTTTACTAGCCTGAAGCTGGTCTGGCCCGTCGCCTTAGGACTACTCAAGGTTTACTAGCCTGAAGCTGGTCTGGCCCGTAGCTATAAGACTACTTAAGGTTTACTAGCCTGAAGCTGGTCCAGCCCGTAGCCTTAGGACTACTCAAGGTTTACAAGCCTCCTGAAGCTGGTCTGGCCCGTAGCTATAAGACTACTTAAGGTTTACAAAGACCGGTTTGGTCTCATGGTATGTTCAAATGCACATGCAGGCTGAAACACACATGGTACATCTACATGCTGTGCCTACACGCACCCACATGCTGCACCCACATGCTGCACCCACATGCTGCACCCACATGCTGCACCCACATGCTGCACCCACATGCTGCACCCACATGCCGCACCTTGGGTGAGAGAACATGGCACAGCTGGTTGGAGGATAGTTTTGATATCGTCGAGTGATATGGACTTCTCCCCTGCCACAGGAGAACGACGTCACATGGAGCTACCTGTTGACCATGGAGAAAGATGACCTGGAGAAGGTAAAGATTACAACTTGATCTGCCTGGAATTGAACTTTAGATCTCCCATGATTTATTTGAAATAGGTTCTTTCCTACTCTAAAGTCATTGACTAAGGCAACATGAATACATGGACTAAGCCACTCCCTCCGCTAAGTGGAGTTTTTACATGTTCCTCTCTGCAGTACATACAAAATCTAGAACTTTATTCAAAGTGTAACGGTACGATTCCAAGAAAATAAAGTGAACTGTCCATTTTCTTGGTCTGTCTGTCTGTCTGTCTGTCTGTCTGTCTGTCTGTCTGTCAGATAGGTGTGACAGACCCTGGGGAGCAGGAGAACATCCTGAGTGCTGTTCAGGAGATGCAGCAAGACAGCGTGGACATGGAGACGCTCAACCAACTGGAGAACATAGATAGCGGGTGTGCAAACTTCACGTTTTTAAGGCATCGTTTATCCGCGATACAGTTCGACTTTGTTTTTCCGACGACTCCTTAGCTGGGGTCGGCTAACTACAGCTGCGTTCCGTTTGCCAACCAAAAGCCTCTTCGTGTCCTGACCCCCACGTTTGCTGCTGGTCAGTAGTCTTACACAGAAAGCTTTTGCAAACTGCTGCTCATCACCCAAAGCGACAACATTTCACTTTTAAAACCGCGAACAAAAAAACGAAACGAGCCACTCATCTTGGAAGCGGGTCCGTGCCCACCTGAAACATCTCAGCAGGCTCACCGGACGCCATCCCTCATCCTGTTAACGTGGCTGTATAACATGGATGTTCCCTCCCCTCCTACCTATGGCCTCCATGGCTTCGCAGCCAGAGACGAGCTCCGGGTTGAAGCTAAGCTAGGGGTCCTAATGGTTTAAGCGGGGCCAGTAATGATTTGTAAGGTGGGATCGGATGGAAGGGCTCTTCCCGCCACAGTGACGGATGATGGACCAGCGACTGGGGGCCAAACGGGGGCTGGGGCTGCATATCATTGGTCAGGCCATGAATCTTGGCTGGAGGAGTCTTGGTAGAGGGACTGACACAGGTGAAACTGGACTGGAACAGGGATGCCAGGGAGAGAGGTGCGCAGGGTAAGGAGACGGTAAATTGCACGGTGTAAATCCTGGACTGTAAACAGTCAGTCGGGGATGCTGTGGAGCAGCAAGAGCTCGTAACACAAGTCCTAGTGGGAATAGAACTGCTGCAGTTGGGGCTAATGATGAAGTGTGTGTGTGTGTGTGTGTCGTATTCCTCCCACGGATATGTTCATAGGACTTGTCTGGTTTTCAATCTTTTCTTTAAGCAAAGTTCTTAACTCTAATCATACCTTTTCTCTTCCGTCTTGGTTTCTATATCGTATTCACGATTCTACACACACACACACACACACACGGTGCAGTACTGACGCTGGAGCTCTCGTATTCGTCGTATAATGAGAACAAGTGGGAGTTAGGGTACAAGACTGAGATCCATGTTTCTCTGCGTTATATTGACAGTTGGTATGTAGTTGTCTCGTTAAAGAGCTAAGCTCGTGTACTACACGTCATTCGCACGCAGCTCGTGCACTGGCGGAGTAACAGCTCGTTGGTTCCCACCGTAACTGGAAAGGTCCTAGGGAACGCCTCTTGGCATCGGGACAGACCCTTGCGCGCCTAAGTCATGGGCACTTATGAGCTCACGAAGACAATTACTTTCGCAGGATCACGCGATTGCTATATAGCGTATAGTCCTAACCGTTCACACTTCCCAGCACCCAAGGAGCTTTTCTAGGATAGCCCACGATGGTGTCAGATCCCCCCCGACACTTGCTACAGTGCTCCAGCCCACCGGTGCTGTAGTCTGGGAGCGTACAGCCAGTGTGAGGTTTGACACCAATCGGGCCTGCTTCCAGCACGAACTCTACACTCCGCCGGTAGACCGTAACAAATGATGAGAACTGGAGCTTCTGTGTCGAAATTCCTCCCACTAAGGCATCCGACATACACTCCCACCAACTTATCAAGCGGAGTGCTAGGTGTGTGTGATGCCTATTCTATCTGTTCTATTAAACTACTGCTACGACTTGCACAAGAAATTGCCGTGCCTCTGGCTTAGGCAACTTGCAGACCCACCGAGTTCGTCTCCTGAAAGCTCATAATGAAATGAATACGGTGGTAAAAGTCAGCTTGCCTTCTGCGCCCTTCGGACTCCTGACACTTGTATCTATTAGTAAGTTTTTATAAGCGCCCAGTAAAGAGATGCGCACAGACAAACTTGTAAAACTGTTTCGCACTGTGACTTGAGCGCTAAATAATTAGAGGGATTGTTCTTTATATCGCCATCTAGACGTACAACGGCTCATTAAATAGCGCGGACGGCCTATAGGTCGAGATTACAAATCTTTCGAGAACATTTTGATTAGTAAGTTTGTAGCTAGATAAGAGGTCCATCTCATCGTACCCCACCTGAAGCTTGAACTGAGGCGGCGGGCTAGAGAGGGGGTGCCGCGTGCGACGTGAGGAGGGCGCGCCATTGATGGATCTGGACGTGGAGCGGGGGAAGATGGACCAACTCGATCATCTTGGGTGTGTCACCCATCTTCACGCTCGTCTTTTCTTCCCAAGGGTTTGTGTGGTTGGATCTAAATGAGCCTGATGTGGTTGTGGTCGTGAGAGTTAGCATGAAGCTAACACATGCGGCTAGGAACCAACCTGGAGATCATGTCATTGGCCAACATGTGACCTCAACAACGCATTCTGCAGTATAGTTGCAGATCTCACTAATCTAATGGTGTGTGTGCGTGTGTGTGCGTGTGTAGGAGTGAAGAGTTGTATAACTTCCTGATCAGCCTGAGGCAGCAGTGCTGCTACCTGACTGAGACGGTGCAGGACGTCAACACCCGCTTCCCTCGACAAGCTTCTCAGGTGATCTGTGTGGTACAGAGCTTTTCTGGATAGGCAGCTTCCAGTGTCTTTCCCTCAGGAAAGGACTTGTATGCAAATGCTGTGGCTGGAAATGAGCACCAAGGTTTTGTGCCAGTTAATGTGTCGATGTAAATTGGAAGAGCATTTATTTTATTCAAAATCCTTAAAATATTAGCCATATCATATGGACAGATGAGGTAAAGAGTTTTCCAAGTCCTCAAGGAAAAAAATGAACCGACATTTCAAAAGCACTAAATATTCTCATATTCACTTAAGTAGAAAAATGACAGTACATAAATGTTGGTAATATTAAGTAAAATCAAGGAGACAGATTTTTTTCTTCTCCCTCAGCTATTTGAATAGTGTGTATATAGTGTAAGGACACTAGTTTAGCATCCATTGTGCCTTGATGGGAAGATCTCTCTCCCTCTCCTACCTTAGAAGCTTGTGGGCCTATCCAGTCCATATCACCTCCACTGACCAGGCCTTCAGTCTGAAACATTGCTTCTACCCTTTGCTTCTTTGTGTCATCTCGTCCTCTCTTGGTCCCTGCGTGGTTGTACCGTCCCTAGCTGGTCTTCTCTCTGGACCCTAAAGGGGAGGCCCAGGCTCTGTGTAAGGACCTGGTGGCTCAGATAGGAGACCTTCAGAAGGAGGTTTCCTGCCTCCACAACCTTCTCTGCAAGGTGAGTCCCTCACCTGCACAGTCACGCTGCACTGCTGTCTTCTTCTCCAGCTTTCGCACTTTGCCGACGCAAAACCCGTCTCCCTGTGTATTTTCATCGTATTCGGTCTAAAAAAATGACCATGTGTTCGGTCAGCTTGTTTTGGTGGGTTCTGTTTCTCCATCGAAACACCAGCTTTCCCAGTTACCTTGACACAGAGCTAGATAGCAGATTCTTGAGCTTTGTACCAGAACAAGAGGTCACATACCACAAGCCTGACACTAGTCTAGCGTCAAGAGTACGCACTTTTAAGGAGGAAAAAGAAGCACCCATATAGTACAATTCTTTTCATTACACCCGCGCCAGTTCTGCTCAAGTATACTTTTTGGACAAAGTTTTACAAGGATGTAAGGTCGCTCATCTGAGTGTGGATGTGTGGATAAACGGATTGAAATGGTGCATGTGTGTGTACAGCCAGTGGTTTTGACAGGCCAGAGTTCTCACAGCCTATAACTCTGAAGAGGATGAAGGGGGGGAAGGGAAGGGGGGTGCTCTGTGATGAGAGCTAGCGGAGTGAGACTGCAATCTGACAGCCTACGGACACCATACGGACCCACGTTCTCCGAGCTCAGAGAGGACAGAACCTGGGGCCCGTTTATCTTGTCTGCGAAGGCTCATCTCCACACTCTCCACACGAGAGCCGGAACAGTTTGGTTAAACAACATGGAAGCCTTGAGCAACATTGCATAGAAACTCAATTCAGTATCTGCGGTGTTCCTTGTGTGGCTGACGTCTGGCTGAAGTAACAGCCCTTTATTTATGCTGCAGTAATACGACGCTTTACTGCTACGATCTCTAATAATACTAATAATTCAAACAAACATAAAAGGGACCCGCAGACTTGCCGCAGGACCGTAATCGAGATGTTGAAAGCTCTTGTGATTAATGGTGGCAGCTGTGACCGTCCACAAATGTGGTGGTATACTGGATGCAAGTTGGCATAAATCTAAATCACGTTTCACATGCACGCTCCTCATGGTTCCATGTTTACTTGTTGTGGCTCGCACACTTGGCCGCCATCTAGTGGCCAGTGGAGGAACTCCTGGATAACGTGTTCTGTTTTGTAAACTCACATTTCATCGCAAACTCAACCCACTTATCGTGAAGTGAAAGCCAGGCTCAGGGTAGGGGTGGCTTTGATTCCACTTCAGAAGAAAATACTGTCAACACACGCTACAACTAAATATATGTTCTAAATTTACATTATACAGAAGTGCAAAGATTGTTAGCACTAAATGGCTGGAAAATACAAAAATGCTTTGGGACTGTAAAACAGGTGTTGTAGGGGATCTGTGTGTTTAGCCCGATGGTTGAAGAGAACTGGGGCGATAGTCTCGGTTTAGGTCAGGCCTGTCCTGGATGAGGCTAGGCTGTCCACGTAGTTGGTGCGTGAGTGTGCCAATTAGTGTGTCTACAATATGCTCTCCCTTGTGACGCTCTCCTCTTCCCTTTCAAGATGGACGACGTCGGCCGTTTCTGTGCGTTCCCTCAGCCTGGTTCCCACGGCCAGTGGAGGAGACGAGCCCTGAAGGGCTTCTCACTGAGCATGCTCGGAGCCGGCCTGCTGTTTCTCCTGTCAAAAGCCAAGAAAGTGAAGGTTTACTTCTAGAATTTCTTCTTCTTTTGGTTCCTTATGTCTTTAGGTCAATAGTTGCTTAGTTGACATTAGATGGACAAGTTTGGACATTATAAGTAAGAAAATGTCACAAGTTAAGACTGGAAAGGTATTCTCATTTGTAGTGTTTATTTCTGTGTAGCTTTCTGATTTGATTTGTCTGTTGCATGTGGAAAAGCGTGTTCCATTTTCTTTGTTTTTGGGGCAAACTCCAAATTAAAGACAAACTGCGTAGCAATATTGAATTGCTTTAATACGTAATTTAACGCGATCAAAGTTGGTGTTTGTTCGGTGCTTGAACGTTCTTGAATGCCGCTACAAATGGCCAGTTAGATGTTTTCAATATTATCCACTCGCTTCTTAAAACCTTATTCCTAAGAAGCATTAGTAGTCCACCCTTGCCATGATCAATTCCACATGGTTAATTGACTGCATTTGCATTGGGGGGTTTCCCCCCCATCCTCTCCCTCCCCCGTAACACTGGTGGCATATTTTGTGGATTTCCCACCGTCTTGTTCATTACTTCCACGGAGATCATGGGAGAAATCCAATTTGTCCATTAATCTCATCCCGTCAGAAGACCAGCCCTCTCAATACAAAGAAGGGAAGGGAACATTAAATCGCTTACATAAACGTTAGATCAAAGATAAAGGAAATCGTATGTGACACTCCTTCAAATTGAGAGGCGAGTTCAAAGAATGTGATAATCCCATTTAAATGCACACATCTTTGTGCGGCTTTGAGGAATCTGTATTCTTTTGGGGGTGGGTGGGTGGGGGCTATGCATTTAATTCGCATGAAGATTTACTCTTTTGCACTACTTACTCTTCAAACGAATAAAATAAAAACCACAATCATAGTCACAGCGTCTTGCGGTCTGTTTTAATGACATTTTGCACTACAGGGATATAGCCTAACCGGGCGCACCAGTTCGTCTCAAACATGTCCATTTGATTGTTTTTGTTAAAACGCTCAGGGTTTAAGCACATCACGTTGAACCACATTCTACACCTTGCCGCTTGGAAATGGGCCAAGCTTGTGTCTGGTGTCAAGCTAGCCTGAACAGATACTTTCAGACGCCTAGTTTCTTCAGCTCATTCCTGAGACAAGATTGCGCCCACCCCTTGTGTAAGCAATTTAAACCTGATAGAGGATCATCTGCCTATCTTTACACCGAAAATCTTGGTTAACTCAAGTTCTCATGCGCGGAGCTTTATAAAAAAAAACATAGTTATGTTTTTACGGGCTCAGATCCGACCGGTTAGCGCGATAAAAGCACTTATATTTTGATTTGTGCAACCGAGAAGCCCTAAACCTGATTAATACGCGCGCAACTCTCCTTTCCCTTGAAAATGCTCTGAACAGGTGCCTGAACGAATGTGCACACCGACCAAAGTTTAGTAATATGAACTTATTTCCAAGTGGAATATATTTTTATTTATCTTTTGCAATCTGTTGGCTAACGTCAGGTGTCCACGCATCTTGGTGGTAAGTATATGAGTACAATTATACGTTCACGCAACTGAAGCGTGCATTATAATTGCAATTTTACACCGATCCCTGGAAAACTTCGTTATCATTAGTTTGACATAATAACATGCATTTGAATGTTACAGGAAAGTCGCTGTTGGGTTACCCAAGCATAGTCACTGATTTAAAATAGTCCTAAAGTATATAGAAACAGGCTTTTAGTATTGTTTTTTTTTACACTGGTGCTAAACAGAGGTCGCCGACTTTACCTTGCTGCACAGCCCAATACGCCTTTATTTTGGACATGCAGGTACATGGGTACCCTGGGGTCGCAAGTGATGTGCGACAACATCCCGGGGTTAGTCAGCAAACAGCGGCAGCTGTGCCGCCAGCATCCCAAAGTCATGCAGGCTATAGGAGCCGGGATCAAAGACTGGATCGGCGAGTGCCAACATCAGTTCCAGAACCACCGCTGGAATTGCAATACCATGGCGCGGGAACACAACGTGTTCGGGCGGCTTCTATTGCGTAGTAAGTAGCCGATTTTGGGGGACAATACAGTCGTTCCGATACATTCCTCTGGAGTAATAACGCAACGTAGCCACTGTTGAACCACACCAACTTGAGCGACTAGGCTACGCACATAGCCAAGAAGCGGTTCAAAATTAATTGCACGTTAATGTAGGCAAACATAGTTCATTTGGGTTTGCGTTGGCTTTTTTTGTCAGTTTGATTGATTAAGTAGGCTACCGGTAATGTTGGCCAATCGTGTTTCCACTTGCATGCAATCATTGAGAGTGATACATTTGTCTCCTGAGGTGTAAATTCAATTTTACGCACTGGCTTAATATTTGTTTGAGAGGAAAACCGATTTGCATTTAACCAACATTTCGGCTGCCTGAATACACTTCATCCTGTGTGTGTGTATTGCATTCCTAACATTGTATTTGACCTGTCACTGTCACACATCACGTTGACGCGCCCGCGTTGATCGTTAATCTATCAGCGCGCTGCTCAAAAACGGTCACACATGACATGTGACTGGTTGCATTTCAACCTGGCAATTGAATCCGGGTATAGTACCACAGCTGGTCCCTCCGAAACTAACGACCGCTTCTTGGAAGTTCTCAAACCGTTTGCGTATGGAAAGATCCCCGACGTCTGATTTTTCAGTCCTAGTCCTAACCCCTTAAATGGTACAAAAAACATAATGACTGTTAAGTCGCTACTGTCTCCCGCTAATGGCTAATGGTCATTAGGAAGTGGTCTTGATGGGGGCGTTTAAGGTAGATTAAACAAGGAAGATGATGATACTTATTTCCAAGATAGAAAGTAACTTGGTCTCAGTTTAAGCATGATTTTTAATGAATGTATTCTTTCTCATGGCTTATTAAGGCTGTTGCCCTGCTGATGTCCGTGTATGTGATGGTCTCCTTTGCTCCTCATTCACCAGGTAGCCGCGAGGCGGCCTTTGTGTACGCCATCTCCTCCGCCGGTGTGGTGTACACCCTGGCCCGAGCCTGCAGCCAGGGGGAGCTGGCCTCGTGCTCCTGCGACCCCACCAAGAAGGGCTCGTCGCGGGACAGCAAGGGCGCCTTCGACTGGGGCGGCTGCAGCGACCACGTGGAGCACGCCATGAGGTTCAGCCAGGTGTTTGTCGACGCCAAGGAGAGGAAGGAGAAGGACGCCCGCGCCCTCATCAACCAGCACAACAACCGAGCTGGCAGGAAGGCAAACCACTGACGCACGCACGCACACACACACATATGCACACGGACGCACGCACGCACGCACACACATAGACGCCTTGATACTGATGCAGGGGACAACTAGCTGCAGTAATCCATGTATATTTACCTAGAATATGATAACAAGAGAATATTACATGCATTTATACTGTACATACATTTGTGTAAATTTACCAAAAATATGATAACCAAAGAATACTAACAGTTTCCTCCTCATTTAATCCCCCCCCCCCACACACACACACACACACGCTCTCCCAGGCAGTGAAGCGTTTCATGACCCTGGAGTGTAAGTGTCACGGTGTGAGTGGCTCATGCAGCGTCAGGACCTGCTGGCTGGCCATGGCAGACTTCCGCCGCACGGGCGACCACCTCCGGCGCCGCTACAACGCCGCCGTCCAGGTGGCCGTCAACCAGTACGGCACCGGCTTCTCCGCCCTCCTCCCTCGCTCCAAGCGGCCCAGCAAGAACGACTTGGTATATTTCGAGGACTCGCCCGACTACTGCATGCAGGACCACGCGTCCGGTAAGCTGCTCGCGCTTCTCTCGCAGAAGCGCTCCGAAAGATTTGGTATCTGAGAGTGCGAGCTAGGAAGAAAAAACCAAGGGGGAAAGGTGTGTGTGTGTGTGTGTGTGTGTGAGAGAGAGAGACACTGTAGGGTCTGCATGCCCATCAGGCTGCAGCAGGAGGAGGAGTCTCACAGAGGATCTGTGGAGATAGGGTGTCAGAACAGTTGAAGTTGAGCTGCTAAGTGAAACCTGAGCTGGCTGCGCGTTAGCCTTGCCAGGTTCCACACACTAGAACAGCGTGTTTAAGGGGAAAGGAAGGGAGATAAAGGGGGGGCCTCTCCTTTACTCTCAGCAAAGTTCCCCTAAATCTACAATGAACACAGTCATGTATTGGACACATCATTAAGCCTGCTCAGTGGCCATCGTAAAGTTCGACTGCCAGAAGTCTGGAGCAACAGCGCGACTTAACGGAAACATCTGCCTTTTCAAAAGGTTCCGCCCGGCCAGCGTCTCTGTGTATGGGTATCCAGCGAGGGGAGGGATGTGTGGGGGGGCCGTGTTACGGATGGTACAGGAGGGGTAAGAACGGGAAGGCTCTCACCGGACTGTGTACATGTAAGCAAGGTGAGCTCACCGCTCACTGGGCCTCTCGTGAGAACCAGTCTGTCTCTCCGTCTACAGACCAGGTCCCAGTCCACTGGGACGGACACAAACACACACGTAGCCGGATATGTGTGTTGCATAAAACTCAACACACACACACACACTTTATTTATTTATATTTACACATTCACTTGGTGGACTGGCCTTTCTAAAGTGTGAAATCAATTTCTCTTGGCCCCATGAGGCAGGTGCTAGACTCATCTCTCAGCGCCCCCTCATCTTAGGGCAATAAGAAAACGCAGAGAGAGAGAGAAGAGGGAGAGACACACACACACACACACAGGGAGGGAGGGGAGGGGGGTCCAGCCATGATGTCACCCCCGAGTAGCACAGCATACCATCTCTTACGGACGAGCTTGCAGCCGAGAGAAGCAGAGCTTGGTCGTGCCCAGACACATTAGCTGTAGAGAGCGAGGGAGACACAGATGGAGGAGGAGGAGGGGGGGGGGGCGCTTCCAAAACGTTGTACGCTGCTTCGAAACCTGACCGTCGCCATATTTGACCCTTGTGCTGCCTTTTGGGGTCATTGCAATTCACCTTTTACGCTGTACCACAACAGTGGGTCGCAGCGACTGCAAGGCAGCACCAAGGTTAATACAATTGAACAGTTGTTTGGTGCTAAATCAAATAGGAGGCAAATACTTGTGTGTGTGTGTGTGTGTTGGGGGGAGGGGGGGCAGCTTGAGGGATAAGATGCAGCTGTGTGTGTGTGTGTGAGCGCGTGTGCGTGCGCGATCGTGCTCCTGCTGTATCAGTGAGATGCTTGGCTACAAGCAGGGTGGATGTCCTTAGACCGAAGGCACCGTCCAAATGAGCACCTGATGAAGACTGGGAGCTCTGGCTGAAGGCTCCTATCATCAATCTCTCATCTGCCCTCCGTCCTGCATTCATCCTCTTATCTTTCACGCTCCCTCCCTCGCTCTCCAGCTCCTAGGTTCTATTTGAAGGGGGTTAACCTGGCACCAACCTGGTCAAGTGTTGGTTAATAGGACTTGTTGGGCATTTTTCCAGCCCGTCTTTAGGTGGCATCAGGTGTCTGAGCTGGGCCCAGACACCTAGGACTTTCAATAACACTTGGAAATGACTTTTATAATCAGCTGACGTCCAATTACATTATGCTTTCTGGGTCTGTGAAGTGAACCAAAAAGTACATATGATCCCTTTCCTCAAGTCGTACGAGTCAGTTCTGCCCTCCTCTCTCCAGGCTCGGTGGGGACGGACGGCCGCGTCTGCAACCGGACGTCCCGCGGCATGGACAGCTGCGAGGTCATGTGCTGCGGCCGGGGTTACGACACGTCGCGGGTCAGCCGCACCACCAAGTGCGAGTGCAAGTTCCACTGGTGCTGTGCGGTGCACTGCAGAGACTGTGAGCAGCAGGTGGACGTCCACACCTGCAAGTCCCAGACGTGACTTGGCTGCAGCCGTCGCTTCTCCCAAACATCCCCCCCCCCGTCCCTCAGATCCTCGTCAGGCCCTCGTGAGACCCCTGTCAGACCCTCGTCTGGCCCTCGTCAGGCCCCTGTGAGGCCCCCGTGAGACGCCCATGAGGCCCCTGTGAGACCCCCGTCTGGTCCCAGTGAGACCCCCGTGAGACCCCTGTGAGGCCCCATACCTGACACATCACCTCTGCCTGTATTAGGCCGAGCTCAAGTCTCAAATGAACTTTTGGCAATTTTCTACAAATCCATTATACTTCAATAAGCATGATTCACTGTGCAAGAAGGAATCACTGTAGCCATTTATACACCCGCCACCCTCCCCAAATAATGAATTTGCATAACATCCAACTCCTGTAGTTCTAGAAAAGATGATCAAGCTCTTCATCACCACTAGTGATATTTTAAGGTGTGGCGTGCACCTTTTTGAGAGAAGCACAGCATCAACATGACATTATAAAGTCATTTACCGGTCACTTAAGCAGGATTAGTGATGTTAGGACACATCCGTGTTGCGGTGGTTCATATACCATAGTTTACTTATTGTCTATAGAGCCTTGATTATCTAAATATCTATCTCAGTTAGTAAAAGCTGCATTAAAATTCCAAACTACAACACCCACTCAAATATCAGTTGTTGTTAGATCTTTCCCAAAAAAGTGTTTTTATACTGCAGATACATTATTATCACTAGTTGCGTTTGATAATTCATCTGAATAATATTTCTTTCAATGATAGGACTTTGGAATTAAACTTCATGTTGAACGGTAAACACAGGCATGCATGTGCAGTAATCAGATGAGGAAGCAGTACGTTGCTATAATATGGACTACAATGAATAAATTGACATCGTGGTCACCAAAAATGATCATCAATATTTATGTAATTTTCAAATAAAAAGTTTAATGTCATTCAAGAAAAACCATTTCAAATGTGTTGACCCTTGTTGTGTCTGTATCCAGTCCCTGCATACGACCGGACCCTGCAGGCACCAAGGGTGTCTGGATACAGGGGGACGTTAAGCTAACTTCATACTGTAACAAACCTAACAACAAAGTCCCCAAACACGGAGGACACACAGGCGGATGCTTTGGGGAAGTCCAGTTCACAACCCACCTTGTTCTCAACCCCCCCGAAGAAGAAGCGAGAATGTACTCAGACCTCGAGGCCGAGTCTGTACCAATACACACGTTTTTAGATCCGCTTTGTATTAAATGGCCACGCTCATTCAATAACAAAACGCAGCTTGATATCAATTGTAACCGTGAGTGCGAGCGACAATGTTGTAACGCATTGGATTGTTTTGAGGAACAGAACTAAACAAAGAAGTGTCAGTTCCAGACCAGTTCAATAGTCCAATCTTCTTGGTCCTTGGTGTTCTGTGCCCTTAACCTTTGCAGATAAGTGTTTTTTTTCCAAGGTAATGATTGAGGAGTAAGGAATTGTTGACACACCCTCTGTCCAACTTTGTTAACAATATTTAGTTACGTGTTCCTGGGGATATTCGTAACATAACGTGAATTTGAACCTTGTAAATAGTAAAAAATAAAAATAAATAAAAAAGGTTGCCATGGATACAAGAAAGCAGGGGGAATGTCTTCACCCATTTCAATTTGTTATCTGCTTAAAGAAATGACATTTCCAGCACATCCGCCATTTTTATGATCTAAATATTTCAGTGTGGGTTTAGCATTGCTTTCGGACCAGTATTTCCTGTAGAATTCCCATTTCTGCCCTCTTCCATTCCTGTCACTGTGTTCGTCTCAGTTCCAGCAGCTTCTTCCATGTCTCCCTCTGGGCTGGACAGCTAGAAGACGTAACACGATCTGTCTTGCACCTCACTTCTGTCTGCAAATATTTGTTTCAATTAAAATGGCAGGCAAGAAGCTAGGTTGCAGCAATACACAAAAGGTCCTTTATTTTCTTTTTTTTCCACGTTTTAATGATGTCAATTGATCACCTTTTTTTGGTACAACAAAAAATGGTTTTACATGAGATTGAAATCCCCCCCCCCCCAAATAAAATGTATCAAAATCAATTTCAACTTTTTTTTTTTCTTTTCCCCCTCCTTCTTCCCTTCTCGTCACCACACGCGATCCATCTCTCTCCCTCTCCGTCCTTCCATGTGTCCACTTTCCAAGGTGTTGGCACAAAGGTCAGTCAGTTCATTCCGGAGCTGTCCAATCAGATGCGTGTCAGCTGGTGCCACAGGCTGGACGGCAGGATGCTCTCCACCTTCTCCATGATGAAGTTCAGGGGGGCGAACAGGGTGCTGAGGAACTACAACCACAGAACAGACATCAGCACATTGAGCAACGTACAGGGAAGGAGACTCTACCCTCACCTTGTTCGACTGAACCCTCCCTCTGTGGTCTTGCGGCCTCCATCGCACCAGCCTACGGTTTATCCTGGCATGCAACTACTTTACGACTAGATTAATCCATAAATAAAGCAACTACATGGCGTGACTCCCCCTCCCTCCCTCCCTCCCTCCCTCCTCTCTGCTGTGGCCCAGCAGTGCTGGCTCCTCCTCTGGCTCCTCCCCTGGGCGGGGCCAGGCCCTCGTCCCTACTGTGTTTTGACAATATGGCCGTGAGGAGATAGGGGTTCCTTCTGAAGAACTCTGCTGGCTCGTGGAATCTTGGCGGTGTCAGACGCTCGATAAACACGTCAGGGAGGAGACGGGGGGGAGGAAGAACCCCAGTTGACACGCAAGAGAAATGAAATAGCCCAGCCCCCTCTCAATGGAAATACATCTAATATTCTCAGGAGTAATCCTTCCAGAATTTCACCCCCCTGCCCAAAGAATTCAGATCCCTGAAAACGTCCATTTCAGCGTTCAGGTTGTTTAGTACTTTGGCAGAGATGCAAGCTCCACGCCTTCTTGCACACACTGATCTGGGCAGATTGATTAATACTTCCCATCCAATCAGGACATTGAAGTCTCCACATGTGATGTGGTGCAAGTCTGGGCTTTGGCAAGGCCGTTCAAGGCCATTCATAGGCTCCCTGCTCCCTGCTTCAGCATGGGCCTGGCTGTTGGCTTCAGGTTGATATCATCCTGAAAGGTGAATCTCTTCACCAGTCTGAGGTGGGTGACGTCTCTTCAATGACCTCTGACCCCTTTCCCTAGCTAGTCCTCCCATCCGTAACACCGACCCTCCTAGCGTCTCCGCAGGGACGCTACACGCCAGGTGACTAACTGTATTCATTTCCTGTCGGCTGTAGTTACATTTGTCTCATAAGACCCGAGAATCATTTCCCTCGTGATCTCAGTCCTTTAAGTACCGTTTGGCAAACTCCAGGGAGGAGAGCCATCGCTTGACTATTAACTGGATGTGGCTTCTATCAGATCTGACAATGTGTCACATCTCTAAAGAGGAACTCAGAAGCGGCATGGCAGTAGCTTCTGCGTTTACGACCCTCTCGTCTGGTTAATTAGTCAGTAAATGACTCCATTGATATTTCAAGAGTCGTAACAAACGTTGAACCGTTTCCCCGGACGATTTTTTAAAAGGCCGGATAAACCGATTAAGGTGACCTCGCCTACGTTCCGCAAACAAAAACAAAGTTCAATCTATTCTACTCCCGATCCCTATGCGAATGATCGCACCCAAGCAATCAGCATCTGTCCCTGCTCTTCCGTTAGTGTGGTTTGCACCTGCCAATCCGCTGCATCTATATGCAGATCGTATCTTCAGATGACGCCCGAAGGGCAAAGAACAAATCGAGTAACTGAGGTTCACCTGTCTGACTCTTGAAGATCAACGCTTCCATCTGCGATAGTAATGGAGTGAATCCGTGTTTGCGCGCAGGGCCCTAGCGTGCAAACGGGATGCTACCTTTCCTCAATATTGGAACATGGCCAGTGTGTGTCTGTGTGTGTGTGTGTGTGGCCAACAGCTCTCTGTATCACTTGAAAACCCCAACCAAAACAACAGAGGACGAAGGAAGAGAGAGTGTGGACCCCCTCCCCTCCCTCCCTCCCGCCATGGAGGAGGAAGAGATGGGAGCTACTGATAGTGTCACGTCAGGAGGCATGAGCTCACACACATTCCAGGGGAGTGGAGTCACGCTGCGGGATCGAGAGTCTACAGGCCTGAGGAGCTGCAGCACCAGCCTGGGCACGGCCGGCGGAGAGGGGGGCCCTCCGGTGGCAGATATGAAACATGCCCTCAGGGGCCACGGCTACACGAGCGCATGTACGGGCGGGGGGGGGGGGGGGGGAGATCGAGTGGAAAGGCCGTGGGGGGCCTTGCTCGCGCCTGCCTTGACACGGCTGTGTGGTACAATCTACTAATTGTTCCAGGGAGACAGCAGTATGCTGAACACATCAGTCCAAAGCAGGAGGGGTGAGGGGGGGGATGTGTGAATGCTACGGTATCTCTGATCTGTGGAGAGAGAGATAGACACAGAGAGAGAGAGAGAGACAGACAGACACACACAGACACACAGACACACAGAGAGAGACAGACACAGAGAGAGAGACAGAGAGAGAGAGAGACAGACAGACACAGAGAGAGAGAGACAGACACAGAGAGACAGACACAGAGAGAGAGAGAGACAGACACAGAGAGAGAGAGAGACAGACACAGAGAGAGACAGACAGACACAGAGAGAGACAGACAGACACATAGAGAGACAGACAGACAGACACAGAGAGAGATAGACAGACACAGAGAGACAGACCCAGAGAGAGAGAGACAGAGACAGAGAGAGTGTCTGTGTCTCAGGGTTCCCCTGAGCGAGCAGGCGCGACACTCACAGCTTTAGCGAAGACTCCCATGAGCTCTGGGAACTGGTGCGTGAGGAGGGCCAGCATGGCAGTGAAGGAGCAGAGGCCGGCCGTGAACAGGATGAAGAAGGGGAGCTCCTTCTTGGGGTACACCGACACCTCGTGAAACACTGCTTCCACAGGAGAGAGGCACAGAGCCGCAGGGTCAACCGCACAGCCCTTAGCAAGCATGAGCAACACGCGGTCACAGAGCTCTTTCTGCCATACGCTCAAGCATGTCAGCAACCATCGAAAGATGAATGTGTTGATGATAAGTCTAGAAACCACATTACCCTCTCCCCCTCGTTCCTGTTTTAATTGCATTATCCTTATATGCATTACTATACCAATAACACAACCTTATACACACACTATACTCATACTGGTTAGGGGTAACATTGACTTTAAAATGAATACGGTCACACTGAGTCTACATGCAGACTGGTGTAGACTGGTGTAGACTGGTGTGTCCGCGCACCACAGAGGAGCTTCTCTTACTTGGTAGCAGTTCTCTGTCTGCAGTCTCGGTGCAGATGGGGTAGGGGTAGAACAGGTGGCCTTTCTCCAGCGGGTATGGGATCATTCTAAAAGCTGGAGACACGAAGCACAAAGCTGGATCAGGCTACAGCATCACACTGGGGTCATTCACAGATTCGAAGGGGGATGGGAAATGGAGTGTGTAGGTAAAAAATCCTTCCTCTATCATCATCTGGTGTTATGGTCCTGTGACGCTCGCTAGTTAGAGAGGGATCCTACATGAGAGGAGGAGGGCCTGTGTGTGTGTGTGTGTGTGTGTGTGTGTGTGCAGCCACTCACTGCCCTCCCAGGTGCAGTGCAGCAGGTTGAGGGCTCCCTCTACTCTCTTCCAGTGCTGCAGGTGGAAGAAGGCGTAGGCGATGGCCTCGCTGTCGCCCCGCTTCAGGATGTGTTCCGGAGGCAGTATTAAACTTTTCATTTCTAAGAGGTACTGCGGGAGCAGGATGCCGCGCGGAGAGGAGGAGGAGGAAGAGGAGGAGGAGGAAGAGGAGGAAAGCAGAAGGTTAATGACAGGACGATGTCAGGGTCAAGCAGATTTACGATGCGCGCAGTAGCAGACTGCAGCTAATACAGCTGCTCAGTGATCCGTTTCAAATGTTTCGCTTGTTTGTTTTCCACGTCGCCAGAGGTGACTGGTGATGTGGGGGGGGGGCCTTTATCCAGGCAGAAACAAGCCTTTACCGGGGGGGCCACCAGGGAGTCGACTCCCCCCCCCCCGGCGTCTCTGTAACCTGAACCGTGTTGCTTTGTTTGCATTGGAGGAGCAGGAGGATCGGAGACGTTAGGAGACATTTGCTACGTTCGCTAGCGGTTGTTGAGATCGATTGCATCGTTCACGGTGCGGTAAGTTGAGCTGGCGTTTACGAAGCCAACCGTGGAAAAAAAAATGATGGAAGGTGACAGTAACAATAGATTCTGTTGTTGTTGTGAGTTTTTGGTTGTGGGCAAAGATTTGAAAGAAAGTACATTTAACTGGCCAGCACAGCTCTAACTGAACTGATGGGAAATCAAGGTTTGTACACAATGTGTTTTGTAATATTTTCGATTGTGGTGGTCATTTGTGTGTCCTTATTTTAGACATATTTCCTCAATCAAGAACTCACCACACGAAACCTAGTCTTGACTATGACAGGGTGACAGTGTCGGGGGTCTTGACTATGACAGAGGGTGACAGTGTCGGGGGTCTTCACTATGACAGAGGGTGACAGTGTCGGGGGTCTTCACTGTGACAGAGGGTGACAGTGTCGGGGGTCTTCACTGTGACAGAGGGTGACAGTGTCGGGGGTCTTCACTGTGACAGAGGGTGACAGTGTCGGGGGGTCTTGACTATGACAGAGGATGACAGTGTTGGGGGTCTTCACTATGACAGAGGGTGACAGTGTCGGGGGTCTTCACTATGACAGAGGGTGACAGTGTCGGGGGTCTTCACTATGACAGAGGGTCACAGTGTTGACTATGACAGAGGGTGACAGTGTCGGGGGTCTTCACTATGACAGAGGGTGACAGTGTCGGGGGTCTTCACTGTGACAGAGGGTGACAGTGTCGGGGGTCTTCACTATGACAGAGGGTCACAGTGTTGGGGGTCTTCACTATGACAGAGGGTGACAGTGTCGGGGGGTCTTGACTATGACAGAGGATGACAGTGTTGGGGGTCTTCACTATGACAGAGGGTGACAGTGTCGGGGGTCTTCACTATGACAGAGGGTGACAGTGTCGGGGGTCTTGGCAGTGACAGGGTGACAGTGTTGGGGGGTCTTCACTATGACAGAGGGTGACAGTGTCGGGGGTCTTGACTATGACAGAGGGTCACAGTGTCGGGGGGTCTTGACTATGACAGAGGGTCACAGTGTCGGGGGGTCTTGACTATGACAGAGGGTGACAGTGTCGGGGGGTCTTGACTATGACAGAGGGTGACAGTGTCGGGGGGTCTTCACTATGACAGAGGGTGACAGTGTCGGGGGTCTTGACTATGACAGAGGGTCACAGTGTTGGGGGGTCTTCACTATGACAGAGGGTGACAGTGTCGGGGGTCTTCACTGTGACAGAGGGTGACAGTGTCAGGGGTCTTAAGGGAATCCTCATGTTGTTTCATTGGTATTTGATTAACAACATGCTCTTATAACCATTGGCACTTTGCTTTTCACTAAGTATGCTTCATGTTTTAACTACCTGCAATGTAGGACCACCTTGTGGCTAACGACCCTTGACCTACGTGCTTCTCGTGAAGCGGTTTCTCGTAAGCGGCTTTGGATGCAAGCGTCCTCTAAATGGACAAATGGAAATGCGTCTCACTTTGGGGACGTGAGGGTTGAACTCCACCGCTCTGTGTATGGCTTCTACAGCGTTCATCTCTGCTGTGCTCAGCCCTCGCCTCGACGCCGCCTCTGGAGAGAACCTGTGGAGCGCGACAACAGCAGCCGGTCAAAACACGCAGGTCTGGCCGCCCGGGCGCTACGCCGTCTGCGTGGGCGTGGCCGTCTGCGTGGGCGTGGCCGTCTGCGTGGGCGTGGCCGCGAGCGCAGACGAACGTGCACGCGCTGAGAGCGCGACGCTGCACGTGCTCAGTGTCTCTCTCACGTCAAAAGTATGTGAGCACCAGCTCATCTTCCAGACATGTCTCATTCCAAAAATCATATACAGGTCATTTAATATGCTGCTATTAGCTCCTCAATACTTCTGGGAATATCTAGCAATAGATACTGGTACTAGACATGCACACACAAAACATATACATTATACACACACACAAACACACACACACACACACACCTGTGCCAACAACCCTCTGGTATCCATATGCAAGCCTATTATATAACTGTCCCCTAAATCATCTCCCCCAAGCCCTCTAGGTCAACCTCTAGACAATAGTGATGTTACTCACTGTTGCTTCTCACAATACAACTCAGACAGACACTCTGGAGGCTGCTTAAAGTAACATAATAACGCTGCCTGACGAGTAAACAACACTCTAGTTATGTAAAGGAGTCCTGCCATTATAACAAGGGGGGGAAGTAATACTCACTTGTCGGATACCGCCCTGGCTTTCAGCAAGGCAGCTGTGTAGCATATTGTTGCTGATTTGGGTAAACTAATATCTGGGGAGACAGACACAAGCAGATGGGTTTGCAGAGGTGGGGAAACGTTGGGAAACAGTGAGCTTGCAGTAATGGGAGATTTGAAAGGAACCGAATGCTGGAGGGTTCTGGAGGAGATCAAGGTGCTAATGTTGCTCGAGTGTCAATTGACATAATCCTACCTACTAATCGCATATACCTTGTCAAATTTGTATTCGGTTTTAACTTTTCCAAAGTCATTTTCATTTTGAACATGCCTGGTTATATATTTGGCCTGGTTACAGTTGGTCTACGTGAATTGTAGTGATATAAATGTTGTGACAGGGAGGAGGAATACAATTTAAACACATAAACCGTGTGTGTGTTTGAGTGTGTGTTTGTCTTACCATCGTACTTGGCCAGTACAGCCTGTACGTCTGCGTAGTTCTGAAGCTCCAGTAACGACTCTAGAAGGTTCTCGTGGATGTTGAACATACTAAGGAGAGGGAACTCCTTCATTAACTGGAAAACACACAACTGTTGTTACATGTAATACCAGACAGGCGATGCAAACACACAGAATACAAGCAGAGCATGAATCAAAGCACAAAAGTCAGTCCAAATATGGATGATTTAAACCACTGTAATCTAAGAACAGAGCTAAAAGAGTGCATACAAAGATGTGTGAGGAATTCAAGTGTGAATGATTTGTCTGTACAACAGGTCTTTGGATATGCAACTAATAAGCATGTATTACAGTGTAACAATCTTAATGTTAATCATATAAAAGCATGTGACATGTGTGTTTTGTGGCAACATAGCGTGTCCTTACGTCTCTCATCATTTTGACCGCTTCTCTTGTTCGGCCCAGCTTTCGAGAGCACATGGAGAGTCTTCTCTTAATGTACACAAGTACATTGGTGTCCCTTCCTGAGATGCAAGGCAAACCGAGAATGAACAACAGGTTGCGTACATAATACACGCAGGCGATCTGGGGCAATTTATGAACGGATATGAAAGATGCCTGTTTCACTCCAGAATAGTTTGACGGCATTCCTTGTGTAGAACTTGGACAAAGCAAGTCAGTGGCTTTGAGTGGGGAACAAAGAATAGAATGCAAGTAGGAAACAAAATAGACTACAGGTGTAAACATTTCAAGTAGAGGGTTGAGCTTGAACTACAGACTTGTACTGAAGCTTTGACCTTCAGCAAGATTTCAAAACTATGGCTCAAAACAAAGCATGATTTGTGTGTGACAGTATTTCTGTAGCGTGTTGACATTGCTGATGTGTAATGTTGTGTCCTGGCTCCCCTACTCACTGTGCTGGGCCTCGTACTGTGTGCCATGGTGCTGCAGCTGCTGGCTACGTCTATAGCAACCCTCGCCAGCCTTCAAGGCCTGTTTGAAGAGCTTCTCTGCATCCACTATGCTGGTGGCCTCCTCCTCTGCCAGCAGGATATACGCCGTCGCACAGCTGTGGGGAAGACGAGGCGACGAAGACTTAGATGCTAAACTGTTTGGACGGTTTGGATATCTCAAGCCAATCTTGGAAGTTGCAATTCGTGAGTTTGGGACAACTTAGGGGTGAAGATGATCTGTGATGTTTCAGTACACGTTGGGTACGGTTTGACAGGCTACGTGTAGGGGTCCTGCTGACCACCTCGTTGGCTACTTACTCTTCCAGTTCGAGGGCTTCGTGTGCTGCAGAGATGCGGGCCTGAGGATTTCTCTCTCTCCATGCCTTTTGCATGACTGTGGGACAGACAGACAGACAGACAGACACACACACACAGAGACAGAGAAAGACACACGCACACACAGACAGACAGACAGACACGCACATAGGAAAACACTCATTATTAGAGGTTAAAAACTTAAAAGGTAGCACCTAAAGGCACTAATCCAAACTTTTGAGTAAAGTCATGTACTCCCACTGCATTGCAACGCACGTGTGCGTGCGTGTTCACGTGCGCGTGCATGTACACGTGCACCTGCACGCGTGCGGGGTGCTTACTAGCGTCGGCTGGTCGCAGGTGGTCTGAGTCACATGTAAAGAAGGTCTGATGATCTTGCGCCGAGAGGTTCATGTCGTAATACGTGAGTGGCTCCCGGCCCGTCACCCACGTATACCTGAAAACACACGCGCAGTTTAGAAAACAGAGTATGCCGAACGCAAACAAACTGTGGCTGTGCTCGATTTGCCGTCAATGAAAACAAGGTGGCGGAGATTCAGTGGGATGTGCTGTGTGGAGGAGGGAAGAGGAAGTGTAAAGAGCAGCTGGTGGAGGTGATATCAGTACACCATGCCGTCTCCAGGTGGAGCAGAGAGAGTCTTAACAGGTTGGAACGCTGCCTCTCTGTGACATCACATCACACCCAGCGTCTTTACAAGTTGCTCTCCTGGGAGACGCCGAGGGTCGATAATGGGCAGGAGATCAAAGGGGGGGGGGACGTGGAAAAAGAAAGAGGAGGGATAAAAGATTGAGGAAGTAGAGGAATAAGAAGAGAATAAGACGAAAAGGAAGGTGAAACGGGCGAAGTAACGACAGGCAGCATCGGAGGGGGGGGAAGACTTCAAACATGATTCTAGAGATTAGAAGCTGTTCAGCCAATAGAGCGCTTGGCAATGTCACTCACCGGTTATACTCCGCCCCTCTAAATAAATTCAGTGGATTTCGCCATACTTTACATTCTATGGGAGAGAGAGAGATATTGAGTGTGATGCGTTCGAATGAACGGTAAATATTGCTTTCAGTTCAACACAGACAGCAAAATACACCAATTTAGCATCTCTCATGTTGATTATCTTTGTGCTATTCTGAAGTCGTCTGTGAAGATCCTTTCGAATATAAACAATGAAACGTTTTATGTACACATGGGTGACAATAAAATAGATAACAAAAGAGGTGTCATAATTTGACATTTCCCTCCTCTTGTCCAAAGAATGAGAGATTAGGGTGGCAAATAATTACAAAGGCTTTGCTACAATCAGGCCTTGTTGACTCAATACAGCTCATGGTAATCCAGTTTAATCCTAAATGTTTGGCTGTCTGATCACAAAAACAGACACGCACGGCTTTCTGACTGGAACAGTGAGAGTGATCGTGCATGCTCCGGAAGAACAACATGCTATAGCTAACCGTGGTAGTATGTGTTAGCAAAGATCTCTCTACCCGCTGTCCTTAATGGCTTTTTTTGTTTATACACATTGGTGTATACAAGTGGGATGCTAAATGCAATCAAACTAACAAATGGTTTCGTTCGTTCGCATCATTATGGTGCTGTTGCCTGGCTTGGAATGAGAAACGTAGGAGTTCACAGTCCTAAGGGAATTTGAGTCCCATCATCTGGCGGGTTTAACACACAAAACAAGGTTATTTTTAATCGTATGAAATTCTAAAAGAGGGCTGCCGTACTGTAGGCCTACACCGTGGTATCTTCGTTTGGTTTCCTTGGGTTTCTGTGATCGTCATCAAATAACGAGCAAGAGTCCAATTCTGCACTACGAGACATCGTTTGCAAGTAACGTTCATTCCGGTTGCCGTCACCGGTGTCGTAGATCGCTGCTGTTTTAAAGCGATGACAACAAACTAACTTGAGATCCTGACCTCGCAAGTCAATTACGATAAATAAAACATTCAATTACGTTTTATTTATCCACACCAACACGTGATATGGTTGCCTTGCTGTGGGTGGATCCGCAGACTAAATAGCATGCGGCTAACGGGTCCTTTTGTTACGAAGGACTCGCTGGCGTAGTTGCACTCGCTCGTACCTGACACACTTTGCCGGTTGGAGTCGGCATCTCCGTTACTGGTGTTGGAGGTGCTGGGGGCGCTGGTGTCCACTCCCCCGAGGAGAGGGCGCAGGTGGCTCACCGATACCTGCTCGATGAATGACGTGCCGTACTTCCTGAAATACCACCACTCGAATATCTTCACGGAGGGGAGACGGGGGGGGTTACTTTGAGTTGCATTGCACATCTTTATGTTTACATAACTCATGCGTCATGATTCGTATTTAAAAAAATACTAGGATCGTTTCCAGGACGGATTTTAAAAAGCAAACGCATTGAATCCACCACCAACCTACTTTGACGTACTACCCCAAAAGTTTACAAACTATGACATAATACAAACTCTTACAAAGAACATCCAAAGTCATTTCTGGGTAATTACGCTTGATAGCCATTCAACATGGATGAGTGTATCTGCTAAACCACTGTGTCCATTTCTTAAAGATGGCAGTCAATCTCTGGAAGACTTACCAGGATGAGGCCTGATATCAACGAGGATGTCCCCGTTAGAGCTACGTAGAACTTGGGTGTTAGGGTGTTGAGAAACATGCTTACTGTGGAGACAAAGAAAACAAGATGCTTTCAAATCAAACCATCTTAAATCAGGTTTATAATTCAGGTTGTCATTAGTTGCAATATAGATGTGTGATTGTCAAGTGCATGGTGTCATCCTAAAACCTTGCTTTCCCACCATTCTACATGCAAAACCTTAAACAAATAAAAACATTTGCCTACAAGTTGTTTTTCTAGGCCATTTTTCCTTGTTTTCCTAAACGTTTTCGCTCATTATAGCTACAGTCCTCTGAGCGTATGTGTAGCCTCTGTGACAATGTTTGCAAAAAGAAAATGGCTACGCAGATCAACCTCATTTCATTTTTTTAACCAACATATTGATTTGGCTTCATAATTCAAGCCCAATCTGGCTCAAGTGTCAGCCAGCGAAGTGAAGTAAGGGAGCGTTCTGCTCTGAGCCGGACAGGCACCCACCGGACACACACGCACACACACACACACGCACGAACACACACACACACACAGAGACAAATGAGATAAGAGAGGCACTCGTTCGGAAAGGAACAAACAGGACCCTTCTGTACAGTAAAAGTCTACTCAACATTCACGGGCTGTTTCCAGGACGATGGTCTCCTTGGTGTTCCGTTTTCTTGTATCATTACTATTCATAGGCTACTTCTGCAAATGACTTGTGCTTTCAAGTCCATAAAGCGATGTACTTCCCATGACCTTATATAGCATTGCCTGTGCCTATACCAAAATGTGTATATTGTTTGTTATTTATCCTGCCACTATGTAGTTAATGGATCCCTTATTGCCCAGTGGTCAGTCCAATCTTATCGTCTACTAAACAACATAATATGCATAATGTGATCTTAATGATCAGAACAGCAAGAAATAGGTTAGGGCATCTTAATGTATTTCTAGGGCTGATTTCCTGCAGTCGGTATCGGAAACAATAAATATCAGAGCAAAGCAGACCACGCAATGTGAAAGAAAATTCCTTCCAATTTCCTCATTTAAGTATGACATCAATCGTACTTTGGTAACACATTTACATGACGTGTTCATAAAACTCTGGTAGCAGAGTGTAAGTACACAGCGATTACATGACTCCGCCCCTATAATGTTACTATGGGTGTTGCCATGTAGTTGCATTGTAGTGTAGGCCTTGATCTTTTACATCGTTTGTTTAACTCTTCATGATTACAGCTCAAACTAAAGATGTGAAAATGTTTAAGAATTTCCAAAACCCTTTTCTAAAGCGTCTTTGTGGTGCAACTAAAAGTCACTCTGTCTACAACCTTGACGAGGTCATTCTTGAAAGCGTATAGTCACAATAAGGGCTGGAATGTCTAACATGTCTCCTTCCCAAAGGAGGACGGAGACATGGGAAGAGCTACACGACATGAAGACACCTGCAGGCCACTTAGGAAGAACAGTTCACCAGCCAGATGACCTTTTGTTGACCACGAGACACGGTGGGGTTACGACACGGCATCAAAGGAAACCCACGACGCACACCAACATTTCACATTTGCATGTTGGATGACCAGAGTAAACGGCCGAGTGTATTCGCAGTGCAGTACATTAGGAACGTATCCAACCTTCACTCCCTTTATCAGCTTGTATCTGCAGGTGTTCGATGGGAACAGTTTCCAACTGAAACAAGACCTTAAACCACCTCACGTCAGGAGGGGGAGGCACTAATTACTTAGGTGTGTCCATTTGCTTATAGACGATGAAGAGGATAAAACGAATCTTTGTTAATTTCTCTTTTTATTTATTTACACTCATAGCAGAGATGACTTCACCTCAGCGGTAGTTGATGACCTCACTCACCCATCCCAAAGTCCAGCGGAACCCGAGTGTCCGTTCAGAATTCAACCAAACGCAAAACTCCGTTTCAGACTCAAGCTAGACGAGTAGCACGTTCTCTGGAGATGTTAGAGGATCTGACAACACCACGTGGCAGCTAAAAGGTCTGACTCCATGGACTGTGGAGAGGTTGACCGGCCCAGAAACAGGAGGGGTTTCCAAGATGCTATGGAACATTCTCGCCGCCAGATCCTAACCTTAACAAGGCAGCAGTTCACAGGCTGTGCAGGCGTGGCAGAACTACGGTCTGGGGTTCGGGTTAGGGCATTTCTGGGCGACGCAATGGCAGACGTGGCCTCTGGACCGCTTGGGATGCCAACGTCGAATGTTTCCACTAGATGGTGGCTGGAATTGACAGAAAGAGGGCCGGGACAAAGGCACTACTCAGGCGAGTTTCTCTTTCAGGAGAAAAAGCACCCAGACGCACGCACAGCTGCCATCATTTTGGCAGCAGGCTGCCATTCAGTCCTTGGAGTGGGTGTTGGCATGTTGAGAGAGAGAACCTTCTAGAGAAGCCAGAATAGAAGACTGTGACACAGCAGTCTTGCAGGGAGGACAAGACAACCCATTCAAGACACAAGTGAGTCTGGGGTAAAGAAAAAAAAAAACATACTTGGATGACATTCACAGGTCTTGCGGCTGCAATTTAGCACTTCTGGTTAAATGAGGAAGTCCGGTTTTCGAAAGCGTAGCCAATCGGAGCCGTTTCAGAGAATCCGCCAGTTAAGAGGGTAATTAGCGTTGGTGAAAACCACATTGCACTTGGTTAGGATTCTGACTGTTCTGATTTAGACCCTTTAAATTACTGATGGTTTGACACAGTGCCCTTTCGACAGAACGCAGCTACAAGTTTCAAGCAATCTGGCAAGATGACTGTGGAATATATTATAAACCCCAGATTTATTTCAACATTGTGGCTATGATGTTGACAAGACAACCACCAGGGGGCATGTGTGAGTCCATTTAATATTAGCCACTTGGAGTTCAATACTGTAAAAGAGCAGCATTTCTGATTAATATCAGCGTTTTTGTATTCAGATTAAACTTGAAATATTGTTGGCAGAGGTTTAGGCTTGTCGCGCGGATAAAAGGAATTAAACTACTAGAATCCTATCGTTTCGTGTGTCACAGTGTGACTGCAGCAGAGAAACATCTAAGATCATACAAGATGGTTCCTGTATTGTGTTATCCTTATCTATTATTTATTTCCATCCTTTTAATGCCTACAAAATGTCCAAACCACAACGGCCAAATATGAGATTACTAACTGCACAAAAAGGCACATACTATGACCATTTTGAAGTAAAGAGATATGTTAAAGAGATATTATTGTAAAGAACGTGCGGGTTTGCTTTCAAAGTAAATGAGTGTGACGCAAGCTTTAGAATAGGCTTAACATCTAAAGCAGAAGAAACACCCCAAATCTAATGACAATAGAGAAGTAGCCCTTTATCTCCTCCTGGCATTACAAGATAACGGGATGAATCTGGGATGTAAAGAGAGTTAACATCAGGGAAGAAAACCAGATTGTTTTATTTAGTGTTAAGTTAGGAATGAAACTATGTTCAGGTTAAGCTACTTTTTGGCCCTGACATGCAGTTAAGACTTGATGATTTTATGAATTAATATACTTCCCCCCCAGTTTTCATTAACTCTATATAATATAAGATGTATTTTCGTGAGTGTATAAAAAGTTTTAGTATAAATTTTTTTCCATCCTACAAGTAGAGGAGTACTTGGTCATCAGTCTTGCATGCCATTATCACAATGTTCACGTCGATGCTATCAAAGTATGTTATTACGAAGTTCTTCCAGTCATAATGGAAAGCAAGCTTTTGGCAGATCCAGAACCAGCCCTAGAGATGATATGAGAAGCACAGGCTGGTCTCTGGTGGTAGGCCTGTGCCAGAAGGAGCAGCCAGGGAATAAACAGGATATCACCCTGAAAATACCTATGGGACCTTTAATGAGGGTTCGCAGGGAATGCTATTCTGATAATAATGATAATTATTATCAGACACACACACGCACACGCACACACAGTACTGGCAGGCATAACAACACTAGCTACATTTCCTCCCTTTGTAGTACAGGACCACATTTGACAGCCCTTTTAAGACTCTAAAAGCTCAAACTGTCACTCGCGTCGGCTGGTAATTCCTATCGATGTTTACGATCTCAAATCATTAGCGCTCGTCTCGTCTCGCTGCAGAGAGGAGCTGGCTCTGGGTGATGGACCCAAATTCCGCCTATTGAGGCTTAATGACCTCTATGACCTTTGGAGTGATCATACAAAAGGGGTTAGGGTGAGGATGTGGGTCAATGTCAGGCTTTGCCAGTAAACTGTATGGGGGGGAGGTTGGAGAAATGAAGGAAAAAATAGCCGGATTAGCATGAGGACTTTGCTGCAGTCAGGGATGCAGAGAGGGTTGCTGAACCACCAAGCTGGCTCCGAGGCATGCCAACTGGATTGATATACAACTCAAAGTCGCCCACACGTTGCCAGAGCCTATGTTTTATGCAAGGTGCTGTGCTTGTGACTCAATCTAAACAGCAGATAGCTGGAGAAGAAGACAAAAAAAAAAAGCACTTTGAGCCCTCGGATTTCCTCTGTGACTTCTCTGGTGCGCCGCCCCCATAGATAAGTCTATGCTAGCCTAGCAGTAGTCTTGGCTTCTGGTTCACCCTGTGGCCGTGAACCACAATAGGTTTATTAGTCAAATAGACCGATTACTGGCTTTATGCTAACAAGCACTGCAGCTGGTGCCGATGTATTAAGGCCCAGTGGACACACAGGCACTAAACAAATAGGCCCATCCTAAAACATCCATCCTTGCTGTAATAACACAAGCACACGCTCAGGAACAATGGGCCCCTGCCTGCACACAATGGAACCTGTCAACTTTACTAATATAGACAAGCACCTGCCACCTGTCATGACCCATCGACGCACGATTCGAAGACCGCAGCCCATCCGAAAGGTTTCCGATACATTGATTCGCTGAGCAATATCCATGGCAACTGTACAACTTCGAATGCTTATGCTCCTTTGTGTGCTTATCACACGGATATGTTGACAAACCACACGCGTAAAAGGCAAAAGAGTACAATGCCTGTGTCATATCGATGAAAGCGATCAGAAGGATGCATAGTTCAGTGGTGAGGCTTGGTCTGCCTTCTCCAGAGCCAGCAACAGTAATCATGATTGACAGTCCAATAGGAATACACAAGTCTGCCTCCTTTGGCAGCTTGGTAGTGTGTGTGTGTGTGTGTGTGTGTGTGTGTGTGTGAAGGGGGGTTGCAGTTCGATCAAACGAACCAAGATATCCTGCTTTAATGAGGGACTACAGTATTTTTAAAAGGCTGCATGAAAAGGTAACCATGACAACTCCTCTGTGACCCTTTACTACCACACTGGGTAAGTTGCTGTACAAGACACAAAGGCGTGATGGTGAAATACTGGCAACAATCGTAAGGTCACGAGTTTCAAAACAAATCATTCCTAAGTACAAGGTCCTGAGAAATGCTGTGTTTGACCCCAATACATTTCAATAGCCTAGCTGACAATGTTAGCGTAGGTCATACTATAAACTTCACAACATAGATGGGCCATTTCTTCTCAAATGTTGAGTAGAGTCACACGCTAAGCGCCCAAGTGCTTAAATGATGCAGTTGGTGATAAAGACATCAGTGAAACACACAAATGCAGCTTACTACTAATAGAAATGCAGTGCCCATGATGCAGCTGGTACTGACAGTTCTGCTAATTGGCTATGGTGCCTATTTAAGATCAAAATCGGAGTTCTGTCATCTTTGAAGTACTTGTTCAACCTCCACATCATCTATTCTTGCCACTTGTTCTCATTATTTTATTAGTTGCTAATCCTGTACTATATTTATGCAAATTAATATGCAGCATTTGTTTGCTTATGTTATATTGATCAAAATAAATGATATTGTTTCTGTTAAAGTGTCCTACCACCGCAGACATTTAGACATTTCGTTCATACATGCACTTAAGGTTGAGCCAGTTGTCATGATTGTAGGTCGAATTCACGAAGCAAAGCTTGCATGTAACCGCTCTGCCTGTGGGGTGTTTGCTATGTTTACCATAACGTTTGTATTTTTTTCCCCCTCTGTGCTTCGCAATGCTGTGAAACAGTTGAGCGCTTCCTCTATCGCACTCGCATAAATAAGGCATCGCTACAGCCATGCCTCAAGAAAACGATCAAGGAGTCTTAGGCGTTCGGATTAGGAATGGTTCCCTTGTCTGTAATGCAGCTGGTGATGTTGTAGCAGTTGACATCAGTAAACACGTTCATGTATGTAACAAAATGCACTGATCTGAAAGTATCCACTTTATATTGTCGTTCTGTTAGCTGGCCAGCAGGTGTAGTTTACACGGCAGCAAGGGTAGCAAGCTAATAACCTTCCAGGTACACCTACTGAAATAAACAAACCACTTTAAATTTATAGGCTTTTTTTTTAGCCATCTAGCCAGTATTTCATCAGTGAAAGTGTTATACTGTGAGGGCAAAATAGATTTTCTGCATCGCCCTGACAAATAATATTGTTATTTTGCCTGTTTTCGCCTCGCTCCACATGGTTTCGGCTCGTAAGAGTCTAGTTTAATGCAACTCGCTTAGTCAGCTCAACATGGCAAATCGAGAGAAATGTTTCTTGGCAATTTCGAAATACTGATCCAAACAACGACGTCAATCTCGGCACCGAACTCCCTTGGATTATGAAAAAGACGCCTGCAAAATGTTCCCAGTTCTTGACATGACCCTCGAAAACTCGCTGCCCCAATCAAATCTCATTCACGGTTATACAGGCAAACACACATATTCCTGGCATTATTAGAGAGATGATCAGAGTAACCCTCAAGGCTATGAATGGTTATGATTATTCAGTCAGTCCTGATCACGGAAAGAAAGAATATTATTGGTAACATTTGTAGCGTGCTGGTCTATGCAGTCACTACTGACAATTAATATAGAAGAGGATGAATAATAACCAACCATTAGATTTTAAATCCAGGCCAACAGATCTTTAAAAAAGTGCTACAGAACTTACAACGTGTAAATTGTTAAGGAACACTGAATGTCAACGTTGAAATAACACAGTGATCATACTAACCAATGGCTGCGGAATACAAAAGGTCACATATATTTCTGTGATACATTTTCTGCCATACAGTCGGAAGTTTGCAGGACAAAGATAGCAGTAGTCAGCAGTTACCACAGAAACCAAACCCTGGGCCATTTTGCCACTCTTACGACAGGTAACCACGGCAACAGGGACAGTGGGTTGCCATCAGAGTCACTTTTCCCTTGTCTGCCATTTTCAGTAAACACTCGGGCATATCGTCCAATGTCTGCAAACTCTCCAAACCAAATATGCTCACAAGGCACAGTTGTGGTCCACAAGTTGTAATTAAGTTAATGAACTTGCGCCAACTTAACACCAAGCAAATTAAGGTTATGGGTCAAGTTTATTTCCAGGAACGTGGATAGAAATGAAAGTGACCGGAGTTAAATATTCCAACTTCAACACCCTGTCTCTTTTACCAAAGATAGTTCCATTATATATTTCCTAGATACATCAACACTGCTAAACGGTGACAGTGATTGTGACAGGGATTTGTTATCGTGGATTGGTCACAGTGGGCTTTTACAGCGTTAGTTCATCCAGTAAAAAAGACCAATCATTGGCAGATCATGTCTAGATGTGTTCCACACTGAAACTCCAGATACCCACAGGGAAAATAAAAGGCTATATACTCTCAATGTCTTGCTATAGCTGTACCAAGTGAGATTTTCAAAAAGAAATCCTATCATTATCTTTGAGTTCAAAATATAGCCTACATCTTAGAGACTACTGGACACAAAACGATGGATTACTCCGTTGATAAGAGAGCATTGATTCTTGTGCATTGCCTTGAGCTGGTGAGCACAATGGACGTAGGGGGGATGGTGAAGGTGTTTGGGTTCGACTGGCTACAGATTCGATTCCTCCCAGAAGGAACTCGATGTAAAATACAATCTCCTGTGTTTACCCAGAGCAGTCTGGAGGGGACTAGCTTGTGCAGTCACTCAGGGTGAACACACAGTTCGGACAGCCGGTGAAGGCAGGCTTTTTTCCCCCCACCATCCAGTCCTGGATGTGGAAAGTGTGTCCTAAGTGCTTTAAGTGTAGCATGTGGTCAGATGTGTCCACTTCCAACAGTGTTTGTCCATTTGTAGTTTGTGTCTAATGGTGCATGTAGTGCCTTTAGTTGTCTGCTCTCATTGCTGACATGAGTGTCCCTGTTCATATCAACTGGTCAGGTCACCTTGGTGACACCAGAGGTGGCCAGAACCTGTGGTCACCCTGTGAATCGTCAATCTAAAAATGTCATCAATTGCGACTCGACTCCACAGGCACAATTCAGACACGTGTACCTCACGCAGGAATGACCGTCACATCGCTACCAAAACTCTGACGCCTCTCCATAACGAAAACACGTACGGAACTATTTCGGCGAGTTCAAATCTGACCGCGTTTAATGACGGAAGACAAATTGTACAGGGGTATCGTTTTTCTATACAAGAAAACGAAATATCACTTTTCTAGCGATTTCTGTACTGTTGTCTTCCTGACGTTATTTGGTATTACCAAGTTAGTATTACGTGAATCTCCAAAAACAAGCGCAAAACTGTTGGTTATCAGTCAGACCCTTGAAAGTGACAAAAACACAAACACTATTGGAGGCCGGGTCAGCGAGACCCGTGCACTGCTTCTGCAGGGCATGAGTCATGAAGCAGCGGATGCCACGAGCTCCAAACTGGAACGTCGTTATCCACTGAAGAGCCAGACCCCTCGAAGACGTAGACCCAGACAACAGGATGATGAGGCGTTTCAACAGACCGTGAGTAGCGGTGCTAAGTCGCAAGTCTTAAGCAAGAGCCTGCGAGCTTTGGATCCGACTTTAAACCCACGAGAGGATCATCGTTCCATTGGTTCTGGCTCCGGGACCGTGACAAATGCGTTTCAGTTCGCGTAGTCCCCCCCCCCCGTCCTATTCATGTCACCGGGCAGGCTCATGAGACAGGCGTCACGTAACTGATCAAAGAGAAGAGTCCTTTCACCGGTTAGCAAACCACATGCAGATCAACACTGGGGGTTTTTTGTGTTTTTTTTCAGGCTTCATTGAGGTCCCCATGCATTGTAGCAATCCAACCAACAGTTCTCTCCCAGACCGGTCTTAGCATCACCTCAGCAGGCTAGCTATGAATATTCCGTCCACCACCTTCAATGTCACCTGACCTAAAGGAACAGAGGTAAGGAGACGTGGCTGCAGCTGAAAGGGCACGAGGAGGCTAAAGGAAAACAGCCAAAGCGTCTCAAGCGAGCCCCCGAAAACCCCTCATGTGCGACAGTCCGGGAGCACGGAGCACAAAGACGCGCTGAGAGCCCGTCTGTTTCAGACAGGCAAGCCATTCCGTTCGGTGATACAGCAATACACACAGCAGCCCCCAGCTAAACGTGAGATCAACATGGAGCCGTGCAGAAAGGCTGAGGGATGGGGGGGTGGCTCAAAAAGCGATTGGAGAAAAAAAAAAAAAAAGGTTGAGCGGATGGAGGTAGTGGGAGGGATAAGCGAGTAACCATGGATTTTTGCACAACCAGCTGTTATTGGTCCTTTATGCAAAATGGTAGATCCCTGCCTGTTTGCAATGCAATCTGTCACCAGGAAACATGGAGAAACAACAGGAAGGATAGTGAGGAGATGGGGAGAGAGAGAGAGAAGAGGGGAGAGGAAAGTGGGGAGAGCTCCAATGAAAAGCAGGACATACGGTTGGAACGCACGCAGAGAGAGAAGCACACACAAAGAGGATGGTGGTACTTACATGAAGACTCTGTCCCAAACATGGCTGGGCTGGGAGCTGCGATGGAGATAGAGGAGGAGGAGGAGGAGGAGGAGAGAGAAGGAAGGGAGGGAGGGAAAGAGACAGAGGGGAAGGGGAGGGGGTTGGTGAGCAGGCAGCTACACAGCGGGGGTCATCAAAAGCACACAATCCAGCCAGCCGGGCCAAACCCAGGCTCTTAGACGCCCAGATGGTCCTCTCGTCTAGCCGCTAAACAGTCTTCCCTCCACGCTCAAACACTCTCCCCTCGGCAAAGAGGAAAAAAAAACAAAAAAGAAGAAAAAACACTAGCTGGTTTGCGGACCGCGTGCGGACAATGGAACCGCACCCACCAGGGGCCCGTCTGTCCGACCAAAGTATACAAAGACAGGATTAGATCATTTTCGCGCAACAAGGTTGGCCGCATGATATCGTGCGAGAAATCCAGAGATTAGCTGTATGCGCTACGTTAGCCTTGGTTGTCGGTCCTCCCACCCAGCGGCTCGGTCAGATCATTTGCTCTACCGTCTCTTGGCTCTTTCTTACACATCGGGCGGGAGCAAACAGGGGCCGTCCTGGTGAAGGGGGAGGGGGGTGGGGGAGAGGGGAGAGGAGAGGAGAGGAGGAGGAGGAGAAAAAAAAAGCTAAGAGCGGCTACTGCAATCCTCAGGCCGCGGTAGCCCTGCAACACAATAGCTATGCAAACACAGTGACGTCAGGGACCCTGCTAAAATGCTGGCTGACTGGTGATGCTTGGTGAGAGGGATGGAGGAATTGAGAGATCGAGGGAGGGGATGGTGAACTGAAGCACGGGGAGTGAGGACTGACCAATCAGAACTGTACGTCTGCTACACATACACACACACACACACACACACACATCTCAGTACAGGACCAACGAGGGACACAAGGGAGAGGCAGACTTCAGTCTGGCAGCTCCATTAATTGAAATGAATAGGATGCCGCTAACCAGAATGCACAATACGACTGCACACAAACACACTTATGTAGCCTACAGTATTTCCATGTTGACCTATGCAGGGATTCAGCTACACAAGTACACTTACGTAATCAAAGTCCTACCCGTTCAAGCATAACATGACCAATGTTACCATAACTGCTTTCAAGGGCAATATTGTGTATCGTCCCAATATCATGTTTTTTCTCTTTTACATTGATGCATCCTGGTTATAAAACCACAAGGGGGATATTTATCTATAGATATATATATCTATAGATAAATAAATAAAGAGAGAGAGCGAGAGAGAGAGAGAGAATACATGATATTATATCATTCATATATGTATCATACATGATATATCACTCATATATATATACACATATATATATACACATATATATATACATATATATATACACATATACACATACATATATATATATATATCTATATATATATATATAGATATATATATATCTATATATATATATATATATCTATATATATATATATATATCTATATAGAGATATATCTATACATCTCTATATAGATATATAAAATTGCATTATAAGGTTAGCTTAGTGTAGATAATCAAGTTTGGATTCTTACTTATTCACCAGCTTATATCACATGCAGTTTTGCGCTTGTATAACTAGCTCACAGATACACATCTCTTCATATGTCAGAATTGCAACTCTATTGCGTTTGCATAATTGTATATATGTGTGTGTGTGTGTGTATTTGTGGGACAGGCCACTGGCTGACCCTCTCTCCAGGAGGATAAGGGAGGAGCGCTGATGCCTCAGCTCTCTTTGTCCACACACGCACACACACACACACGCACACACACGCGCGCATACACACACGCGCACACCTTCCCTCTCTAACTCGTCTTTGTCCCTCAGCCAGAGGAACCCCCGCACCCCCCTCCTATCCCCTTGTGGTCACACTAATTACACTGGGGGGCCCTCTGACAAGCTGCTCTGGGAGAGGAGGAGGAGATGGGGTGAAGTAAAAAGGGGGTTTGCTACAGTAGGGCTGCAGACACCATCTCCTAACAAATCCAACCAGCCACCATCCACTTGCCAGTCAGTCGCCTCCCCCCCCACATTTCTAGCTAGATAGCGCCGATTCAGTGGCACCACATGGAGGGTGCCTTCTTATCGTCTCATCTCAAGTGAAACAGCACACAAAGGGCACGCTCCCTGCGCTCCCTGCCAGACTAAAACACGGCCCCCTCTTATCGCCATGGTGGCCTTTAGGATGCTGGCCCATCACCATAACAACCGTGAGGGCCAGGTGAGACTGAATGGGGGAGGGGGGGAGGGGGTCGGGAGGGAAGGGATTGTGTGAAAACGACTCATTGAGGATGTTACCCTTCACAATGGGCTCAAAAACTTGAGTGCATTTTGGAGAAAACGGTGTAAACCCCTCCGACTCCCATCAAAAAGCAATCGCACGATGTAGGTATCCAGTATCAGGGTCTGAACATAGCCCTACCCCCCCTCATACACACACACACCCCCAACCCACCCAGATTGGCACAAGTATCACCCCAAAAAAGCCTCTCCTGGTTGCTAGGCAACTGAAAATAAGCGTGAGAGGAACGTGGCCATCCTTCAGAGGAAGAATGAGACTGAGAAGAGCATGTTATGAACATGAAGGGGGAGCGGGGGGGCGCCCATTGTACGAGCTGGTTCCAATGAAACACTGCATCAGGGAGCGCTTATATCTGATGTGGGGGTGGAAATCACTGCGCGATATTGGTCAATCCTTTCTGAAGGAACTGTGGTCGGCTTCACATGCAAGATGTGGAAGACAATGGGAATTTGGATGAAAAGAGAAGGTTCAAACCTGTAACTGAGGACACGTGATTTGATGATTTTTTGAAGGAACGAAAGGATGCAAAGATCTGATGTTTAGACCAGTACAGTACAGTGCCAGAGACACCACTCCGTCTGTCTTTCTGTCTTTTCCAAACAGGGGCAGAGGAATGAGACGCTAGGGGGTGAGGGAGGGAGGGAGGAGGGGGAGGGAGGAGGGGGGGGGGGTCTTTGATGCGTTGACGCGTATGCTAACTGGGTCACCAGCTGCAGAGGTTGTCTTTGCTGACACCTGCTGGTCACGAGGGGAAGTGCGGCAGCCTGGACAAACAAAGACGATTTTCATCCACCAGATTAATGACATTTAGACCCAGCAGAAGTGGCAAAATACAGACACACAACGTCTGTTCTCACTGCAGAGGCTCGGAAAGCAGACAAGATCGCATTTAGCATGTCGGCATGTGTCCAGCTTTCGGTCAATAGCGAAGGAATTCCACATGGACATATCTATATTTCTCCATATTAACAAGTATTTCTGTGGAATACGTTATACATGGTTCTAATTTAGTCAAATAGATCAGTCCGTGAGGCAAATGCAGTTTGAAGAAATCGTAGATTTGGGATTAGCCCTCCTTCTCTTTGTCAACGGTGTGCATGAGTGCTGTTCTGGCTGCCATACTATGTCTAAGCTGTCACACAAGGTTATTCAAATCTGCTACATGAAAATCAATTCAGGTGTAGTGTTCGAGAGATTGCTGTTTATTCAGTGTGACCGTAAAATGCTTCTAATACTCAAATGCATTTGCGGACCAGGTCCTTGTCTAATAAAACCTTTTAAAAAAAGGTACTGGTATCTGTCAAATATTTTCAGTTCAAAAAAAGAAAACCTCTATAAATGTTGCATAAGCTAGCAAGGCCTTCTGTGTGGTTTAGCAACACAGACAGCAGAACATCTTTTTATTTTTTTACTTCTAGAGCGTCCTGCTACTTTCCAGCAGTTCTGTTCTCAATTTGAACAATTCTGAATTCCAGCTTTCCCCCCCCCTCCCTCGCCATAGCGATTTCTTTTAACGCCATTCTGACGTTGTTCCTGGAAGCTCAACCTTTCTTGCCATTCAGACTTTGTTTCTGCCAATCAATGGCGTCACCCTCCCATTCTTAATGCCAACCTTGTTGATCCATTTGTGATTGAAGCCAGCGTGTGAGAGAGAGGGTGAGAGAGAGAGAGGATGAAAGAGAGAGACTGGGTGAGAGAGAGAGAGAGAGAGAGAGAGGAAGAGAGAGAGAGACTGGGTGAGAGAGAGAGAGAGAGAGAGACTGGGTGAGAGAGAGAGAGAGACTGGGTGAGAGAGAGACTGGGTGAGAGAGAGACTGGGTGAGAGAGAGAGAGAGACTGGGTGAGAGAGAGAGAGAGACACTGGGAGAGAGAGAGAGAGAGACCTACCCTGGGAGGTGGATCAGACATTCCTCTCACTGCTCAAGTTACTGAGATGGCACACTGGTACTATATTAAGCTATGATGTTGGTATGTTTTAGCCATTAGCTGCCTCATGATTGGTCAACTGCTTGTTTTTTTTACGCAGTAGCCAATCGTTTCTCTTGAACTGGAATAAACCAGAATATGGGAGAGAGGATGGAGGGAGTTGGACAACATGAACTCCCTTACAAGTAACAAATAGCCTGCTGGCTGACAGAGCAGAAAGATGAGCCTCACAGAAGTGGTTGAGGGAACCAAATTGCTTGGATGCGTTTGAAAGAAAGGCCATCTTTGGAAAGGCTGAAGCCTTGTCCATGAAAACACCATTATTTGGGTAGTGGTTGGTTCATGTAGATGAGAGCCAATGGGAATTTCAAAATCCAGTAGCGGACTAAACCAATATTCCTCCTGTGCTTAGATGTTTCCATGTGATTCTCCACTCAATGACTTGATTTGCTTTCTAACAACTTTGAAGGCTTCATGTTAACATGACTCTGTCCTTGACGCAGCCTATAGCTAAACTTCAGGTCCATTGTCACCTCTTTAAGCTCTCAAAAGTCACCTCTTTTTTCTTTTCCACGAGACGTGACATCAGGGGAGGGAAATTAAGGACTTGGATGAATGCGATGCAATGAGACAGTGGTGTTGCAACATTTACACAAAGCCATGGTCAAGATATTCTGAACACTGAACACTGACAGAGCTCCATGCATATCTCCATAATCTCTGGGGGAAACATATTAACTGATCCCCTTAAAAGGGGAAGTCAGCCGACAGTTTAACGTGAAAATACAAGGTTGCCCGTTCAGCCGAATGAAGAAAAATATTGCCAACAGGGTAGATCACTTGGATTCTCAATGAAATTAGTCAAAAGCAGCAACGTAAAGTAACATTCACTTTTAAAACGTTGTCTTAATGTTATGGAGGGTGTTGTAACTAAGTCATTTTAACCGCTCACCCTAAACACCCACTGTGAAACTGACACCTTTCTTCAGCTAAACGTGTCAAACTTAAAGTCTGAAGCTTGCAGTTAAACCATGGCACTTTTACTTTCCAAACGCGGGGAATACACACATTAAATACACTTGAAATTGAGATCCGACTTTTACTGTACATGGTAGATTTCCTATAGATAATAGCTCAAATGATAGCTTGTTGACTTGCATGCAAACTTGGCATAAATACGGACTGAAATAAATATGGGAAATGTAAAGAGCCCAAAATGAATAGCATGCTGGATAGTTGACGTTGGTCGCAGCATGGGTAATTACACCCCAGTCTTGCAAGCTAAGTAGCAAGCTAGCTCTAAGTTAGCCAGACAAACTTAGCTAGCTAGCTGAAAACTTTGCAAGTGACGCTTAGGAACAGGGATTTGCAAATAACACGTTAGTAAACGACAACGAATTTACCTTTTCAAAAGAGCCCGATTTCGTTCAGTTCCTCATCATTCGCATTTCCAAACTTTTAGCGAAAGCTCCAAGCGAAGCTAAGTTTCTACATGTGTAGCTGCGTGTACGGCTGTAAATGCTTCTACATCTACAGTGAGTTACTAGCTAGCTCTCGAGGTGGCTGGGAGTATCTTTTTTTGTTTTTTTTTGTTAGCAGCAAGTACACTCGCTAATATCGATAGGAAATTGACCAGTCTCACTGGAAAGCTATCACCATTTCAAAAGTCAAAGAAGTATGACGCGTGGATCTTACCTGTGATCAGATGGTCTTTGTAGTTTAACGATAAACAATCAACATAAATCATAAATAACATGACAAAATACCATATAGTCCAAAAAATACGTCCAAGGCCAGAGCATGTAGAACTCCGGTCGTTCTAGCATGCCTGTTCCATTTCAGCCATCAAAGATTTGTCCTCATCCTGGTCATAATCTCCGAAAATAATAGTGTGTCAACGAAATATGTGTCTTTGTCTGGTGTCGCCTGCACTGGACACACACCAAAAATCTATCGAAGTATGGATTTTATACAATCAATAGTATAAATAGACATATAAAGGTAATACTTAATGTGACAAGTTGCGCTCTATTTTGGGAAAGTATGAGTGAGTCGGTCAAATAGAAAATTGGTAATTTAATGCAGCATAATTTGATTGAATTACAATTGATCTTAAGTAAATAAATCACCCAATTGACAAAACAGGTTTTTTAATACAACTATATATTACAATGTGCCATGTTTTAATACAGTCAGGTCTTGTTTTAATAAAAAATAAGCACTGAGGAAGTGTGTTACTTTTTATTTTATTGTAAATCGAACATTTTGCAGACTACGCAGCCATTAAATACTTGTTAATTAAGATGTCAATGCATTTCACTCCTTAGGTAAGAGCTAAACTGTCAAGTTAATTTGCGAGTTTCCCAGGACAGCTTGAGCTATTGCAATGTACTGGGGTAACTGTGAGGGAGTACCAATATTATAGGAATATACATTTTTTTAACAGCACGGGACAGTAATCTTGATGTGTAATCTGTTTAGCCGAAATTCTCTGGAACATTTATTTTGTTCTTGCCGTTTATTTGGCTTTTCCCAAAGGTCAATAACCTGTTGTGGTCTCACCACAACTATAAATATTGCACTTATGATGAACTTAATCAGGGTGCTTTGCATATGAAAATCTGCCCTCTCTCTTTACGTTCTGACATGTCTTCATTTTATTTTCCCAAATACTGGGCATATCATTATTATATATTATACAGGTATTTTATCAGAGTCTGTATAAAAACATTAATAAGGGTAGGCATTTTACAGGGCTTGTGAAATTTGTGGACAAATCACTACATTCCCCCCCCCCATTTTCTTTTTTGTAATTTGAATAAAGACAAAACAATAATCCAGTCATGCAATATTGTTGGGTTATTATTCTCTTGTTTTAAGCGTTCTGCATCTCCTTGCCGATCTTGTAACTCAGAATCTTATTCCAGTCGATCTTGGTGCGGGTCACAGGGAGCTGGCGTCGTAAGGCTTTGAAGGTGGTATCCGACATGGTCTGGTAATTTTCATTGATGGCAGTCTGAGAGGAGAAAATACACGAATGGACACAAATAGATTATTAATCTGAAATGGTTCGAGTTAGTCCAATCATACTTAATGCAACATCTTGTTCAACAGCAATTGTAGAAACAACATTTACTTAACTGTAGTGATTCCAAATAACTATTTAGTCAGTGATATCAGTCATTTAAATGAGTCCCTTCTATCAATTTTAGACAAGTATCTCCTGAATGATGTTAAGTATCTTTAAGAAACGTGTTCATGTTATGACAATATTCTTCCTCATGTGCGTTCATCGAATGTAACAGACCTGGTAATCGTTCTCTGCAGCCTCCATAATCTTGATGAACTCTTTTGCTGTTGTAGCTTCATTCTGATAGTGAAAAGGAGAAGAGATACTCAGAGTTAAGGATCAATCAAAGAATCCATCTTCTTTTTTCAAATCAACATGTAAAGTAGGGGACTCAGGGCTTTGATGACTAACCTAATCTCCATAACCACAAATATATAACTCTTCTGCTAGTGCTTTCAGAAGATGTGCATAAAAGAACTAACTCACAGTTTACTGTACACCCATTTAGATTTTCATCACGAACGTTTGAATGATTTTTCTCATTATTATTCAAAATGATTTCCCACCACCAGAATCCCAGGCTTCCCATGACTGTGTGAATCATGTTTCTATTTCCGTGCCTGGAAGGGTGGGTTTCATTCATTTAACTATTTCCTTGGGCTATTCACCTAACTAGACCTGGATACATCTTTGTACTAAGGATCTACCGTGCAACAACACATTTCATATCAAATACATCTTTCAAAGCCTGAGAAATAATAGTCTTTATACTGTATACTTACAGAAATCGACATGGACTCTTGAACTTCTTTGTGGCTCACCAGCTGAACATTTCCATCTTCATAGTAATGAACCTACGTCAAGCCAGAGATGCAGGGTCTTTATAACATTCACAAACATAGTAACACACAATACACCCAGTGCATCCAACGTAGTTTAGTTGATGGGACGTGTGTAACTTTGACCTCTAAGTCTACCAAGAGTTTATTTTGAGCACGGCTCTTGTCGAACATGAACTGACTAACATGTTCAGTCTATGCAACTTTATAAAAGTTGAATACCGCTTGAAGTTAAGATTTATCAGCTTATTTCTGTAACAGTTGGAGCACGACTTCAAATGCTGAACTTGAACTGGATGAATGGTACCTAGACCTTAAAATGTGTGCCAAAGAACCCAACCCATCCATGAGCAGTATGTTCTTCCTATCCCACTTTACATAAGAAGAGGTTGATGCACAAACACACCTGGATTTTCATGATTCCGGCCACTTGGGTTGTGGAGGGGCTGATGGTGAACTTCCACTCTGACCTCCAGCGCCCGTTCCTTTGAAACAAGAGCGATAAAAACAAGAGTACGATTAAACGATTTTCCGCCAACAACACAAATATCACTTAGTAATTAGGACACAACTTGGAGGGTCTAAAGCATGGCATGGATAACTTTATTAATGCTAATAATAATAATAATAATAATAATATAAACCAACACAGAAGTTTGATTAAGAAACCCCTTGACCACCTTCATCTTAGAAACCTGCCCTCTTCATAACCTACCCACAGAATAGCAGTCTTTATCCAATCATCTTCCCCTGGCTTACAGAATCTCAAGCAAATACGAATAATTAAGCACAAGGCCAAAGACTACTAGATAATCTGAAACACCGGAGACAATGTGATCCCACTTGACAAGCTATGGTTGCCTGGCATTGTTTTGTATTTGTTAGGAACATTTCAGAATTCTCTTTTGAATTCTTAAGGAGGCGAGATGCTCTGAGCCAGACAAAAAACAAACAAACAAAAAAAAAACGGTTGTCTCACTTACCAGAAGTTTTTTGGTTGAAACTGATGGCACTCAATACACACAATGATAGTTTTATGTCCATCAATGGTTTTTCCGTAAATCTACGGACAGAAACATGGCACCCATCAACCAAATATACTCTGAAATGTTGTCACACTTCTCAGGATACTATTATAAGAATAACTTGTGTCTTTATGTCAATGCAATATAACAATTTCTGGTCATTGTAATGTATAGAACCTGTCTGTTCACGCAGTTGCAATTTCCTCATTTCTAACAGACAATGAGTCAGGCTTATGCAACTGCAGGAACAGAGAGCAGCGTTTCTGATACGTACAGTGCAGACACCGTTGGGGTAATGCTCCTTCACGTAGGCTCTGACAGCGACGTCCACGGCGTTTCTCCAGCCCTCGATGGCGCTGTCGACGTCTTGGGGGCGTGGGTCGCTGGCCTCCTTGCGCAGGTGGTCGAACTTGAAGGAGATCTTCCTCTTGGGGTCCAGGACCCGGCCGTTGCCCAGATCACCATGTTCTGTGATCAACACCTTGGAGAAGGAGATGGAGGGTTGAGAGGTGAGGAGAAAACAAAATGTGATACCATCACATGTTAACAGTAAAACATTTCCATAACAATTACTACCGGTTGAACTAGCTGATATGTATATTCAAATCCAAAAGGCATATTCAAATTCACTCCATCATGAGATCTTTTTTTATTATTCATAATTCTTATAGGGAAGAGATATCCAAGTTGCTTACATAACTTAACAAGCTTTAACAAATTTCAAATGTGACATTCAGCCCATGACAGACAAGACTCATGACCCAGTCCACTCCTGGCACTGAAGAGGATGTGAGGACTTGGAAACACAGGACCGGATTCATTTCATGGTGTTTACCTCCTGACGCCATGACATTTTGAATCCTACAGTTCTCCATGTGTTCCAGAAGAATCACGAACAAAGGGCGAAGAGGAGCATTTGTATCCGTACTCAACTACTCTCTTCACAGTCTACTGGTCCAATATGAAGCTTAGTTATGATATGATTATAGCAGAGATGCTTTTAAAACATGTTTCAGAAAGAAATGTGGCTGTTTTGTAAAATCCCATTTTTACAATTTGCCATGTCAGATATTTGATTTTGACATCATGTTTTTGTAAAGGACTATTACTGTGAAATGTGTTCTCATCTCAAGCGCCACTTCAAATGGCTTACATCTGAGCCACTTTAGGACACAGGACATGCAGGTCCTTTAAGGTAGTCTGGAACATTCCATCTGGATGAGTTTAATAAGAGCCATCTTCTAAAAGTCACCTTCGGAAATCTGATTAGAGAGCCATGAGGGGAGGGAACCACTTCACACCATTGGAGGTAAACCTCTTTTCCATTCTGGGTTTCCCTGGAAACTTCTAGAACAACCCACCTGCTCTTCACTTCCCTCAACTTTCACCGGGGTAAACTGGTCCACGTTGTACTGTGCAAATGCACTAGGGGGGGAAAAACAACACAAGAATGAATTGGTTAATGATAGTAACATACGATGACCAAAAACATAGACGGTGAAAGTAGCATCTACATTTAGTAGTATCTACATTTACACGTGGCAGCATCTGAGAAGTGAATTATTAAAGGTACGTAACCGCAAGGGTCGCTGAGACGGTGTGGACTTACTGCGCAGCCCCTTCCCTGAGAAGATTGTCGTTGTTGAGTAGCAATCGCACATCTGTGTGGAGAATACGATCATTTTTTATTCTTTCAGTGATGTGACCGTATAGAGAGACAAATATGTAGGGGAGAGAGAGAGAGAGAGAGAGAGAGAGAGAGAGAGAGAGTGGGGATGACAAGCAGCAACGAGTGCAGGCCAGTATTCAAACCCAGGCAGCTGCGGTAAGACTTTAGTCTACGTGGCACTGGCAAGCTGAGCCAATGAGCAGGAGGAATTTGTTCAATGATCAGAAAATGTATTTATAGATAAGAATACATGCATGCAGTCATCAATGCATCGGGTGACAGGGGAAGATGGAGAGCAAGGGACAGTTGGTGTGTGGGCATCAGTCTATCTCCCTAATCTTCCTTTCACTCTGTCTCCTGCATCTCTCTCTCTCTGGCTCTCGTCTTTCGACAGTTCATGTTTGACTGGGGGACCGAAACAGACAGCATGTTAAAACAGTCAATAAAAGGCGTGAAATCCAGGCGAGATGAAAGGGGACAGGCTGTGGCAGCAGTGCAGGGGGCCTGGGGAGAGAGGGGCTGCACTGGGCTTGATAAGAAACACAAGACAGCAGCAGCCACTAATCACAGCAGGGGGGGGGGGGGATTAACAATAGTGTCAACACCCATGCAACCATTGGGGCATGGGGATGGCCCCTGCAGTCTACTACAACTTCATCTTCTCAAAAGCATCTCTGTCTCTCTCTCTGTATCTCTCTCTGTATCTCTCTCTGTGTGTCTCTCTCTCTGTGTGTGTCTCTCTCTCTGTGTGTCTCTCTCTCTCTCTCTCTCTCTCTCTCTCTGTCTCTCTCTCTGTATCTCTCTCTGTATCTCTCTCTGTGTGTCTCTCTCTCTGTGTGTCTCTCTCTCTGTGTGTGTCTCTCTCTCTCTCTGTGTGTGTGTGTCTCTGTGTGTGTGTCTCTCTCTCTGTGTGTCTCTTTGTCTCTCGCTCTATGTCTCTCACTCCTAACTGGCTGTCAACTGCTTACAAAAAACACCTTCTGACAGTGATGGGCTTCCCATTCGCACTGACATCACAAGAGGGTTCATGTTTTGGCTCTGAGCTCTCTGTGTTGTAGCTAGGGTGAACCCAGAGCGGCACAGGGGGGCCACCACACCCCTTCCTGTAACTCATTCTGTTTTGTTTTTTTTGCGAATGCTTTTTGGTCCAATAGTGTGTCCACTTCAGTTCCCCCAATATGAGAACTAACAGCATGTGGCCTGAATGATTTTTGCTCATTGGAGCGAACGGTGGTGCTAAAAGGCCAGTGCCCTGGATGTTATTGAACGATATCTGGTCAAACTGACTGACTGTTTGGGTGTTGACAGCATACTGCATTTCATGACACAACCGACTTAGAAAACCTGTCACAGCTGCAGGTTGTCAACACTCTCAAACGAGACGGTCTGTCATGACAAACCGTCAGACCTACTGCGAAACGATAACCTGGCAACGCTTTGCTGCTATTCTGTACTGCTCAGGCTGAACAGAGCCATCGAGGTCACATTCTGTAATTGGATGTCGTGTTTGGGTTAATATGAACAGCAACAGGGGTCGTTTGGAAGCGACCCCCATCTTTCAGACAAAAGCAACTGACAGTGTGGTTGTTCGGTGCGCATGCTAGTGCAATTGGTGTGTTCTCACAACACCCCACAAATCAAGCTGAAAGGGAAAAGTGCTCTAAGGGGTGAATGTGTTAAACAAGCTTGGGGTGAACAGAACCTAAGAGCAGAGCGAGTGGAGACACTAAGACAAGAGGCTTGACGTCACACAGCAGCAGCATCTGTGCAACGCAATCCCGAGGGGCCGAACGCAGGGGTTTGGTGAGGCATGATGCATGATGGGAAATGTCCCGGGGTTAAGAGACAGGTGGACGTCCGACGTTTTGGAAGCAACCAGGTGAGACGCTGGGAAATTAGCACGTATAAACACTCACCGTTGAAAACTTCATTGAACTCTCCTGGTGGAGCATGGATGACAAAATTGGCTGCTATGCGTACCTGCGTTAACAAACAGGAAGCAAACTTTTAGATATGCAGTTTGCAGCTCATTAGGTGGGATAAAACAGTCACTCTAGCACCATACTGTGCTCCAAATTAAGGGCATGTGGTAACTGTCAGAGGTTGGGTCACATCTAAACCGCTCCATGCAAGCGTTTTCACATCAAGCGCAAAACGACAGGAAACACAACTTAAGTAAGAATTCTACCACATAGCCTCTACGTAGACAAGGCAGTGTTAGCTAATCAGGACTGCCGTTGTAGAGGAGATGAGTTTCGCAAGATAACGAAAATGTCCTCGCAGATAAAGTTTGTAATTCATCAGCTATCTAGAAGCCGCCTTTCTAAAGAAGCTAGCTTTTAACGACATGTAGACAGGATGTCCCTTGTACTGTTCCCAGCACAGCTAAGAGTTGGCTTGAAAAAAAACCCCAGTCAGTTGTGAACCCAGAATGCCTAATCTTCCTTTCTGTACAGTATTACCGTGCCTCTGAAAAGTGCTTTGTACCTCTTCTCTACTGCTGTACAACACTTCCTGTTTCTAGGTTGCAGGCATGCTTCCCCAAGCGCCTCCATAACCATGTAGGGGTATGAACATGCGCTGAGAAGTTTCGCTTCGTCCCTGCACCACTCCTCTCCTACGCTTTTACACTGTGGCTGGGCCAGACCCTCCAGGGCCTTCACAGGCTTGATATTGCGTGCGTGTGTGTGTGTGCGTGTGTGTATACATGTGATTAGCGTAATGGATGTCTAGCCAAATTGTCTCCAACGGCAGAAAGGTATAGGATGGGTAGATAATAAATCATGTCAGACTGTTATTAAGTGATCTCCAGTCCTTTTGTATTGTAGGCTACAAAGATGTATGTAGTTAGGCTGTAGAAGCCTATTTATCTTCTGAAAAAGAATGGCAAGAACACGTGGAGAAGCTTTCAGTACTCTGCAATCCCCACAGCTGTCATCATCTGGTGACTACGGGTCTGTAAGAGGAGGTGACCTGTGGCGTCTATGTCATGTATTCTTTGGAAATGACACTTGTCTTCCATATTGCACTCATCAAATCTATCCACTTTTAGGTGCATTTGTATCTAGAACTAGATCAACGTTAAGTGAATATTGAATATAAATGTAACTGTATTGAAAGGGGGGGATGTTCTAGTAGTGACTGTAAGTCTATTCTGAGTAGAAGCATTTACTTCATATAATGTAAATGTCCAGGAATCCAGCAGATGGTGAAACATCAACTCATTTACGTTTATTGACAGTCAGAAAAACCATTGCAATACTTCTAAATATATGAATTATATGACCAAATCTGCAATAGGCCTAGCCCACGTGTTTTGTTGAAGAATCACAAGCTATAAAACAGATCCGAGGTCCAGATGCTGATTGTGGTCCGGTGGCCAGGTCTATGCCATTAGACTGGAAAGGTGAATGAATTTGTAAAAACAAAGCAATCCTCATTCTGGCTAAACTACATCATGAAATACTGAGGGTACAGTGGCATCCAATCAGCTGTTTGCTTTGCAGCCCACAACTCCCAATGAGTGATTGGCCAAAATCGTGTGCCATCATGTGCAATGCAAAAAAAAAAACGAATCGTTTCTCATGCATGTGACCTAGATCATAAAGTACAGGAACAAGACAGGAAGGGAAGTTTCACACCACCCATCATCAACATCGTCGTCGTCGCCTTAGTTACCGTTAACTCAAGGTGTTGGAAACAATGATTTATTCTTGAGAACGTCGACGGCTTCAGGGGCCTGGCGTTTGATTCGAAAGTGACTTCCTGAAAGTGAAATTGACGAGGTTCCCTTCTGTCGCGTTCCAGATCCACTTAACTCACTTCCAATTCACTAAAACGCTGCGAATGACCCAGCGTGAACAATGCGTGTCAGTCCTTGTCCAAGCACGGCCTTCACCGTGTGTAAAACAAGGCCTGATCTGTGTCCAGACTGTCACCCGGCTGTTCAGCCAGGAAGCCAGCACAGTCCTAATAAACTGCCTCATGTACGTTATTAAAACTCAACAGGCGGAACAAGTAAATAACTACTCTCATAATGATGGTATTTCTATGGTCCCATTGACAATGACAAGGACGCATTTGAAGGGATTTAGCCTTTGACTGGACACTGACAGGTTTGAATAGTGGCAATGCACCAGGAACTATTCGCTACAGGTTTTGAAATCACCGCAGCAGCAGCATTTGAAATATTTTGAAAGGTTTTTCCCGAATAATCGACCGTTTTCATGTTCAGTACTTGCGCTAATAACCTTTTTGTCCAGTTGGAGAGTTTACATAGTTGTGTAAGAAATGGCAGATAAGAGGGAGAGCAGCACTGCTGCGAAATGTGGCTCTTCCTCGCTTACTTCCTGGCTTGAGATTCCTGCTCTGCGGTTCTGATGCAGAACCCATGCAAACATGCGCAGTGTGACAATAGTAAAACGCACCCAGACCACTTCCCAATAAACAACTGCCTTAAAAGAGAGGGACCGCAAAGGGACCTTTTCCTTTTCAATTTGACGGCTTTGTTGTCCGTGGAACCGAAACTGTTTTACGAGTAACTCGAGGGTAGAAAATAACTAACTAAAATGTGTACGATTCACAAATAGGCACTATAAAAAAAAGACTTCTCTGCCCAGACAAACAGCCCGAACAGTGTATAGTCCTTATCCCCCCCCCTTATGAGAGACACCAGCTTGTATCTCTTCCTGCCATGTGTCTGATGTGCCCCCCCAAACCTCTGGCTTCTCAGGCACTCTCCTCGCTCCAGACGCCTCCCTTCTTTACAGGCACCATTCCTTATCCCCACAACCTACACCTCTTTATCAGCATGACCAGATCCTTAACGGCTAGTAATCCAGCCTCATTTTTGGCAGACGACTACACTACACTTCATCTCTGAAGGGGTGGGTGGGTGGGGGGTTCGTCTTGGGCAACCGCCCAAGTAGGCCTCAAGACAAATCAGGAACAATGAAGTATGACTATGTGCAGAAAGAGTCCTATATGATTGAGGGCGCTGTGTGCTAAATGAATGACCTGCATTGATGGATGACGGTCGAAGCCCGCTGCTTTGACACGGTCAAACTTGAATTTGGAACTCCGTCAAAGAAGGGTGAAAATGATTCTGATGTTGTCAAGTTCTCTAACAATACGGGTTGTACCAATACAGACCACAATGGGGGGGGGGGGCATAAGCACATTCTTATGCAGAAAGACGAGTCAAGTCGTACACAAACATGGCTAGACTCTCGAAGCCGTACTGACTGAAGGCCTGTTCTGAAACTGTTTCCATAGAGCACAACACTGGGTCCATTTTCTCCAGTGTTGCCAAGGGTTAGACACGTACAGACAAGATTAGCATTCTTCAGGCCTCCGATTCTTCACTTCCAGCCACAAAAAACAGCTTCGCTTGTATCAGGCCTGTAGACGTTACCCTGAGGTTAGGATATCGTCTGGAGCCTCTATGTTCATTTTCAGTTTCCAAAGGGGCATTTTTAAACGGGCGCAGACCAAAGTGCCTCTGGATGCAGTTGGATAGATACAGCTAATCAGAGCCAATCAACACGCTAATTTGTCCTGTCATCATGTTGAACTCGCGATTGTCAAATAAACAGCTGCAATTGGCTTGACCAGATTCTGGTCAGAGGGGAATCTGTTGGATGAAAGGGTGTCCAGACCCATCTGCCAGAGCCACTAAAACATTGAGTTGACAGATTTGTCTGGTTCCCAGGCTATGTAGATGCGACATAAAGATCGGTTTGATGTATTAAACAAGGAAGCTGGCGATCTAAATGATCGGTTTTGGTGAAACGTGTTTAAGAAAGTTTGGACCGATGACCACAAAAATATTACTGGCTGGTGATACAACACGATGGCGCAGCATACGCACAAGGCGTTCACGTAAATAGTTTCTACCTAAAAAAAAATCTATCACATAACGTGAGTGATGGAAAGTGCCACACCCATTCGCTGCGTTCGGTGTAAACATTATAAATCATTTTCTCAGGGGACAGTTCGTCGATACAGGTTAAGACAACGATCGGTTGTGTACAGAACAACTAAAGCTAACAAACTGTACAATGGTTGATGACACAGCCTCGAGTTAAACTCAAAATAGGAAGCGATCGCTCGCGTTAGTAGTGCTCAAGCGAAAGCCAATGTATCCCTGCTAACCTTACCTGCTACCACTACAATTACATACAAATACTGACATATCTGTCTAGCGCTACGTAAGACAGTTAGCAAATCATGCTACACTAAACTAGGTCATTGTAATGACTGGAATATTGTACGCAGCAACGAAAAGTGCGTTAAATATCAATAGAGCCACAGCCATGCTACCAATACAATAGCCTTCTTCTCCACGCACTGTCTGTTGACACGTCGCTACAAGCCAAATATGCATACACATAACTGCTTATCGTAAAGCTTCGCGCCAGCTTAAAATGTCTTAAAACAACTATATAAAGTAATTAGCTTGCTTAAAAGATGCACAGAACCTATTTTAAGTTAGGACCGTACAAGGAGTCTCCGTTTGAGATTTGCAAATGAGCGGAAGTTGGGGAGCGACTGAGCTAAAAATAATAGACGACTGGCTTGCAATGTTACTGTCAGCCTGTTCACACCCCAACGGTGGGATGGATTTAATAGTTAACAACAGGCATTAAAATAGACATTTTTGGTAATGTCGCATAAAAGTCTGCTAAACAGATAAAAACGAGAATTATTAGAGAAGCTTACCTTCTCCTCATCGGATAACTGCTCATCGTGATCCGCCATTTTTCTTCCGGCACCACCGTTTGTCAAACCAAGAGTGACGTCACCGCATGGTGAGATTCTCACCATCCGATCACTACAAGGATTCCCAAACCATTCTTCTTTAATGTCTTGAATTTAATTGTTTCTGTCTACCCCACAAGACCTTTGAGATTCTGCTGTGGGATACACATTCAAATATATCTGACACGCAGTCAGATACAGTCACGCACATGGAAAATATTGCCCTATCCAGTCTACAATTTAAAGAGTAATCGAATTTTGAAATTGTATTGCATCGTGTATGAAAGTCTGTTTAAAATGGTTCTGATGCTTTGAACATTGAACACTGAACATTCTAGAAGCAACGATTCTGAGAACCTCTTTGTTGATGTTTACCTTACAGCCTTTAACTAAAAACATGCCACAAATATATTCTTGGACTACAACCAAGTCACAAGTATACCCTTGTACAAAAAAAACATGTCACAATTAATAGCTGCAAATACTTAAACATTTAAGCAAAGGTTTCTTTCATTATTCACTGTAAACCTGTTCCTCTATAGAGTCCGAATCAGTATCTAAATCTAAATCGTGACCCTCTGGCTCTTAATCTTCATTATCCAGTGGAAAAGGTTATGTCAATATTTTCCTGAAAATGTTTGACCAATATGATCAAAGAACAATAAACTCCTCAAAGCCCATAGCTACTTTAATGCAAACATTATTTGTGGTAATAGCCTCAAAGCTACATACATTTTGATATCCCCAAAGGAGGTTTCTAAAGTGTATGTCGTAAAATTTGTTCATTATTAAATGTTATATACTGTCTCAAAGTTCCAAAGTCAACATTGTATCTCTCAAATGACTTTTCTCGTTTGTAAAGTGTGTCCCAGGAACGGCCACAAGATGGCGTGCCAAACTTACACCACATCCTTGTTCTTCGGCACAGACCTCAATAGTTTCAGTGTCGCACTCATTGCACAACAGAGAACAGCACCAAAAACAACCTCCTCTATGCCCGGAGCAATTACAGACCCCATGAGAAAGACAATCGTAGTAGTCCCCTGTAAACATCTCGTGATTGGCCTTTTCTTGGTCAATGTTATCATGACTGTGTCTTTCTCAATAAGGAGAACAGAAGACAGAGGCCAAGGAGTTTGGTTGGTCAATACAGTCTGCCAATATCACTCCAACTACTCAGTCAAGGCGTACGTGTTATCTGACAATATTCTTCTTTCCTTGAAGAATGTTTCCTTGAAAATGCGAATAGTAGTTCTCCCTGTTACATATTAAACATCTCTGGGGTATGATTGTTTGAGACGCTTTGTAGATTTGGTACAAATAATTTGGAGGCACATCATAAACAGTGCAACGAAGGAACGTAGAATTGACTCAATGGTGCCAGAGCTTGACCCAACAAACAGTGCAAACAAGTATGGCTACTGTTTTTCGTATTGGAAGTCTGTGAACAAAAATGATTAGAACCCATTGTTTGTTAAGGAAAATATGACATTAAAACATGAAATCTACACAAACAATAAGTATAAGACACAACTATCTGAACTCATCCTTACAAAATCATCAGCGATACAAATACAACAATAGCAAGTGTTTCCTTCATAGAGTATCAGTGTCAAATATTATATTTCGTATTTGCCAGGACAGAGGGCGCATATTTTCCATGGGGCCCCCTATCTCCATACAGGCCCAAATAGCATTAGTAAGATCTGCCAAGAAATGGAAGCTTGATCCCAGGAAAAAGACAGTAACGCCAGGTGAGGCATGCAAGAAGATCAAAAGAAAGGCTCAAAGCACAGTGATCTTCCTTGAAGTTGAATGCCCTCTGCTGACTCCGCTGGTATTGTGTTGATCCAGGAGCTACTCATTACCTTTAGGACTAAAGCCACTTTAGAGCCTCATTTCCCTTCAATAGCCTCTCATGTGACTCATACAGAACACCAGATTAGTCACCTCAGAAACTTGGTACAGCATTCTTGGTTTGGATAATAATCTGTAAAAGAACTCAATAGACTTAGTTAAACAGTAAAGATGTCGAAGAGCGGTGTTGAGGTTCATTCAGACTAATGGAGTCAAATATTTTGTGTGGCGTTTTTGTGTGGTTTTTTTGTGTGTGCGTTACCATTCAGAGCAATTGTGACATTATTCAACTCCACCCAGAGTATCACTGAGGGCTAGATTGCATTCTTGGACAGACATCAAACTCGACATGAAGCCAGTCCCTTCAGACTGTATGTTTCCACACCTCAAGACAGTATCTGGTTTGCACTGCCCGTACGATAGGGTCTGTGTTGAAATGGAGTTCAGAGCAGATAGCAGAGATTGTAGAGGCTGTAACTCGAACTATGGGAATTCTTTTGTTTCGTTCACGTTTTTTCACTTTCCCTGCACTGATCACTTGAATATTTCCGTTCATATTTTGTGTGTGATATTACATGACAAGATGACAGTTATGGGCAGCCTATGCCTTCTGGGCATTGCCAGTAATTTTATAGTAATCCAGGCATGCCCCCTCTTGTGTAATTGAAGATAAACTGCATTCGATGGGATAGAATCCACAACTTTGTTAGATGACCCAATTGAACATGTCTCTTGTGCAAAGCAAAGCTTAGGGAAAAAAACGTTGTTTTTTTTTACCTGTTCCAGCCAGAGGTGTTGTCTAAAGTGAGATATGTTCCACTAAGCAGTTCATGCTTACCTTTACCAAACAAGAGAGCAAGGATGATGCAACAGGGAACCATTCAGGAGGTAGTATGGACGTTTACATCATGGACTCATTTAAATGATTTCCAGAGCTATGCTGAATGAACTTTAAGAGGTGTGTGATGGAATATGGGTCTGGCATGGGGGAATATGAGCCCTGCTAAATTTTGTAGATGTGGAACAAAGATGTCTTCATCGTAAAATGCCTTGGATAATGGCTTGAAGTCTTAAAGTTCAACGTTCCTTGGCCTAGAATGTGACTGGAAGAAAAGGTTGAGGATTTTGGTCAAAGTGTGAAGCGCTGTTGAAAGTGTCGTACCTGCCAAACAGTCTGGACCTTCTGCCCATGCAGTAAATACAATCCTGTGTAGTAGTCTGCCGCAGACTAACTGCTGTGTGGGCTGCCAGAATAGACTAATGTCAAAGCATCATCCCCTTCTCTTCCCCAAACTCCCACCTCAACTTATTCATAATCCAATTCCACAACCCTACGCCCTGATATAAAGTCTGATTGCTTTCAGGACTTTAAGTAGTTGAATATTAAGTCTTTCAAAGTCTACTTGTCTTCTAATTTAGTATCTTAGACTCAAGTATTTATCTCGCTTAACCAATGTTTGTTGAGCGTCCATTGCTCACGTTGACTCAGAGCAGTAGTTTCTGTCGTGTTTGCTCTCTTTATTAGTTCTGGTGAATAGAAAAGGAGGAGACTTTTGGCACTGGCGGGAACTTCCAGAACATTCCAGATACATGCATACCCATAATCCTGACTCACCTGATGAGACACCAAAAACCCACCCTCTCTTGTAATCTCGCGCATTCAGCCCCTATCTTCTTCCACTCGGAGAAGGTATGCGTGAGGTCGTGTTTGCACGTGTGAGAAGCCCAGATGTGTGAACGCGAGAGAAAGAGCAGAGGGAAACCAAGGAAACAGAGAAGAAGGTAGCGGGTGAATTTAGAGTAAGAGCAGGAAACTGGAGACAGTGTGGGAGAGAGACTGACAGAAACAAAGATGGAGAGGCTAAGATAAAACGGAAAGGTCATCGGCTCTACTCTCTCCAGAGTTTCTGATTAGTGCATCTTAAGAGCTCTGGCACTGATAGGACCATCACTGTCTGTCTCCATAAAAGAACCTCTTTAGCTTGTCTATCTGTGTGGAACACACTTATATAGACCAAAGGCGAAAACAGACAACAACTGGAGTTGCCAAGCAACCCTGGATTGTAATAAAGGCCACGTCCACTGCTACTGTAGGTCTAGACTTGTCATCCTCGTCTAGACAGCCATGCGCCATGGCCAAAAGGGGCGGGAGTCAGGTGACACGGAAGGTCAGAGGTCTCCGTCGGCCAACTCAAGGCTGCAAAACGGGAGACACGCAGAACTAAGGCAAACAGGTGGATCTTTGTGCCCAAAAGTTGGAATTTTCATTTAACTTCGGCGTGCACACCATTTCCACTGTAGCTTAATCAATGACGCTAGTATTATCGATCCAGATGTTGATTACGTACTGTCGCGCTGTTTGAAGCCTTTAGACCACTTCTTACCTACTTAGGACGATCGCTGATCACACGGAAGACGATCGGTGTCTGATGAACTGAATAAGCAGCTGTTCCGCGATCTAATCCCCTCGCATGCACATCGTATGGAAACAGTGAGACACAGACAAGATCATGACTGTACGAGAGCAGGTAGTCATTAAAGACACACATTAAAGACAGGCTGTTACCTTTAAATTCAACCCTGGCGGGGATGTAAACAGACTCCGTCAGATCATGAAGCTTTATTACACTGATTCGGTCAGAGAACATAAAATAGTCACGTGTCACCATCATCATCGGATAGAGACAATATCAAAGACAAAGTTTATACAGAGACGTTGTACAATATACAAACAAGGTAGAGAAAAGCAATGCACGCAACGTCTAAATGTTGGGTGGAAAGTGGAGAGTCTTGAATTAAAAGACGTGTTGCTAGTTCCGGTTCATATACTGTGGGGACAGGCCCTATACACAAAGACATATCAATGTTTACTTATTTACACATATACCACAGTAAAGAATACAAGTTCCGCAGAGGCTGAAATTCATTATTATTTCTATTATTTCGTGTATTTTGTACAAATGGCAGTGCTTCATTGAAACTTGTGAATGATTTCCGTTGCTTTGTTCAATGTTGTTGCGATCGTTGACACCTTCTATCTATACGTTGAAGCAAACTCTAGGCTCAGTTATATTCAGTAATAGAGCACTGCACTTTGTTTAACACAAACATTCATATCTGTCCATCAACAGGGATAATTCAGACAGCAGCCTTTCAAAGAAGTAGAGAAAGAGATGCTACACAAATAAATGGCAAAGTTACTGTTTGACTCTGAGGCATATTTTCCAAATGGGTAAATAGCTGTCATGAGGTCTATGAGATTTTAAGGGGAGATTTCTTGGGATCGATGGTAGACTCTGAGATTCTGCAGTGCCTTGTCATGGTAAAAAAAAAACATCCACTTTTGTCATGCATGAAATGTACATCAGCAGGCAAGTTCCAAAGCTAAAGGGATGTCTGGCTAAAAAAGACATCGAAACATACACACACATACGGTCAATTTGAACTTGGAAACATCTGCGGATTCCACACAGGTGACTCAGGCACAACTCCCTTTAGAGAAACATCAAAAGGGAGTCGTCAAAGATAATTACACACATAAACTATCTTGTGGACTTTTTCCCGTTTTTTTTTTCTCTTCCTTTTTCTCACCCACTTGTATCCTGCGTTTACCCTCACAACAGCAGTGTTCGTCCGTCAGTCCCAAACTCACCTGCCTCGCATCTGTCCAACACCGTCCTCGCTCAGCCTGAAGCTTATCTGGCATGCGGTCCACTTCCTGTCGTGGCGGCAAGTTTTAGCCAGCAGATCCTGCCCTGACCTTTGTTTGTCCGTCATCGATCCTCGCGCGCGGAAAAACTCTAGCGTACCCGACGGCCCTCGATAGCTCGATTTTTTTTTTGTTGGGTTGGTCTTTGTGAGGTGAGGAAGCTGGGTTCGGTCCAACCGCGGAGGCATGCGAGAGAAGAAGAGAAGATTGAAAGGAGGGTCTTGATAGCGCGGAGGCGTCGCATTGTCTCTGCAAACACAATGCCGCCTTCAGTCGCCCAGTCGTCACTTGGAGTTACGGCTGCAGGATCCTGAGACGAGCCTCCTAAACTAGCCGCCCCTTTGCCACCCACAGCCATGAGAACGTCTCTGTTCTAGTCGCTCGGGTGTTTCTTCGGGGCAGGGTAGTCTCTGAAACGTTTGTGCTTTCTGAGATGATGTCTTTTGTTAATGTCAGTCTTTTTAAAAGAAACACCCCATATCCAGTATCCTCTATTGTGTCACGGGCCTCGACCGACCTCCGGTCACACAGAGTTCTCTCCAGCTTCAAAACTCACATATCCTGACGGTTCATTTAAAAAACCTGGTCGTTCAGTTGATGCTTGTGAAGATGCTGAGTTGCTAAATAAACACAGTAGCATGTGAGTGTTCTGGCAGTGTGTTGTCTTAGGCATACTGTCCAGTGTCTGGCTGTTGTACAGTACTTCACGCTCCAAGTCTCCTTTCACTCCTTCTCTTTCTTCTTCCTTTCTTTTCCCTTTTTACATCCCCCTTCCCTCCCATTATCATGGCGGCTTTCTTTCATATCTCTCGCTCTCGCTCTCTCTCTTTCACTCTCTCTCTCCATCTCTCTCTCTCCATCTCTCTCTCGCTCTGTCTCTCTCTCCATCTCTCTCTCTCTCCATCTCTTTCTCTCTCTCCATCTCTCTCTCTCTCTCACTCTGTCTCTCTCTCTCTCCATCTCTCTCCATCTCTCTCTGTATGTCGTTCTCCCCCTCTCTCAGGTGCACCACTATCGCTCCAGGGTGCCGAGAGAGGCAGGGCAGGGAGGAACTGGAGGCAAGCTGGAGGTTGAGGCCGGCAGAGGCGGGATGAGGGAGGGGTAGGGGGTCATCTTGTCGATGTTGACGTAGGTGGTGTTGAGAAGGATGTAGTGCTCGCCGCTGAAGCTGGAGAAAATAGATGCAATGCGGGACACCAGCTCGGAGAAGTTTGGCCGGCGCTCCGGGTTTGGGTGCCAACTTTCAACCATCACGTTGTACCTGGGTGCAGGAGGGGGGAAAGGGAAGCTGAACAAGGTAGCAATATAATCCTATTAAACCTTATTGCCTTATTTGTTGTTGGATATGTGTTCTTTTTCGAGTACCTCAACTACCTCAGACAGATGTGTGCAAGGTTGTTAGAGCTGGGATAGGTGTTTTGGACCTTGGTAGTATTAATAAAGTGAAAAGGTTTTAAGCATTTGGAACTGGATTGAGTAGTTGTTCCCCCTCTTGATTTTGCTTGTGGGAACACTTCAACATTGATGCACTAAAGACTAAGACACACTATGGGGAGATGCTTTCATTGGTTAGCAATAGATTGAGAAAAACGTCCACGGGCTTTATCATCAAGATGGAGTGAGATAACAGACCGTTGCCACAGCTTTGGTGGTATGCAGCCAAAAGTGTAGCTTCACAAGTGATGTCTCCCTCTCTCTCCCCTCTCCTGCTCTCCCTCACTATCTCCCCTCTCCTGCTCTCCCTCACTATCTCCCCTCTCCTGCTCTCCCTCACTATCTCCCCTCTCCTGCTCTCCCTCTCTATCTCCCCTCTCCTGCTCTCCCTCACTCTCCTGCTCTCCCTCTCTCTCTCCCCTCTCCTTCTCTCCCTCACTCTCTCCCTCCCCTGCTCTCCCTCTCTCTCTCTCTCTCTCCCCTCCCCTGCTCTTCCTCTCTCTCTCCCCTCTCCTGCTCTCCCTCACTCTCTCTTCAGCTTCAGCGGACTGTGTCCTGGGCTGTTTGAACAATGGGCCTCAGTTCATCTCGAGTCCTCTGCCAAGCAGAAGCACTGAGCTATGGCTCCACATGCAGTGGTCAAGGTCAAGGACAGGAATGTGTGTTTATGCGAGACAGTGTTCCGTGTGTGTCTGCGTCAATGAAAGCTGCTGTCAGCTCTATATACTCGGGAGTACCTTAGTACATTGTGTGTGTGTGTTCGCACTCACAGTGTGTCCGGGCAAAACTCGGGCTGCAACAGCCGTCTCCCTTGCAGCAGGAAAACGGTCATGTCAAACGAGTTCACGTCCGAGTAGGGCGGGGCTCCCCGGGTCATCAGTTCCCATAGCAACACGCCAAATGACCACTTTAAAAAAAACACACACGCGCGCAAAATGAATCCCATGTCACTTAACCGAGCGAATTTGTTTCCCTCCTTATGAAAATGTTTCCCCTCCCATACAATATCTCGACACGATCTGAGGTCGAGCGTAAAACGTCCTTTTAAGAGAGTAAGTGTACTCTGGTAAAAGACACTTACCACGTCAGACTTTGGGGTGAACTTGTGCGTCTGCAGGCTCTCCAGAGCCATCCATTTGACGGGCAGCTTAACGCCGCTCTTGTTGTGGACGCTGTAGTACTCTTTATCATACACGTCCCTTGCCAGGCCAAAGTCAGCGACCTTCACTGTGTAGCTCCCATCCAGCCTGGGAGGAGAGGGGGGAGACAGGGCTCAACCAACACTCGCACAGTATAGAGAGCCGCATGTAATGCGTTATATAATGTCAGATTTCACACTCTGGATACAGAAGCCAGGAGTAGAATGCTTCTGTTTAGAAGAGATGTTTCTGGAATGCTTAGAGGAAAAATCTAAAGTGTTTGTCCTGAAACTGCTAAGGGTTTGTGTTTTGTATAAAAATGTGATTTTTTTAAAGAATTTGTCTCAAAAAAACATTAAAAAACCATGTTGTTCTATCTTTAGGTGAAGTTTATGTCAACCCATTCAAAACGGTCCTCTACATTTTACCTGCCTATTCCGTCTCTTCACAGGAGCGTATGTTAAATACGATGGAACGCTTCTCCATAACAAATGCTACATCTCATCACAGCAGTCAATCACAGTTCGGTGAGTTGGCAGAAGAGGCTTACATGCAGTTCCTGGCAGCCAAGTCTCGATGAACGAACTTCTTGCTGGCCAGATACTCCATGCCTCTGGCCACCTGAAGGCCGAAGCCCATGAGGTCCTTCACGGTGGGGTTCTGGGAAAACATCACATCAGAGGAAAAGACAATATTATGTACACGGCGGTCATTTAAGACGGAGAATATTTGTCTTGGATAGTTGTCCAAATAATTGCAACTGTATGTAAGGGATTATGTTAGCCATTGTAATCTCGTGTACATTCCTGCGCGTGTATTTGTAGGAGTAAGTCAATGCATGTGCGACTGATGCCGTGGGATAATATGTGTTTCTGGTGCGTGCAGGAAGGACTACTACTGCATGAGTATGTGAGGGGGACCGGATGTGCACAGATGTGCACAGTGAGGGGCAGCGGATGTGCACAGATGTGCACAGTGAAGGGGACCAGATGTGCACAGATGTGCACAGATGTGCACAATGAGGTCGACCGGATGTGCACAGATGTGCACACATGTGCAAAGTGAGGGAGACCGGATGTGCACACGTGTGCACAGTGAGGTCGACCGGATGTGCACAGCTGTGCACAGTGAGGGCGACCGGATGTGCACACATGTGCACAGTGAGGGCGACCGGATGTGCACACATGTGCACAGTGAGGTCGACCGGATGTGCACAGCTGTGCACAGTGAGGGCGATCGGATGTGCACAGATGTGCACACGTGCACAGTGAGGGGGACGGGATGTGCACCGAGTGTGCGCTCCAGCAGGGTGTCCGGGTTGCGTGATGCATGCGCTTACGTGGGTCTCGTCCCTGATGAAGTTGCGCAGGTCCCCGTGCTTCATGTAGGGCAGCACCACCAGAGGGGAGCCCTCGGGGGGCAGGCAGATGCCCAGCAAGGAGAGCACGTTCGGGTGGCAGAAGTCCTTCATGATGATGCCTTCCTTCAGGAACTGGGACACCTCCTCCAGGTCTGTGATGCCTGAGGGAGATAGAGAGAGAGGAGGGCATCAGCGTGGACATAGAATACACCTTCGTGTCTCTTGGGTACAGTTTGAAGTCATCCACGCAGTGAGTTTTCTTTCAACATGATATAATACGTTTGAGATTCGAGTGATGACTTCTCAACAGACAATTGACTTGAATTATGACTGAATTGGGTGCCAGTTGGGAAACTATCCACAACGTGCAGATCTTTTCATGAACATGGCACCAATCCTCAAAATGTGCATGACAGACTAAAGCACAACTATGTGTTGTCCTTGGCAGTTGAGACCGCCAGGCCCCCAGTCAGTGTATCTATAGTGTTTCCACATATCTGAGACCACACCCCTCCCCCTCCTGCACACGACAGCAGGACACATTCCCACTAGCCAATCGAATCAGGGCTCCTGGTGTCACAACACTTGAACTCCTCTCCTGCTGATCTGGTTAGAACTAGAATATCCTTGAACCCAAGATGAAACAGCTGATTTCTCCTTTCACTGTAACCATGACAGCAAATTGAAAAATCCTGAAGTGAAAATAAACGAGGCATTTTTGACATGGTATAAAAAATATCCTAAACCAAAATATGAAGGAATAATATTCAACAAAAAAACATGATGGCCTTCGAACCACAATAACAATAGTGAACGGCTCACAATATCCGAAATCAAGAAACAGTGTTTTTTTATAGAAAGTTCCTCCTGGAAAACTAAGCAACAAAGTTGAATTATCAGGAACTACCCTGTAAGTCTATTTGGTAATGTATTAGGCCTGGTTGGTATAACCCCCATCAAAGCCATTCATCTCTCTGGTCAAAGTGACAGGTTACACGGTTAAAGAAGATCCTAATGTCATCCCCGCCACCAGGTCGTTCATCACAATAATGTTCGCAAGTCTGCGTCAGCTTGTTCCAGAACATCCCGTCATGATGAGATAAAGCTGCTGTTATTGGAACGTAGCATGGTGATATCATATGGCTGCTATGTGACTGTAACTTTTGTATACAAGTTGCCTCACGTCTGCAGTACTGCAGGTCAGACAGTCTGAAAGGCTGATGCTCAGGTCTGCAGCACTGCAGGTCAGACAGACTGAAAGACTGATGCTCAGGTCTGCAGCACTGCAGGTCAGACAGACAGGAGGGCTGATTCTCAGGTCTGCAGTACTGCAGGTCAGACAGACTGAAAGGCTGATGTTCAGGTCTGCAGTACTGCAGGTCAGACAGACAGGAAGCTTGATGCTAAGGTCTGCAGTACTGCAGGTCAGACAGACAGGAGGGCTGATTCTCAGGTCTGCAGTACTGCAGGCCATACAGACAGGAGAGCTGATGTTCAGGTCTGCAGCACTGCAGGTCAGACAGACAGGAGGGCTGATTCTCAGGTCTGCAGTACTGCAGGCCAGACAGACAGGAGAGCTGATCTTCAGGTCTGCAGTACTGCAGGTCAGACAGACAGGAAGGTTGATGCTAAGGTTTGCAGTACTGCAGGTCAGACAGACTGAAGGGCTGATTCTCAGGTCTGCAGTACAGCAGGTCAGACAGACAGGATAGCTGATGTTAAGGTCTGCAGCACTGCAGGTCAGACAGACAGGAAGGTTGATTCTCAGGTCTGCAGCACTGCAGGTCAGACAGACAGGAAGGTTGATACTCACGGTTGAGGGACTTGACAGCACAGTGCTGCTTCTGCCCGTCTGCTTCTAACAGGGTCCCGTGGAACACACACCCAAAATGACCTGGGAGAGAGAGACATAAAGAGAGAGAGACATAGAGAGAGAGAGAGAGAGAGAGAGAAAGGAGAGAGAGAAACATAAAGAAAGAAAGAGAGAGAAGGAGACAGAGAGCACAAGCACAATGTTAGGTCTAAAGCCAAAGGAAGAAATGTACCACTAACACACTATAGTAAACCTAGTGAAAAACACCCTGATATACATTTGAAGGCACCAATCAAACGTTAGAATGTTCCATTTTCGTATGTGTGATAATTGAGCCTGGAAGCTTCCCCAGACAACAGCCTACAGTATCACGACCTTGCAGATGAGTAGAGGTGTCAGGTTTCTGAACGCAGTCCAACAAAGGGCATCGGAATCCTGCTCCAGAAACAAATCACCCCAGCTATCTACCCCCGGGGCCCTGACTTGAGGAATAAGGCTGGGGTTTGTACGACGCTGTCCGAACGCTGTGGGAACATCAGCTTCTCTCCAAGGTCCTGCACGGAACTATATATGATATCGTTTGGTTGAATAACCACTTCAACCGCACAATGCAATTTGAGGTGGTTTTCACGCGTGGGTGTTTTTGATAATGTCGACCAATTAAGGGTGTCTGACTAGGATATTCTCTCCTATGGTGGTTTCTGCTACTGGATCTGGCTTCTCTAATGGGTTTTGGAGTGACCCTAACTGAGCTTAAACCCACTGACAGGGTGTGGGAGCCGAGCCTAAAGACATGCTTCAGCTTCACACGATGGGAAAAATGTTCTGCCAAGTGGACGAGGGAGCGTCTAGCGAATCGATGGCGTTGGGCTCACCTCTCCCGATAACCTGGTTCAAGTGCAGCAGGAGATGGTCCCTGGCGATCACCACGTGCTGGACCTCTTTCAGAAGGTCCGGGTGGAGACAGGACGGGTCGATGTGGACCGGAGCAGAGAGCAGAGGGGACACCAGCTCGCCCTCCGCTCCCAGGACCATCCCGCTCCCCAACCCCACTAGCCTGGGGGAGAGCAGCTCTCTGTGTGGGGGAGGGCGGCACATTTCTGGCCTCTCTGCACCCTGGTCTGTAAGATACAGTGGAGGGGGGGGGGGTTCAAAGGTCAATGGTAGTTCGGGAGTTAGGGACTAGGGTCAGACGAGAGAGAGGGTCGACTACAAAGAGAAGATGTGTGTGTGTGTGAGGGGGGAGACAAGAAACCAGAGTCCTGCCAACTTTAGATTTATTTTATGACTTTAAAACTTTAAAATCCATCTTTTTCAGCCAGACTCTGGTAGAATCACATTTTGAAATGGGCAAAACATGACAAAAACGAAGACCTTTGAATCGGAAAATAACAACCAGCAGACAAAGCGTTGCAGTCCAAGTTAGCTTTAGCAATGGTTAGGAAGAGGAAGCGCACGTAGAGACCCGCTTCCCGACAGACACCCCCAACAATGAAGCCGGCCCAAGATCTGGGTTTTGACCACGTACCCTCCAGCAGAGTGGTTCTATAGTCCACCGACTCATGGGAGACCATTTCGTTAGTGGGGCTGACGCTCCGTGCGTTAGCCAGCATGTCCAGGTGCTGGATGTGCGCGCGCCCGTCATACCACACCTTACCCTCAGACAGATCTACAAACCAGGGAGAGAGAGCGACACACAGAGAGAGAGAGATGAAGGGAGGAGGAAGGAAAAGCCAGAGGAAAATGTTGAACGAGGAGGATGTGGGGGTGAGGTTTGGGGGAGCGGGAGAATGGTTTGGGTAAGGGATAAAAGACAAATGAGGGGGGGAGGGATATTGATGGAGAGGATGAGGGGATGGTGGAGTGGGAGGGGTGGAAGACAAATGAGGGCGAGGAAGGGAGGAGGCAAAAAAAGAGAAGGGAAATGCGCTTATAAAGGACAGTGCTCCACCAGTGGCTCCCCTCATTCCAAATCCCATTCAGACACACACTTCCCCAAACACACACACACAGTCCCCCCCCCACACGCCAACCAAACGGAAACAAACACCCCCCTTATCTCGACACGAAACCACGTAGGCCATCACCATCGCAAAATCGCAGTTAGTGACGCAGGGGGAATGCTTTGGAGCACGCAGACACGCAGGGACACACACACACAAAACACAAAACACAAAACACAAAACACAAAACACACACACACAGGCGCGCGCACGCGCACGCCGCCTACCATCGATGTGCTTGTTCCTCCTTCTCCAGAGAAAAAGCGTGAAGAGCAGGAGGAGCATGAGGCCCACGCACACGCTGCCTCCCACCAGGCCCCTGTAGTCCTGCTCCTGAGCCAAAGCCACCTTACCCAGGATGACCGAGGTCGACTCTTGGCGCCACTGAGGAGAGAGGAGGACATCGATCAGACACACTGCGGCCGCCGTCCGAGGAGGGGCGGCGGTAGACGGACGGTGGACGCCTGTTCCGTCGGTGGATGCGGCGGCGCACCCGCGCACGCGAGCGTGTCATCGCCGGTCCTGCTCTCACAATGACACGAGCATCACACGCGCGAGGGGCTCCTTGGCAGTGGCTCGGAGCCGCAGATGGAGAGGGCAGATTGGATCAGTGATATTGCCTCTGTCTTTATTGAGTTTGCTGGAAATGAGGTTTACTTGGCTGCTTGGAGTTTGAGATGTGTGTGCGTGTGCGTGCGTGTTTGTCTAGGCTTGAAATGAGGGTCAGAGGCCTGTCTGGCTCAGTCGAGGGCGTGTGGGGCTGTGGAGCGTCTCTGATAGGGGGCTTGAGATATTGGCTCACCCCACTTCGGAGAAAAACACTTTAGGCTGAAGGTCAGCTCACGTGTCGTTGGTGATCCAGCTGATAGTGTCTGGGCTGCTCAGGACTGATAGGAATCTCCATGGTTCTACACTGCCAGTTTCAAGTTTTGATGTGAAAGATAAAACAAGAACAGGGTTTCACCTGGGTTGTTTTTGTTGTTGTTTTTTAACAAATTACAAATTTGATTCCAAATGAAATCAACAGAGCGTATGTGTGTGTGTGTGTGTGTGTGTGTGTGTGTAAATGTGAGGCACAGAAATTAACATGTACTTTGCAAACACACACACATGAAACCTTGGACAGGTTTATTTCTAAGCCTCACTCATTTACGCACACATCTACTCAGACACACTCGGACTTAGACCCACACCCCTCCCATTCAGGCCAGCCTGTCTGTTCTGTTCAGATGGGGAACAAGGCCTGCATTGAACTGACCCTGCTAAACTGGGAGGGGGGGGTGGTGGTGGTGGTGGTGGGTGTTATGGGGATCCAGGGTGGTCTGAAGTGGTCTCTGTAGACAAGAGGCTGTCTGGAGGGGGAGGCTTGGAGTGGCCCTCCGTCACAGAGTGCAGGGAGAGGACCCAGGAGGGCTACCCCTCAGAGAGTGTGACCGGGGGGGAGGGGGAGATGGGGGCGGGGGGGATTGGGAACGCTGGCAGAGGAGTTTGAGGTGGTGGGGGTTCTCTGAAGGCCGGCGCGAGCGCAGGACAGAAGGGGACGAATAGAGACGGATGGATGTGAGGGAGAGAGATAGAGAGAGTTCCCGAGAGCGACTGACTGTGTGTGTGACTGCGTGACAACGAGAGCGTGTGAGCGAGGGGCGGTTGTTGTTTGCGATAGCGTGTGGTGACGGTGCGTGTGTGTGTGTGTGTGTGTGCCCCTCACCTCCACCTCCAGCTCCTTGGTGGTGGCTCTCAGCTGGGTGGGGATGGTGCACTCCAGAGTGTCCCCCACCACCAGGACATGTTCACATGTCCAGTTAGACACCTTCAGCAAGTTCCCCTTCATCGCTTCGATATCCACTCGAGGACCCTTGTACAACGAGAGAGAAAGAGAGAGAGTCATTCCTTTAGAAACTAAGAGTTTATCAAGTTTCATCGAGCACAATATGAAGTCAAATTCCACAAGAAGAAATACACCACTAAAACCTACTATGAGTCACCATGGCACCTGTTCTACGGTGTCAGTCGAATGTTAGAAAGGTTCAGAGATTCTTTTCTAAGCACGTCCAATGAGGTGGCGTTAAAAAGGGTGGGAAAATGGGGAGGTGGTCGGTGCAGACACAGAGAAGATTGAAGAAAAGGGAGAGAAGTGCAAGACAGAGAGGAAGCAAGTGAGAGAGAAGAGAGTGAGAGTGAAGGGGAGTGATCAACAGGGAACAGGGGCGGTCCAGGGAGAGTTGATGAAGGCAGGAGGGAGAGAGAGAGAGAGAGAGCCAGAGAGAGAGAGCCAGAGCCAGAGAGAGAGAGCGAGAGCCAGAGAGAGCCAGAGAGAGAGAGAGCCAGACAGCAAGAGCGAGAGACAGCGAGAGCGAGAGAGAGAGAGGAAGGATGGACATCGATCACACACAGATGCGTGTTCCATATGCTCCATCAGTCTAGTGTGATGGCAAACTGAGATAGATGTCACCAGCTCCAACTGAGTGGCGCTCTCAGGCAGCTCATTCAACAGCTTCATCTCTTTGTTATTCTCTTATTTTTTCCCCTCTCCCTCACTCCTCTTCTTCTCTGCCCTGCCCTTTCTAAACATTTCCTAACATCCCCCAAATTGGCTTGGTGGTTGTTAATCCAATATGCCGCATTGCTTAGTTCAAACACACACATACACACATACACACATGCACACGCACACACACACACACACTCCACCCGCTTCTTTAGCTGAGCTGTACGAGCAAAGCAGCAGGCAATAAAAAGAATGATCCCATTCCCTGCGTGACAGTCTGGGATTTTCCAATTTGACACCAAGTAAAGGTCCGCACCTGTTCCTGCACTGTACACACACACACACGCACACACGCACACACACACACGCACACACACACACGCGCACACACACGCACACACACGCACACGCACACGCAGAGCGCACAAACGCAGACGAACACGCGAATCCTCTGTGCAAGCCAAGACAAATATCTGTAGAAATGCGGTCTAGAAGGGGGCTCTGTGGTGTGGTTCGATGAGGCGGAGGGGGAGGGGCGTCGAGGCCAAGGTCATGCCTGGGAAAAGCAAGGAGCCAGAGGTCCCGTGCGAGTCAGACCTCACAGCTGCCGCTCGGCCAAAACAAAAAAGTTTTTTTTTTTTTTCACTCTTTTTTTTTTCATTGTCCGCATTTTTTCGACCAAACTGCCGTGTTTCTCAACAGAATATTCACAATTAATATGTCAAGGGCTTTGACAGGAACCTTGAACAATGTGCCAGAATACGCAGAGGCAGAGGAGAAACGGTCATGTTTGTGAGTGTATGTGTGTGTGTGCGTGTGTGTATGTGTGTGTGTGCGTGTGTGGTGATCGGGATGTGTGTGTGTGGTGTGTGGTGGGGGGGTGGGGGCAAGGGAACCAGACTACCTTTTCCTGCTTTGATGGTTTCAGTATTGCTTGACTTCCCGCCAGCCCTGACCGAGGAAGGTCAAACAAGTGTTAGAAGGAGAAAGGAGCAAGGAATCGAGATGGTGTAAATGAACCCGCCAGAAGTGCCTGCAGAATTAACATTAAGAAGCCAGATTCTGCATTTAGGTTGAAAGAGGACTTCCTTCTCCATCTGTCGCACTTCCTGTTGTGGAGGAGTTTAAACCTTTTTTTTTCTAATGGTTTTCTCAGCTGGGTAGAACTATGAGCTAAACGACCCAATGGGAGACACTATAAATAAGGGACGTTGATTTTACCTTGATCTCCAGGATGATTTTGTTGCCTTTGGAGGAGATGGTGGGCTTTTGGAAGTCCTCAAAGCGGGGGTCCTCCACGTAGATGAGGTCGAACTGCGGCGTGAAGAAACCGTCCAGCACGAAGGCCACCTTGGTGACCACTGGAAGCTGCAGGTTCAGGTCCTTCAGAGACGGTGTCATGCAGAAGATAGCTTGGCCATCCTCCTCCTGAGTGCAGCTCTGGATCTGTATACACACCCACACGCCCGCACACACACACACACACACACAGCCGCACACACACACACACACATGCAAGCACACACACACACATGCAAGCACACACACGTCAGGCGAAGAGCAGCGCCCATGGTAAACGTCTCCACCAATTCACCTGTCATATAACAAGCCCGAGTTGTAATCCACACTAGGCAGCCGCCTTTACCCACGGCCAATGACATGCTTTCTAATTGTTCGTACTATCCATTTACATCTCCAAAATTTATGGCCATGGTGGCATTTAAGTGCTTTGGCTGGGGGGCAAGAACTTTTTTGAGATCCCATCTTGGATCCAAACATGAATAGCTCCAATCATTATCACTTAATCCTGCATAAGACCCGATCTTTGAAAGTCGCATTCCGAAAAAAGCTGACAGTAAACCCTCAGATTGTCTGCGCTTACGTCGCTCCAACACACCGTTCTTCTCTTTCACGTTGGCAACTGATTCTAAAAGCGAAGGATCAACACGAAGCCAATGTCGTGCAAACAAAACGGTACAGTGTTTGCTCCTCAGTTTGTCTTGAGAGGAATAACAGGGGGGACTAAAACCGTGAATGAACGACCCAGGTTGAAAGCAGAGTACGGTGGAATGGGCCGTGATGGTCAGAACTGAAGCTTGGCAGGTGCTGCAGTAGGCATGCTTGTTGACACTCTTACCTACGGACTAACGAGTAGTAGCAGAGGCAGCTGTGCCTGTGGAGGAAACGCCTGCACGACATGCACTCCCAAACTAAACGTAAGAACTCCACGTTTCCAAAACAATCCGCTTGTGCAGACAGCCCACTGGATTGTAAATATTTGCATGACTGAACCTCAGTGGTACGGTATATTTATCTAGGTGGCCAAACTCAAACATGCCCTTGAGTAGTTATTACACACATATATCAATCCATGAAAGTACCAAATGACACCAGACAGACGGTGTTACAGTCTTCGTAATACGTCCGAACCACAAACAAACGCCTTTTCGATGGAAACGACAGGTTGTCATGTTATTGTCGGTCGACAGAACTGCTTCTGGCTTGGCTGTGCACAAGTCTCGGGTTGCGCAAGTGAAAAAATCATAGTGGGGGGGGGGGGTACGTTCAAGACAACAAAATAACGCATCCAGTCAAGCGATGCAACTTTACAATGGCCTGGAGGGCCCAAAGCTAACAGCAGTAGCCACAGTGCCTCCAAGAGTTGCTCTAAGATCCTGATGGCTGCTTCCCCTTAACGATCAAACCTGCTCCCTGTTGAGCAATAATCCAGATGGAGTGCAAACACACACACACACTTTCTAACCCGCAGGCTTAATGTTCTCAACTGAAACTTGTTCTGGAGAGTGAATAAAAGCAATGAAACAGAGATGAGCCTGGATAGCATACATCTTGACAGGGAGATAATCAATGGTAGACCCGAAAGGTTAGAACAATATCGTAAACTATGGAAACGCAAGTTCATGGGATTCTGGTGGAGGAGTTTAGCTTGCTGGCTATAGCTAGCTAGCTTCTGTTCCTCCTCTATGCATCTTTTTACATAAAAGTCTCTTCTAAATGACCGCACTGTAATGGATGAGTCATTGGATAATAAACACAGCAGAGTGTCGTGATGCTGAGATTCGAACTGTGCACAGAAATCCTGTTTTCTGGCAATCACACACGATACTCTAACATCGTTGCTTAGCCTCTTGTTACTATCAAGCCAGCCAGCATGGTTCACAGCGATAATGATACAGGCCACTACAGTCCAGTGCGCGACCCTAGAAAAGCCATTTGTCACAGTAGTGAGGACTATAAACAAACTTCAAGCTAAAACAGCAGGAAGTGGAGGGGAAAAAGGTTGACGTGTAATGAACTGAATTCTCACGAAAGGTGTGAGATTCTTCTGATAGATTATCTGTAACTGCTAATTCCTCATTTTGCTGCGGCAAAATGTTGGGGGGACGACGACATTGTATCCTCCTGAAAGCGCAGCTGAAACTTTACACTCAGTTTCTCTTTTTTCGCCCCCCCCCACTTTCGTTTCTGACAGTGCCAGCTTTTCCCTGTGGATTGTAAAAAGGGGGTGGGGGGGGGGGGGGGGGGAGAACGGCATTTCATGTTTGTGGGAAAGCTGGAATGGCTTGATCCTTGGATTTAACTTGGAGATCTGAGGAACAGATATCAGGTCAACCGGTCCCCGCGTCCCATTTCCCTCTTAGTAAGAGAAACAGGACTTGAGTACCGTGCCTATCATTTGTACGCACATGGACATGTCGCACGTATGACTGGAATGTTTACATGCGTGTGCGTGTTTTCGCGCGTCTTTGCACGCGTGTACGAGCGCGTGTGCAGGAGCAGCAGACTGTACGAGACAGCCTTATCCCTTTATCTACATATGGGATAGAGCTGCATAGTTGAATACAAGGCCTGGAAACGCCTTCTATTCTACAGGCACTGACTCTGCCCTGAGCCAGTGGTCGACAGGTCTCTCTCATATTACAACGCCGGCATTCGGAAACTTCGGGGTGTCAGAATTTGGGGCACAGCGTAATCCCCCCCCCCAGCCCCCCCCCCCCCCTAGATCACCCCCCGAAGACGAGATCGACCCCCAACATGGAGGCTGAAGACAATAAGGCGATTATACTGTCTTTCCCAAGTGAAGGCTGTAACTTGTCTTGTTGAGTGTTAGGAATGCGAGAGGCAGCAGCTGAAGAGCTTGGGTCTCATCCCACCTTAAATCATTAGTAACAATACTGCATCGGGGTAGCGACACGGCGCTCGTGAGAGACACATGCACGGCAGGTTCAAGCCTTCGATGACGAGTCAATGGACGACTGTCAATCTTCGATGTGTTGAACACTCAACAGAATCGATCAAATAAACAGCTGAGCGGGTTGAATTTTGAGTTCATCCTTGACGGTTGTTATTTGGATTGTTGACTTCGAAATGGTACGAATGGATTTAGGGTCAAACATAAGAGACAAAACATGGGGTCACCTAACCACCTGATTCCCTGATCCAATCACGTGGATCCAATCTTCTGTATCACACTCTCCTCTGCTGTCTCCCTGTGAGTGCCACCTACTAAAGAAACCTGACTGTCTCCAGCATGTCCCTTTGTATTACATCATGTTCTATTCATTCTGCAGACTCCTCTAACTTAAGCGGCCAACAAATGGTGCACAGGGAAAGTAGAGCAGGAAATCAAGGCTCAGAAGTGCATAGCAGACGTTTTTCGGTGGTGAAAGCCCGGTATTCAAACTCCCAGCATGCACTGCTTCTCCTTCGTTGCTTTACAGTGGTCAAATAACGACAGAGCTCTCAGACCCTACCAATCCTTTCAACGTGGTGTCAATATGCTCTGCTTCCAGCTGCATCTCAACTAACTCTATGTTCGGTCTGCTGGCACCGGAAGCAGTGCATTACCTGTGATACCTGCAATTGTGTTCTTGTCTGCATGTTCTATTTGAATTCCTGTTGTGCAACTGTCCAGCAAGAGTCTTCCCCCACAGTATCGTTTAATGTTGCTTGACATTTGAATTTGCTGCACTGTCCTGCACACTATTGTAGCTGAGATGTTGTTGTTGTTGTTGTTGAAGTGTGCTGTATTCTTTATCTTTGTATCTGTATCTGAGTGTGTTTGTATGTGTGTTCCTGTGTGTGACTTTCTGTATCTGTATCTAAGTGTGTTTGTATGTGTGTGCCTGTGTGTAAGTTTCTGTATCTGTATCTGTATCTGAGTGTGTTTGCATGTGTGTGCCTGTGTGTGAGTTTCTGTATCTGTGTTAACGTCCTCAAGAGTTCATGACCAAACCTGCTGGAGTGTGTCTCACAGTACAAGATAGTCTCTTAACAAAGCCCTGTTTGTCTTGCTGGTCTCCACGCTTGTCTGAAAACAGAGCCTATATCAGATAGACACCACTTGTCTGTAATGGCGATCTGCTGTGTGGTTCAGGAAAACAAGTTGTAATGCGGGGCTGATCCTAACTCCATCCCCCAAACAATACGATGCTTGCCTCTCCGTCTCTGCTAGGCTAAAGGCACAAGTGGGACTTGTTAAAACAAGGTAAACCAATCTCTTGTAATCACTAATCAGGCTTCATGAAAGAGGAAGGTCAGGAGTTTGTCCTGACAGGGTGACCTGGCGTTATGGTCAAGTGTCTGTGAGGGAACAGTGACAGGCCAGATCTTAGTCTAGCTTGGGCTACTGTGTGACTCGGGAGGTGAAGAACAATTTATACGCGGCGCATGAATTTTCCATTTTCTCATGAGGATCTTGTACTTCATTTTCCGTTATTAGGCTACTTTAAACCATCTGGTTCGGACTGTTAACGACAATAGCACACGTACAACGGGCCTGGAGGTAATTTAGCACAGGCAGCTTTCCGGTCACTTCCGAAGCAAGGACTCACCACTTGGAAGACCTTGCCATCCTTGGCTGTGGTGAGGTTCATGCGGGGCGGGAGAGCGGACTGGAGGTACAGGCCATGGGCAGAAACAGTGCTGCCTCCGCTGAAAAACACATATAGCGTAAATGTGTTTAGCATTAGCGCATAGCGTTAGCGTATAGCATTAGCATATAGCATTCGAGTATAGCATTAGCGCATAGCGTAAGCCATGATGAATGTAGATTAAAGTGTGATTCCCACGGGGAGGAGTCTGCAGTTAGCATTAGCCCTGTGGCTGGGACCTGTGCGAGAGCCACATCTCCTCACCTCCCACACGCTTCCTTCTCCCGTAACGCTAACGTGTCCCTGTTCGCCCACTGTAACCCCCCCCTCTCATTTCCCCCCTTCCTTCTAGGAGACAGGTCCCCATCTGTCTCACAAATTTCTCACAAACTCCACCCTCTTTAGATTTTTCCGGTCGGCTTTTCTGCCATTCCCTGCGTCCTCCCATGCCCTCATTATGAGAACTACTAACCCACCTAAGGTGCCCAGAGGGAAAAGGGGCGAGTGCGTAAGTGTGTGTCTTGTTGCCTGTGTGTGCGTTCTGGTATAAGCCCACCTTATAAAAGAGCGAGTGGGCTGCACACTGGAGATGAGGGGGTCGTTCTTGTATTTGTACTGCACAGGGGCCTCCACGCTCACAGAGTCGATGGTCAGCCTCACTGGCTGGGGGGGCGGGGCACTCTGAGGAGGGGTCTTGCATGTCAGCATTTTAGCTGAGAGACTGGTGGGAGAAGCAGGCAGATTTGGAATGACACCAAAAATACAAATATTATTATAAAACATACACAAATACGTACATGGATATGCAGAGACCAAGTTGTCCCACTAACACCCATGCCAGCACAACACCTTGACGATGTAACGAATGTTTAATGTCGGTTTGAATTAGAAGTCACCTCTGAATGTCACACGTAGCCCCTCCCACAGTGAGCTGTCTGTCTGTGCCGCTGTCCAGGAAGGTCCCTTTGATGGTGAGCATGGCTCCCCCAGACTTAGGCCCAAACACTGGAAAGATCTCCTTGATCGCTGGGTTCTGAAGACCAACAAAAAAGATTAAGGGACTAAGTCAATCTAGCGCAGGAACCTGACAGCATATCATACAATTCATTTGGGATGAACATACAGTTTATGACAACTTGGATATCTTTTAACCGCAGCCTTCTAAATGCATTTTCACTGTGTGATCTGTGTGTGATTATGGCCTTACCACAAAAGAAAAGCCTTGTTTCTGGACAAAGTCTTTGCCACTGGTAACCTTCACTACCCCATCACTGGGCAGAGACCAGTTCTCAGGAAACTCTGGAGCGCACACTAACCTACACACACACACACACACACACACACACACACACACACACACGCACATGCACACACACACACACACACACACACACACACACACGTATAGAATTCACAAACCAAGAGTCAAAAACAACAGACAAACTGTGCATTATACTCTACTCGAATAAACCAGCAGTAAATGTAATTAAATGATAGATACTATGCTGCAGAAAAGCACAAAGGGCTCATCTAAAATGGGGGGGTGGGGATTCAATCCTTCTAAACAATGACATGATTCTGAAATAGGGGATATTCAGGCACAAGGGCTCTTGAGATGAATGTTGGTATCTGGCCTGGGGGATTGGATTCTGGGTAAAATTCGGTATGTGGCGCTTTTTCCAGTAATTTGGCACTTATGGGAAGTCATGTGTGGCGCGTTATTTGGGAATGCCTATCGAGGAAGGGGGCAGTGGACATGGGTCCTCAACTCAATGTTGGTAAATATTTCACTGAACACAAACCACGATGCTGCTATAACCTTCCAATCAGAAGTCTACACACCTCCTCTTTCAACCTTCTAGAACCAAGCTATTCGGCTTCATAACACGCATACCAGAACATGCGTCACACACACACACCCACACACACACCCCCTCCCCCCCACACACACACCCACGCACACACACACACACACACAGACACACACACCCACCATCCACACACACCCATACACACACACACCCACACACACACCTACTCACACACGCACACACACAGACACACACACACACACCCACACACCCACACGCACACACCCATACACACACACACACACACACACATCTGTCACCTATTGCTGTTGCAGCGTTTAAGCAGTCTGCAGGGGGTCCCTGCCACCTCCACGCTGACCAGACCGGGGTTGAAGCGCCGGACGTCCACGTCGGTCTTGCTGAAGCCGAAGTTTCTTCCGCACACCGTCACCTTGGTGTTCCCTCTCACGGGGCCCGTGGACGGGGAGATCTGCAGCACACACACACACAGAGGCCTTCAGGAGCGAGGCCCTCAGACAACACTGTAGACCATTTACACGAAGCTGACGCTGCGAACACGCATTGGTTTATTCTCTATTCTGTTACCCTCCTCAAGTTTATTCTTTCACTACTGAGGATAGAATGGTAACCTGGTGGTTTCCGTTGTGTGTCCACAGCATGTGGTCGACCAGTATTGTGCAATAAGCACCAGGCTTCAAAATGAAAGTGCATTACGATATTTCACAGTTTTTTGAAAACTGATAAGACATCTGATAAATTATATGACACCTGTTTTTTGTGTGTAATTGTATTTTGCTGTTACCGTGGTGATAAGGGGCGGGCATGAATCCTGGGTCCAGTTGGAGGAGGAGGGGCACTGGGAGAACCTGGTGCAGCGACCGGCACACCAGCCGCATCCCATGAACGTTGGCGCCAGCAAGCAAGAGTTGCACCGCCAAAGCTGCTCGCAGCCAGGACCAATCAGAGGGACCTGGGTGAGCTGGAAAGCCAATCAGAATACAGGCCTTTAGACCAGTAGCCTAAGGTGGATCGGGATTGCATTGATCTGACCAATGCCAAGTAAGTTACACATGTGTATCCTGTCTTACTCTTAGTAAAACAACTGATTTCATTACTCTACACCTGGCAAAAGTTTCCTAAACAAAATACAGTTTTTAAACATAACCTGTACCAATATAAACTGTATGTGCGGTATTTAGATATCGGATTTAGGAAAAACCTGGACTGTTGGCACAGCTGCGGAAGGATATTGATGTTTAGGTTTAAGGTCGTAGTTTCACAACGTGTTGGCTCTCCTGTCTTTCATTGGGGGATTTTTACAATCATTCCACTAATGAGTATGAAGTATAATACAGAGTGAAATAGGTCAATGGCCATGTTTCAGTTTGCAGAAGCTTTTCCCTCAGAACTATAATAACGTTCCCTCAGAACTCCCACCAACTGTTCCCACCACAGGAACCAGGGTCTAGATTAAGTTCTGAGGAGCACAAAGCAGGAACCAATAAGTCCTTGCTCCTTTCCAAATAACAGGAACTTTGGGGGCGGGACTTGCAGCCCTAAACATTTCTGATACGTTGAGTACCTGCAGCAACATACAAGGATTTCGAACCCAGTTTTAATTAAATACGGCCTCAACCACACATAAACATCGAGAGCTCAGAGATGAACGTGTGTGCGTGTGTGGCCAATCCCCACCTTGTTTCCGGTGGCCAGCAACAGAGAACCGTCAGGTCGCCCCTGGTTCAGGACCACCATCTCAGCCGCCACGGGTCTCGTATCTATCTGGATGTTCACGTGTGGCACAGGCTCCTTGGCCCGGCTAACCACCACCTGAAGCACACGAGGACATGAGCGTCTTATGTTAACGATGAGAAATATAGCAGCTTTTCGTGGTTATGGCTGACAGAAAGTTCTAGCAAGTTCGCCGTCTCTCTGATGGCGTTGTTGTTTTTCTGCGAAAGGCGCACGCAGTCGAAAGGGAATGTTTGTCACGTAAGCTAGGCCTCTGGCTTGGCAGAAGATCAGGTTCCAGGTTACTAGGTTTTTTCTGTTCTGGTAGATGTAGTACAGGGTCAAGGTCCAGCAAATAGTAGCAGCAAAGGTGTACTAGCGCTTCTGGAACCAACTCTACTGGTTCCACTTAACTCTGAACAACTTTAGTCAAAGGATGTTAAATACTATCCAGTCTTCAGTTTCTTCTTCAGGCAGAGGTTTTTGTGGGCTATTCCTGTCACTATGGGGGGGGATAATAACTAATGCTTGGGTACTGAAAGTGATACATTGTGAGGGCACATAGAGGAAAGGGGACAAAAGAAGTTGCCGGAGGCTGCGAGATAGGGAAGGGTGCACCGTGTACGCTGACATGCCGAGAGGTGTTCGGCACATCTCATTGCTCACGCTCACGCACAGAACACACCTGGAGGAACATTCATTATCTGTGGTGGTTACACTGCAATTACTAGCCCAGGGAGCTGGTTGGAACATATACAGAACAGTAGTTCTAACGATGAGGTTTTGTCCCTGACTAGTGGAGAATGCTCTGGTTACATCATCGCACAAGCAGACGCACACCTTCACCCAAAGCCATCATGGTGCCGTCTCCTTTTTATTGGACACCTGACAGCTGGTCTGCATGCGGTAGTATACTGTGGAGTAGACAGTGCCTTGTCTCCACAGCTGAGTGTCAACATGTTAGGTCCATCTTTTTGTGTTTGCGAGACTGGACCTGAAACCTACTGACTGGCACAACATGATCTTAGACAATCTGTGACAGATGCCCAATAGGAAAACAATCTTAACGATCTTGACTGGTGCTTCGTGCCCATGATAAACTTGGTAATATACGCACACAGATGCCTTGAATGCTAATTAGGGCACTGTACCCGTGATGATGTCGGTGACACACAGATTCCTGGAATTATAGATGCAGTGCCCATGATGCAGCTGGTGATGACATTTAATCTCAGTGGTTTTGGTACCTTTATTTCTCAGATGATAATTTAAATGATCTGTAAATCACTAATTTTTATTGCGAATGCCTTTGATATTCACGCTAGTTCAATTGCGATCTGCACTCTATTGGATTATAAAAAGGACACCTGCAAAATATGAACTTAATAAAATGCTGGTTCTCAAAATACGAGATCAGACTTGCTACAGACCAGAGGACTCATCAGAGTGAAGGGACTGACTCAGAGAGAAAGCCAAGCTAAGCAAATTATTGGCAATTTTTTAATTTTAATTAAGTCGAAATATTTATCAAATTATCCAATTATCCGATCAACGTCAATCCAGGCCCTGCACTCTGTGGGGTTATAAAGAGGAGGTATGCAGAATATGAACTTTGTAAAGTGTCTTGTAATATAGCTGAGTGTGGGAAACTAAACCCATTCTAATTTGTACACACATACGAATTGCTGTAAAAATGTTGAAGTGACATTGGAAAAATTGTTGGTGTGATGTTTACATAAAAGCCTAAAGGTTTTAATACATGTTGTGCAAGGATTTGATATGCAGGAAACGAATGAATGTTTACTATGCTTATTGACAACTACTACCCATGCAAAATATTTGGACACAGTAACAGTGGAAATAAAATTAAAATTCCTACACAACAGGCTGTCTGTGAAGGTAATACCGGTGTGAATTACAGATTATTGTATTAGCGTGAGGGAAATTGGGTTTATAAACAGAGCTACTGTGCTATTTCCACAGAGACATTGAGGCAGAGGAAAAGACTTCCTGCATTTGAATGGAGACCACTGGGACACTGGGATTTTCTTTCCTATTTTTCTTTCTTTTCTCTCTCCTCACTCTCTCTCTCTATTCGCTCTCTCTCTCTCTTGCTTTCTCTCACTCTCTCTGTTTCTCTGTCTCTTTCTCTCCCTCTCTTTTTCTCCCACTTGGTTCTGAAAGCGTTTGCTCTTGAAACAAAAGGCAATGAGTAGTTAACAGGGTCCTTTCCCATGATTTAAAATGAACTCGCCATCATTTTTCTCAGCCTCCCAGCTCCCACCCTCTGTTTTCTCTCCATACGTCTTTCTCAGCCTATGTTCCCCTCCTCAGTTAAGGTCCTAAACTTCATCTCTTTGTCCTCTCCCTCCCTCCCCCCCCACCTTCCTGCTCCTGCACTTTAAGTCTTTCTTTCCCTCGCTGTCATATCCACTCCTCACTGGCTCCTCCACGTCTTCAATGGCCCCCTGTCTCTGCCCCTTTCCCGTCCTCCCTCTCCAGTGGGGCCCACGACAGGACAGCTGGTCTCGTAACCCTCCCCTGCCTGAAACAATGACTTTGGAAATGGAACCAAACCACAAGAAGAGAGAGAACGACAACAGCTGCAGGCACCCAGCAAGGAGAATGCCGTGCCGGAGAGCATGTCATCGAGGCCCGCCGTTCGCCATTAACGTGCCGTTCGGCTCACGGCCCCGAGCTTCCGTCCAGCTGTTCCCGCTACTCTGAGGTCTCTCCTGCAACTTTCTCGTGGCTGTTTTTCGTATTTTATTTATAAAAACACAAGCGCCCAGAATTCGGTAGGATTGGGGAAACTCATTCTCGGTCTCATTTCCGAGCAAATGTGAGAGCAACGTTGGAAAGCTCTTATCAGGGGGCCCCATCTGTCTTCCAGCCATCTCGCAGCGCCTAATCCTGTTTGCATGGGAGATGCAGCTGTTGTAACCCCGGTTTTTAGGGTTCAAACCCTTAAACCGAAGGGGAAAGCGCGGTCCATGACGATCCACCCCTCGGTGATAGACAGACCCGTATGTGTTCGCTCTGATGACACAGCGGAACGCCACGTTTCAGGAGATTCGCCCCTGGTCCGAGATGTGGAAGACCGGGGCCTTGTGGAAACAGAAAGCCCTCGCTGTCGAACCTGGCCCCTGACCGTGGCACCTGTGGACAGCCACTTCCTCGTTTCCACGGCGCCCTGTGAGATGCAGTCGGCGCTCACACGTTTGTCCAACCAGAGAAGAGCTCTGGCAGGATGTGCAGCGCATGTTTCGCAATAGCTGGGCTTCTGTGTACTTACAGAGGTACGCAGTGTTATTCAAATAAGGATGGGACATTGAGAAAGGAACCGGGGTCAAGGTGCATTGCTTTGGCTCAAATAGCTACAGTGCATTAGTCAACCCTCGGACAGAATGCCTTTAAATGATTGCATTTGTTTTATTTCCTTTGTCAAGAAAAAATAATACTTTTCTTTGTGTTCCTCTTGGAGATGTGGGCAGTTTTGGACCACAAATGAACAGTGTATCAGTGTAATATCGAGGCCGTAAAGAGGCAGGAGTTCTGTTGGTGTGTGTTTTTCATGAGAGAAACAGATTCATCCGATCATAATAATACAAGCCACCCTAGAAGAGACAGAATACCTACCAGGCTGCATGTTTTCTTTCAAACTGCTTGACTCTTATATTTATATTTCTGCTGAATATCAGTGTTGATCTGGTGATTATCTCAATATAGACTTTGTTGCTTCAAGTGCTCGGCTAAACTTAAAAGAAACACATTCGATATTGTAGATCCTCAGAACAAAAACTGGTAATACCATGTACAGTGACACTTCAACCCCACTGCCTCAAACTGTAGCCTCTGTGCTGATCTGCACCCGTACCTGGATGAGACGCCCATCGGCGGTACCCAGGCTGGCCACGGTGTCGTCCTGGACCGCTGCCACGGCGATGGAGGTGAGCAGGACGTTGGTGAACTCGCCTCTGAAGTAGTCCAGCCGGGCCATGGTGCTAGTCACCTCCAAACGGTAGCCCTCCTCGTATTTACCACAGTCAAATGAGCTCTGGGGAGGAGGGAGAGATAGGAGAAACACGTTAGACGCATCGACTTGCTGTAGCATCACACTGCTTCTCTCTGACAATCCTCCTTAACGTTAGAACATCAAGTATGGGATGGTGCCAAGGCGCTTATGCAGGGCTTTCCTCAAGCACAGGCTGGTGAAATATATCACATTTTGAGGGGGGAATAATTGACTTGTCGACAAGCATTTTCACTTCGCTCTTTTACACGGGTGATATAAGACAGACTATAATAGCAGTGGAAGTGCATAAACCCCTCTGGATGCTAGAAAAAAGTAATTAAGTTTTCTACAAGTCTCCTCTCTCCTGGGACGCTCACGTCCTAATCAAAGCACTTCCATTAATCACTTTGGAGAGTCCTTGTCCCAACTCTTCCGCGCGCGGGCCTACCAGTGCAACCCTTTAGCCTCAAACTCTCAGGCTTAACCCCCCAACCCCTCCGTACCAGATGTGGAATTAGGGGAGGGTGTGAGGGGACGGGAGGAGGGTAGGGGGGGAGGAGGGAAGGAGAGGATGGGGGGGAGGGGGGGGAGAGTACAGCACGGCTCTCTAAGCCTCCTTCATCTGCTCTTTCATCACGCCCTGCTTGTAGTAGAGAGGTTCAGTTGTGGTACTGTGGCTCGTACGAGCAGACACATTTTGCGTGCGTGTGTATGTGTAAGCACTTGAGTTTACGCATGGAAGGTGTTTGTGGAAAACACAAAATGAGGTTATTACAGCTGCGTGCTACTGCCTTTCACCCTCTCACCGGCGTCAGCTCGGCCACCAATCCTCCTCCACCCTCATCTCTTCCTATTGTTTTGTTCGTGTCTGGCCGAGGTCAAACGTCTGGCCGCTGTTTCATTCTCTCCATTTTTGTTTTAGACTTCCGTCTGTCGTCTCTCTGCGATGAAGCTTCGTTCTCTTTTTGTTCTCAGTCTCTTTCTCCATCCTTACCCGTCGGTGGTTTAAGAGCGTGGCTGTGTTATCGTAGCGCGGTTTCTAGAGCATACAGTCACACTGTGAAACTGTAGACTCGTTTGGGACCCTGTAATCGATTACCTTCTCCCTCCGTCTTAAAGCGACTTCCCTCTGTAGTTTGGAGCAAACGTTTCTTCACGGCCTTTTGTGTCAGCTTCAGGTTACATCCATTATTAATGACCACAGGAGAGGTTCTCGACCTCGGAGCTTGACCAGACCGGGCCGGACCGTTGTTTTCTAAACTTCGGTGATTGGGTGACCTTTGATTTCAGAGAGAACGGGGGAATTTGCATTTGGCAAAAACAGAAACCGAACGGTGAAGTCATGTTTCGTTCGTTTCTAAGAGATGCAAGTTTGAGGTGTTTTTGATGCTTCTACCCTCTTCGGTTAGCTACAACCTTCCTTAGCTAGAAAAAACAAACAGGTCAGAGAGTTGGGGAAGATGAAAGAAGATGAGTTTTAACCCCACAGCTGTTAGTAAGACCAGCAAGACTAGCTGATTTGTCAGAAATGTGGATGGATTGCTGTGATGGACAGTCTTGCCTTTGATGTATCTCTCGTGTGCTTGTGCGTGCGTGTGCTCTCTCTCTTCTGCTCTTTTCACAGCCAAGGTAAACTCCGTCATAACTCCTGCTGTCCGCAAACCCTGGCACTGCAGGGTCTCCCACTGGGAACACCTGAGAAACTTGGGAACTGACCCAAAGCCCAGCCCCCCCCCCTCCCCCTCCCCCCCTCCGTCTTAAAGCGACTTCCCTCTGTAGTTTGGAGCAAACGTTTCTTCACGGCCTTTTGTGTCAGCTTCAGGTTACATCCATTATTAATGACCACAGGAGAGGTTCTCGACCTCGGAGCTTGACCAGACCGGGCCGGACCGTTGTTTTCTAAACTTCGGTGATTGGGTGACCTTTGATTTCAGAGAGAACGGGGGAATTTGCATTTGGCAAAAACAGAAACCGAACGGTGAAGTCATGTTTCGTTCGTTTCTAAGAGATGCAAGTTTGAGGTGTTTTTGATGCTTCTACCCTCTTCGGTTAGCTACAACCTTCCTTAGCTAGAAAAAACAAACAGGTCAGAGAGTTGGGGAAGATGAAAGAAGATGAGTTTTAACCCCACAGCTGTTAGTAAGACTGCAAGCTAGTGATTTGTAGAAATTGTGGATGGAACTGCTGTGATGGACAGTCTCTTTGTTTGATGTGTTTGTGTGTGTGCGTGGTGTGCTCTTCTCATCTTCTGCTCTTTTCACAGCAAGGTAATCGTCCTAATCCTGTGTCGCAAACCTGGCATGCAGGGTCTCCACTGGGAACACTGAGAAACTGGGAACTGACAAAGCACGCCCCCCCTCCCCCTCCCCAACGAAAAGAGTTCGAGACCCCATCGCCAGAGATAAGTCTGAGATTACGAACGAGCAGTTTCCAAAGGACGTTGTAGGGGCTGATTATTTTGAGAGCAAATAAGAGGGTTTTGTCAGAAGAGACCCGACCGAAAGGAGGCGAAGGAAGAAAACGTCCCAGGGCCTTCCTCTGCCTCTGCTGAGGTTATTGCTGAGGATCAAGGCAACGAAATTGGCCTGTGGAAGTCTGTTTTGACAAGCTCCTTTCAAAGTCCCCATGCTATTGTCCCTGGGCTTTTCCTTGGCACGACAACAGCAGGGGAAGCCGTCACGTTGCCGGCGGCAGCGAGGAGGGTGAAGACTCGAGCCCCGAAAAAGCGTCGCCTCGCTCCGTCGCCGTTCCGAACGAATTCAGACGCCGCGCGAGCCTCCGCGCGGCCTCGACTCGGAAGATTCCGGTTTCTTCCGAGTGTTTTAGGTGTTGAACATGCTTATCTACAGTTCAGGGACGTGTTATTCGGCCGTAAAAAAAACCGGAGCCGACGTGATACGTGAGACGCTGTACACCTTTTGCCCCACACTTATCCAGCAGCCATTGTCCCCTGACACAACAGCATGGCGGTAGGGTTACAGTGCAGCGGTTTGGTGTTGGTGGAGCGCTGTGGCCTTTGGCGTGCCCCGGCAGAGTCAAGAGGGGTGTGTAAGGGGATCCGCTTGGCTTAATGTCCCTTTCATACTCTCACTCTGACCCTCGGGGTCTGGTGGAGCAGACACTCTAATGCCTGGACCATAAACTGAGGGTGGTGTTACTAGAAGGGGGGGGGGAGGGGGGTGCAACACACACACACACATACACACACACACACAGACAGACATGTACACGTACATAAATACACCTGGTATGTCGCTGCGTTTGCACAACTTGATGCAGAAATGCATGGTCACAAGAAGTGGTGAAGGAATGTACACGTTTGGATCAAACAAGCCATTCTTGAACGTGACGTCGCAGAACGACACGACATTCGACATCCATAAACTGCTTTGATGTCGTTGTTCTGTATCACATCTCCATGTCGATCTCTCTTTTCGATGCAACTGCCTCGAGTGTTTGCAATGTGGTGTGAGTGAACGACTACACGTGTGAATGTTCGGGTCAGGCAGGTAAGAGCGGAGGGATTATTGATTATGTCCATACATGTACACATTATGCACAGTGTAGTGCACACTGCCTGTGTACAGATGGCGAAGGTGAGAGCTGGGTTAACATAGCTGCACCCACACTGGACGTGACTACACCTGCATTTGTAACCTGATTCTGCTCGCTGTAGTCACTGGGCTACGTGCGTGTAGGCATGAGCATGTGTGTTGTGTGCATGTGGGTTGGGGCTCAGGTGCGTGTGTGTTTGGGCTCACGCACATGACAGAGAGTGAAAGTGTGTGTGTGGCTGGTGACGGCTGAGGGAATTAGAGAAGCTGACAAAAGTTGGAGGAGGTTGTGGCGCTCCCAGGGCAGCTGGCAGGTGCCCTCTGCATGCCAGGCAGGGGGCAGGGGGCAGAGGTCAGCGTATTATAAGGTCCAGGATGGCATTGGCATGGAGCGAGAATGGCCTCGCAGTCAAAAAAAAACACACACAAAAAAACACCGGGAGAACTGGAGCAGAACAATATTCACCTTTGTCTCTCGGCCACTCGTTTAGAGTGTCTCGGTTCAGCGAGGGAGAAAAGCAGCGGGGGGGGGGGGCAG